>CM031618.1:15818593-15844813 GCA_018398815.1 Conus ventricosus
TTCTTCACTCTTCATCTCTCTCTCTCTTCTCTCTCTCTCTCTCTCTCTCTCTCTCTCTCTTTCTCTCTTCTCTCCTTTCTCTCTCTCTCTCTCTCCTCTCTCCTCTCTCTCTCTCGTCTCTTCTCTCTCCCCGTCTTCTGTCTGTCTGTCTGTCTGTTATATATATAGTCAGCTAGAATTATCTACCACTGCAGATATGAATGCTTATCTCCCCTATTTCTTCAATCTAAGACATAATAGCAAGCTTTGTTTATAGTTGAATATTTCTTGCAGTCATTGCAACACCAAGCTGCTCTGTAAGTTGCTGGAATGGTGCTCGGTACTTATCCTTGGAATTTATTAGTTTCTTGTAATTTAGTCCTTGCGGATTCTTCAAGAACTGGCGCTCAGCACTTGTGTCTTAAGAGGTTATCATTTTATATTTTCTACTTTTCATCAGAAAATGTAGCATGTTTTGCTCTTTCAGGTTTTCTTTTGCTTCTTAGGTAGCACCTTCGGTTGGAGTTTTGAAAACTCAACAAACATACTACGGTATTGTACACCAGCCTTTTCTGGATTGCATTCTTCTTAAAACCGAAAATGCAGAGGGGTGAAATTACCACTTTCCGCGGTCACTGAGGAGAAACAATCACGTTTCGAAATATCGGTATCTGACCAGGAGTTATATGTTAGTGAGTTTGCTCCCTATTGGAGATTGTCTTCCCTTGGAGACTATAAGCTTGCTGAAGGTCATTTTGAGAAGCATTTATTATTTCAATTCACCCACTCAAGATATACTGTTAGTCAGGCAGAATTATCTACCACTGCAGATACGAATGCTTATCTCTCCCTATTTCTTCAATCTAAGACATAAGAGCAAGCTTTGTTTATAGTTGAATATTTCATGCAGTCATTGCAACACCAAGTGCTCTGTAAGTTGCTGGAATGGTGCTCGGTACTTATCCTTGGAATTTATTAGTTTCTTGTAATTAGTCCCTTGCGGATTTATTCCAAGAACTGGCGCTCAGCACTTGTGTCTTAAGAGGTTCTCTTTTTATATTTTCTACTTTTCATCAGAAAATGTAGCTTGTCTTGCTCTTTCATGATTTTCTTTTGCTTCTTAGGTAGCACCTTCGGTTGGTTTTTTTGAAACTCAACAAACTACTCGGTATTGTACACCAGCCTTTTTCTGGGATAGCATTCTTCTTAAAAACCGAAAAGGCAGAGGAGTCAAGTTACCACTTTCCGCGAGGTCACGGAGGAGAAACAATCACGTTTCGAAATACCGGTATCTGACCAGGAGTTATATGTTAGTGGGTTTCCTCCCTATTGGAGATTGTCTCCCCTTGGAGACTATAAGCTTGCTGTAAGGCTCATTTTGAGAAACATTTATTATTCTCAATTCACCACTCAAGCACATACTGTTTGTCAGGCAGAATTATTATCACTACACATATGAATGTTATCTCCCCCTATTTCTTCAATCTAAGACATAAGAGCAAGCTTTGTTTATAGTTGAATATATATATATATATATTTTTATTAATCTACTTTGACTGTTTATATATATATATATATATATATATATATATTTATATATATATATATATATATATATATATATATAAAATATTTATATACACAATACATACATACATACTATATATATATTATATATATATATATATATATATATATATATATATAATATAGACGCCGACGTCTGAGCAAGGATCGGGAAGGCCACGGCAGCGTTCATACAGCTACAGAACATTTGGAGCTCCAAGGAGCTGTCAATTAACACAGAGTCAGGCTCTTCAACACCAACATCAAGGCAGTTTTATTGTACGGAGCGGGGGACGTGGGAAATTTACAGTCGCACCACCAAGAAAGTGAGGTGTTCATCAACAACTGCCTGTGCAAGATTCTCCACACCGGTGGCTAGACACCGTCAACAACAACAAGTTCTGGGAGAGAACAAACAGCTGCCCGCAGAACAGGAAATCAAGAAAACGACATACAAGCCTGCAAGCAACATCACCAGACAAGCCCTAACGTGGACCCCAAGGAAAACGAAAAAGAGGTCGGCCAAGGAACACTGGCAGGGACCCGGAAGCAGACATCAGGAACATGGGATACGACTTGGAACCAGCTGGAAAAATAGAGCCCAGGACAGAGATGCCCGGAGGTCCCTTTGGGTTGGCGGCCTGTAACTGGGAGGGGTAAAGGCGATGATGATGATGATGATGATGATGATGATGATGATGATGACATACTCGACTGTTTCCCCTGCTTGTTTACCAGCGAGACGCATTTTCCCCAGAAGAGCAAAAATCGTCAAGATGTTTGGAAAGAAAATCGAGCACAATGTCTATGGGAAGGTCTCTTTGCACAGTTGGAAAATATCTTAAAGTCTGTTCTTCAAAACATGACTGTTTTCATTCAAAGGCAAAATAAAGTAAACAGTTGTCCTTCTGGGATTGACAACCAGTAGAAATATCAGCACACCCCTCCCCTCTTATACGCTCAAAATAGCAATGCGGTGTACAAATTAAATGTCGATCACAGTCGACCAGAGCCAGACAGAGAGTTGAAACGCATTGAAACCATCAATATAAAAAGACAAGCATGCGAATCATCAGCACTTTTCCCGACTTCCAGTTTATGCTGTGGTGTAACACATCACACGATGTACATCATTGCCAGCAACAACACTCATCACAGGATAAACCATTCTCTTCCGTTGTTCTCTGCCTGTATGCAGAACATGACCCAGTGACATACAATCCACAGGCATGGACCACAGGGATACTACAAAACAAGCAATAACTTCCAATCACAATGGAAGTCCACATGACACGAGTTTATTGTTGTTAAGAACATTGTGACACTGTTTCTGGACGTAATTGACAGGGGAAAAAGTGCTACAAATTTCATCACATGTAAACGTAGGATCGCCGTCTCAGCTGATTATATGTGCGATACGTTTGACTCACAGTGATGACAATCAGATTCCTGTAAGTCAAACGAATCGCAAAGGGAATATATTGCAATCATTCACAGAGACAACCCGACAGGCCTTAAAGACTGATCAGAAATATGGATAAATTTTGCTGCATCTCAAGAACAAAATGTTCAAGGAAAACAAAGTCTACTACAGTTGCTAATCGAAATCTTGGGGACACAGCTCACTGAATAAGCGCAAATTGAAAAGAGCTTAAACAAATTGTTGTGCAGATCAGTTCGTCAGTCTTGTTGAGTAGTGCTCGGTAATTATACTGATCCTTTGTCGCGATGATCTTTCATGTAAATTACTTGATCAATTGCATTTTGGGTGTGTGTGCAAATTACGGTTCCTGTCTCCAAGGTCCTCTTTCCCAACAGATCAAGTCATTCACTAAACCATGTTAAAAAAATTAATAAACAAGTAACAATGTGATAATAACGACGTTACTATTAGAGGTCAGGGTTAAATGAAACAACAAAGCACGTTTTGTCAAGAATAACACGAAACTGAAATGAATGAAAATGGTGTACAGACAGCTTCATCTCATGATGGTACTGAATGAAAATGGTGTACAGACAGCTTCATCTCATGATGGTACTGAATGAAAATGGTGTACAGACAGCTTTATCTCATGATGGTACGATACTGACATTCTGGTATCCACGAGCAACACAAACATTTTGATTCTCTCTCTCTCTCTTTTCTCTCTCTCTCTCTCTCTCTTCTCTCTTCTCTCTCTCTCTCTTCTCTCTCTCTCTCTCTTTTCTCTTCTCTCTCTCTCTCTCTTCTCTCTGGCTGACTGAACAAAACCATAGCTTCCACCTACAAACTAACGGAATGAGATAAGAATTGTTTACAGTTTTCAAACACCTAACCCCGAAAATAGTGTCATAATTATTTTCCCGGTTTTTTTGTTTGTTTGTTTTGTTTTGTTTTGTTTGATTGATTAAACGTTGCCTCATATACTTAGGATATACGGTGTGTAATGTTCCCTTGTAATAGTGTATATCATTGACCAACATTGTCTAAATGCATGTATAAAAATGAGCAGTTTTAAGTGTACACTGCGTTAAAAATAAAGATGTTCTAACCTGGGGAAAATATCTTCATCTGTAGAGAAATGCTTGTATGGCGAATGCATCTTATTTGAGTAATATATTTCCATTTCGCAGCATTTATATTATATATATATATATATATATATATATATATATATTATATAAAATTTTATATATATATATATTTTATATTATATATATATAAAAGAGCAGAGGGATGGAGGGATGGACGGATGGATAGAGGGATGGATGGACTCTCTGTGTGTGTGTGTGTGTGTGTGCGTGCGTGCGTGCGTGCGTGCGTGCGTGCATGCGTGCGTGCGTGCGTGCGTGCGTGCGCGCGCGCGCGCGTGTGTGTGTTTTGTGTGTGTGTGTGGTGTTGTGTGTGTGTGTGTGTGTGTGTGTGTGTGTGTGTGTGTGTGTGTGTGTGCGTGCGCACAGTTGTTGGCTAGTCGTTGATTTGATCAAATCATGAAACAAAGCTGTGGGCCCGTGAGCAGCTCGCTGCCGTCATTTTGCAGCAGTCGGTACTGGGTTGACATGGATCACACAGGCAGGCGGAATTCGTCCTTACTGGGTTGACATGGATCACACAGACAGGGGAATTCGTCCTCACTGGGTTGTCATGGATCACACGATGGCGGAATTTGTCCTCACTGGGCTGACATGGATCACACAGACGAGGGAATTCGTCCCCCACTGGGTTGAATGGACACACAGACAAAACGGAATTTTTCCCATGGGTTGACAGGATCAAAACAGAAGACGGAATTCGCCCTCACGGGGCTGACTGGATCAAAAGACAGAGGGAAATTTCGTCCTCACTGGGTGACATGGATCACACAGACAGAGGAATTCGTCCTCATGGGCTGACATGGATAACACAGAAGAGGGAATTGTCCCAGGGGCTGAAAAGGGGATACACGACAGAGGGAAAATTGTCCTAAATTTTGGGTTTGACAGGGCACACGGGACAGAGGGAAATTCGTCCCCCTTGGGTTGACATGGTCACCAGACAGGGGGAACCCGCCCCTCACGGGGCGGCCCAGGGTTTTCAAAAAAAACGAGGGAAATTTCTCCTCACGGGGGCTGACATGGATCACACAGACAGCGGAATTCTTTCCTAACTGGTGCATGGTTAAACCAAAAGACAGACAGAATCTTTTTCAGGGGCTGACATGGATACACAGACAGAATCAGTCCCACGGGGCCTGACATGGATCACACAGAAAAGGCAGAATGGGGTTTACATTTGGGCTGACATGGATCACAAAAAAAGGGCAGAATCATCCAAAATGGGCTGAAAAGGGAAACCCCCCCAGACAGGCAGAATAATCCCACCTGGGCTGACAGGGAAACAACAGACGGCAAACCCTTTTTTACAGGGGCCCAAAAAGGATGGCAAATGCGGGGAACGAATCAGTCCCAAAGGGGTTTGACACCCGCTCACCAAAAAAAACAAAAATCAGTTTACCTGGGCCCGGAAAATGGAAAAACACCCCCCAAACGATTAGTCTCCACTGGGCGGGCACGATCACAAAAAACAGACAAAATCAGTGCCCAACACGGTCTGAGATGGAGTTAACACGTAGGAACCCGCCCCACCCGGGAAATTTGGGGCCCAACATGACGTGAGTCACTGGCCCCACAAGACGGGTAGAGTCACAGGGACCACCCGGGACGGGTTTAGAGTCACATGTACCACACGACGGGTAGAGTCACAGGACCAAAAGACAGGTAGGCCCAAGGGGACCAAAACGGGGACATTGATTTCACGGGCCCCAAAAGAGGGGTAGAGTCCAGGGCCCAAAACAGACAGGTAGAGTAACGGGGCCACACAGACAGGTAAAATCCCATGGACCACACAACGGTTGAGAAAAGGGGGAACCACCCCAAAACGGGTTAGAGCCCACAGGGAAACCAAAACAGAAAAGTAGAGTCAATGGACCACACAGACAGGGTTGTCCACACTGGGGCTGACATGAATCAAACTCACAGAGGGGGCCCTTGGTCCACATTTGCTTTGAGGGTCATATTCACTTTAAGAAAGGGTTCATGTGGTTTTTTGGCTTTATGAAACGGGCCAAAGGGGCCACTACAGCTATTTTGGGAAATGATAACATTTTGGGATATAAGATAGCAAAATCAGATAGTGTTTTTGGGGCCCTATTTGAAACAAACCTGACAATTTTTTTTCTCTCTTTTTTAAAGAAATGAAGATAAATGTTCATTTAAATTTTTAAATTTTAAGCCCTTCCCCCTTCAGAGTATTGAAAACCAAAATTTGTCCGTTGAAATTTTAAACTTTTTGTTCGGTTTAAATTAATTTTTGGTTTTTCACCTGTTCCTTGATCCCCATATTGTTTTTTAACCGAATCCATTGTATATACCTTAAACAGAAAAAAAACCAAGCTAGGATCTTAAAAGTGAAAATTTTTTTTTAAAAAAAACAAAATTCCGCCCATCCTGGATCGTCCAAGTACGCCAAGCATAAAACGGGGGACTTCCACCCTTTGCATGGTCATTTGTGTTTGCTTCTTTAGAACAGGGAACGCCCCCCATTTTTGTTTTGGGCTTTTTTCATTCCTTTTTTATGGGGATTTGGGAGCAGACTGCCCGGGCAGAGAGGGGTTTGGCGTCAGTTGTTTGGAAAGGTGCAGAGATTTCTGAAAGCAAGAATAAATTGCTGCAGTTGAGCGCGCGGATGATCAGGAAGACCAGTATCAACAATCAAAAAACTGCTGCCCCCACCCCCTGTCCGTACGGGTGATAGGTTTTTCCCGGGCGCTGTTTGGGCCCCAACCAGCCATCTACGTACCCCACCCCCGATCCAAGGGGTGGGGTAAAAATGGTCTTCGTCTTTCTCGAGGGAAACAACAACAACAATGACCCCAAAACCCTGGCAGTCCCCTTGGGAAAGACTGGGGTGCCCTTTAAACCTTGATCTGTGTTGGGGGTTTCAAGTTTGTTGGTTATAATCTGGCAAAAACAGAATTTATTGCAGAAATAAATCGCTTTTAATTCAAAACATCTAGTGGTTTTTCCCCAAACTATTTCACAAACACCCTCTATAAAATTTGATTTGGGCCCGTCCATACAAGTGGGATACCGTTTTTTTAACCCAGATTTTACCCAGTTTTTATAAAACAATGTCTGCCCTTGAAATCTAATGGGGTTATTTTTCCCACGTGGTTGTTTTCAAATTTTTGTTTTCAAGAGAAATGTACATTAGCTTCAGGGGAAATCATGGGCCAAATTTTTTAAAACCACTTTTTCCCCAAAAAGATTTTTGAATAAAAACCTAACCCTTTTGGAACTCTCGGGTTTTAAAACATTTGTTTAAAACGGGTTTTAAAATTTTTCCCAAAGGCAGAAATGAACGATATGGAAGGGTTCTTCCTTTTTCCTTTCGTGGTCATCTGTATTTGGCCCCACGACAACAAAAAACCTTTTTTGAAAGGGGTCGGGCACTCAATCATATTCACCCCACCAATTCAATTTGTTTGAAAAATTCCCTTTCTCTTAAATCTTTTCAAATCCCTTTTTTTTTTGAGTATTTTTTTTCCAAATAAACCTGAAATAAAAAAGTATTTATTCATTTAATATACCCCACAGGTGCCACTTTGTTTTTTTTTAACATATGAAATTTTGGGTTTTAAGTAACAGTATTTCCAAAAACATATTTTCCCCATGATTTTAAGATTTTTTTTGGCCCACATTTTGACCAGCTGGTTTTTTTTATCAATACGTGGGCCCCCTTTTTTCTTCAATTTCAGGGGCCCTTTTTTAAGTTTGCAAATTAAACACCTTAAAATTTTGAAATACACCTTTTCCTTTTTAATTTCCTTAAGTATTCTTCTTTAAAATGTTTTTTGAGCAAGCCACTTCCCCTTCGGTTTTTTTTCGATTTTTGCGAGTCCTGAAATTTTTTAAAAAAAATGACACCAAAGTAAGCGCGGGTTTTTTAAAGGGCGTTTTGGGTTTTCCCACAAATAAGGGGTAAATCATCGGGTATTTAAAAAACTTTTTAAAAAAAACATCAGGGGCATAAGGGCCCCCGGGGTAATTTGATTCCATTTTTACGGGTTTTTAACCGTTTTTTTCGTGCGAATGTTCAGGGGAGTAAAAAAAGCTAGTGGGGAGAAGGGGGATCCCCGGCGAATTCCAGCATCAACAGAAAAAATCCTGTTAACCAGCCTACCAAATTGTGTTAAAAAATTTTTTAGACATAATCACTTCTACCCCTTTCCAAAATTATTTCCCCAAAAAAAATACTCTAAATTGGGGGCCAGCAAAATTTTTCTTTTGAAAAAAATCAAAAACTGTTTGTAAACTAAGGCAAGGGGGAATTCCAGGTTTTTTTTCTTTAGATTTTAAAAAACTGATTTGTGTCACATTAAAACTAATGTTGTAAACTAGTAATTCCTTCCTTTAAGAAAGCCCACTTGGTCTTCACTAACTAATGAATGAATGACATGGGAAAAAGATGGGGAAGGTTTTTTTGCCAAAAAACTTGTAGTCGGGTTAGTCAGGGGTATTGGTCGCCAAAGGGGGGGAGATCCTTTTCTGGTCAGGGGTTTTTTTTTTATGAAAATTTAAAAAAATTTAATTTGCTGCCTTGGGGCTCGGACATTTCTCCGAGTTTTTAAAAGATTCTTTAAAAAAATCGCAAGAACCCTTTTTAAAAATGTTTTTCTCCAAAACATTTTAAAAAAAATCCCCAGGGGTTTGGCCATAAAAGGGCCCGGGGATGATCCGTTTTTTTTTGTCTGTTAAAACTCGTGTTACTTCTTCCCCTGTCAAAATCGTTTTTAGGCTATTTTTTTTCTTATCTGATTGTTGAGGGAAAGTCCCAAAATGAAAAAAAGAAACTCCCGTTTACAAGCTTTCCCCAAAGGTTTACAGTTTTTTGGACTCGTTGCTGTAAAATGTTTTCTGTTTTGTTAATTATTTTTTTTTGGGGCTTTTTTATTTGGGGCCCTTTTTGCCGTTTCCCCTTTTTCCATATTTTCGAATTGGGATTGGCTTTTTTTAAATTTTTTTAAAAATACCTTCTAAAATATTTAAAACGTGAGCACGGGGTTTGTGCCCCCCTTTCTTTTGGTTTCGTGGTTTTCCTTTTTCAAACTTTAAACTTGGGCTCTTTTTTTCCTAGTACCTATTTTTTGGGTTGTTTGCCCCGTGAACTTTATTTTATCTAATTTTTGGGCTGTTGTCAAAATAAATTTTGGGTTTTTCTTTGTGATCTATTTTTTGTTTTAGAATATGAAAAGGGAGAACTCTTTTAAAATTTTAAATTTGGGGAAGGGGATCCCCCCTTTAAATTTTACCGGGGAGTCAGAATGAATTTTTTTTTTTTTTCGAAAATCATCCAATCAGGGCCTTCAAAGCTTTTTATAAAACAGTTTTTCGTGCGTAAAAAATTTTTCATTAAATTTTCCAGTATGAAGGGGGCCCCCCCGTTCAATCCTCGAGTAGGTTTACAAAAAAAAACCAAAAAACAATTAAACCCTTTTTGGGGTTGGGGGGAGTGAGACAAAGAGTGGATTTCCCCCATTCGTGGGAAATTTTTTAAAAAAAAAAGTTGTTTCCCAGCCCCAAAAAGTAAACTAACCCCGCGGGGGGCCGTGAAGGGTTTTTTCTTTTACCCTGTATATTCTTTAGCATCTGGATTTTAAAAAGCGTCCACAAGTTGATTTGTTCAATTTTGTTCAACATTTTTTAAATCCAGACAAACATCTAAAGTCTTTTCCGGGCCCCTAGTTTAGTCTTTCCCCGTTTTAAAACCCCAGTTTAAAAAACCCCACATACTATTTTGTGACTTGCACACGGATTTTCCAGTCTTTCAGGAAAAAATGATTAAAAAAAATCTTATTTCTCGTTTGATTTCATGGGGGGGTTGACTTTTTAATTTTTATTTAAAAAATATATATATATATTTATATATTTTATAAAATTTTATATATATTTTTTATAAAACATTATATATTTATATATATATATATTATATATATTTAAATAATATAATATTTTATATAAAATTTTTTTTTTACAAATAATATTTATTATATAAATTTATTTATATTTATATAAATATAGAATAATTAAATAATTTTTATATATATATTTAAAAATATATTATTTATTATGCATTTTATTTATATATAAATATCATCACCCCGTCAATGAGTGTTTTAAAACCTTTAAAAAATTTTTTCGGGAGAGAGGAGGGGGTTTTAACTTTAAAAGGGAATCTTTTATTAAAAAATTATTTATTTGGGCCCCTACTTGCTTACTAACCCGTGGAATTTTAAAAAAAAACCACCTCCCCATTCTTTTTCCCCGTTTTGTTTATCATCCCTCTTTTTGTAAGATTCCTTTTTTCATGTCCCCCCCAAAAAAAACCCTTTTCTTTTCCCTTTTTATTTCTTAGCCCGCGTTTTGTTAAAACGGGCAACCCAAAACTTAACCCTTCCCGTAAAAGGTTTGGTTTTTAAGCATTTAAATATTTTTTTAAGGGCGGGCCCAAACTCAAAGTGCAAAAAAAACGCGCCCCAGGTTGTCGTCAAGGGTCCCCGGGAAAAGGGGGCAGACCAAAGTTTTCTCGTGGGGCATCGTTTAACGATCGGGGAGACGGGGCGCTGGAGACAAGGGGGGGTCGTCTGTCTTGGGCTGACTTTGGAAAGGGCCCCCTGAAAGAGGGAGGGGAGGAGAAGGTCCCGTTTCTCACGAGGGCCGAGAAACGACCTGTAATTTTTTTTAAGTTTTGGTTGCTTGATGATGCTCGTTCGCGTTGCTGGAAGGAAGGGGGCCTTTTTAGGCCGCCCGAGCTCAGGATCGGCCATCTTACCCGGGGGCCAGCGGCCGACTGGGGCAAGGGAAAAGGGGGTGGAAACCGGGACAGAGGAGGGACGGGGGGGGAAGGGGTGGAAGGTGTGGCAGGGGCGTTGGTGTTGGCAGAAGTGGGGTTGTCCAGAGCCATGGAACAGGAGGGATGGCCGCTTTTGTGGCCGGCCTGTTTGCAGGTTCTGCACACCACTGGGTTGGGACAGACAGCTGCTCTGTGGCCACTGCTGAGGCATCGCGTGCATATGATGGAATCTGTGTTTTGCTTCTGCTCTCGGTGATAAAGAGTTGCTGTTGCTGGACCAACATTAATCTTATCAGGAAGGGGTTGGGATGGAACTCTTATGTAAACAAAACGCCGACCAGTGAGCCACCTTGTCAACCCCCCATTTTCATCCCTGTCTCGCTCCATCAAAAGTTTGGAGTGTGGCTCACATCCAATTTGTACCAGTTTCTTTTCAATGTCATCATTACTGTAACTCTGTAACTAAGAGGCAAGTTACCGATAATCAGCTTGGTTGTAGGGGCCTCTCTCTCGCCCTGTGATAAAACGAACAATGAAGGGGTTTTTATCGAAAACATTCACAGTCACACTTCTTACCTCCAAGCCGCGAAGCAAAAGCAAAACACGACTGTCATTGGATTTAGGATATACCCGCCACAAGCTGCCGATGCGTTGGGCGCCGACAATGGTGTTGTAGCCGCTGGTCTTCTCAGCTGCCGTACAAATTTCACGAACAGTGAATACAGGGTCACCTTCCTTGTTTGGGAGTTGCGAGAGGGAATAAACACAGGTGGAGTACCTCTGTCTTTCTCTGCAGACCGCTGCTGAGTCATTGTATTGCGCGAAGTCATGCAGGTAAAGGAAAAAAGAAAGGAAAGAAAAGAGGGGAAGGGAAAAAAAAAAAGAGGGAAATGCTGCACGCTAATACAGTGTGCACA
Organism: Conus ventricosus; assembly: GCA_018398815.1. Classification (NCBI taxonomy): domain Eukaryota; kingdom Metazoa; phylum Mollusca; class Gastropoda; order Neogastropoda; family Conidae; genus Conus; species Conus ventricosus. The sequence continues at coordinate 15,830,426 of CM031618.1, forward strand.
CGCCGCACTAGGTGGACAGGCAGAGCGACTGAAAAGCACGTCCTGCCGCTGTGAGAACTCGCTCACGAAAAAAGCACATACCTATTCTTATACAATCTAGTTTACAGCAATGTCACTGTAACAGCAACAACAACAGCAACAGCAGCTATCGTCGACATTAATATGCTGCTGCTGCTGCTGCTGATGTCAATTATTGTTGTTGCTGTTGTTGTTGTTGTTGTTGCTGTTGTATTAGTGGTGGTTTTTGTTTTGTTTTTGTTATTGATATATTGTTATTGTTGTTATTATTATTGTCATTATTATTATTATTATTATTATTATGTTATTATTATTGCCATTAATCTTATTGTTATTATCATTATTATTGTTGTTGTTGTATTATCATTATCATTATTATTATTGTTATTATTATTATTATATTATTATTATTATTATTATTATTATTATTATTATTATTGTTGTTATTATTATTATTATTGTCATCATCATCATTGTTATTGTTATTGTTTATTGTTATTATCATTATCATTGTGATGATGATGATGATGATGATGATGATGATGATGATGATGATGATGATGATGATGATGATTATCATTATTATTATCATCATCATTATTGTTATTATTATTATTATTATTATTATTATTATTATTATTATTATTATTATTATTATTATTATTACTGTTAGTATTATTAATATTATCATAGTAGTAGTAGTAGTAGTAGTAGTAGTAGTAGTAGTAGTAGTAGTAGTGGTAGTAGTAGTAGTAGTAGTAGTACGAGGAGGAGGAGGTGGAGCAGGACGAGGAGGAGGTGGAGGAGGAGGAGGAGGACGAGGAGGTGGAGGAGGAGGAGGAGGAGGAGGAGGAGGAGGAGGAAAGGAGGAGGAGGCCTCCGCCAGTCATAGCTTACTAAGAATAGAAAAAAAAATCCAACCAAAGATTAGCTCTCTGCCTGGGCTATCTGCTCGATTCGAGCAGCGCCGCCTGTGACTGTAGAGACCGATGCGAGAGGTGGCAGCCTCTGTCGCAGCGGTCACATTTGTATGTTGACACTGGTTTGTTGACTTTTACCCCTTTTCTGCGGGCTCACTTTTTCTGCTGCAGCAGCTGTCAGTTTGTCTTCGCCGATCTTCTGTTCCTTTGAGTGCTTTTCCAGGTCTTGTGGTCTCCTGCGAGGGCCTCCCAGGACTCAGGGTTAGCCTCCAAGCCCCTCCATTCTTTTTTTGCAAACGTTTCTGCATCTCAGCTAAGGGCTGCCAATGCTTCTCTGCCCTGCGGCAAGCTCTCCATAGACGACGTCTTTTGGGATGCGACCATCCCCCGCGGCGAACGTGGCCCAGCCAAGGCATTCGATGCTGTTTCAGCAAAATATACATGGTATATGATAGAATTAAGATAGGAAACCTAGCCATCTCTGATAAACACTGGATCGACAGAGGCGTGTATCCAGTACATCATCTGCCTCGTGAAAATGGTACCTTTCTTACCTTTGAAGAATTCAGACTAAAATATAATGTGAAGACAAACTTTCTGACTATGCAGGATGTGTAAATGTGGTGAAGAAATACATTAAGGAACATGGCATTACTGTTCAGTCCAGTAAAAGCAAAGAGAACGTAAAAGCACTTAATATATTCCTGTCCATACCGAAAGGACAAAAAGATATTATGATATTCTCAATGATGACGAATGGGTACCTAATCGCTGTCAAAAATGGAATAACGCATTAACAATAAATATAAACTGGAACACTGTTTTTTCATAGAACACAGAAAATACAAGAAGCGAAACTTGAATGGTTCCAAATTAGGATAATCCACAGAATCATTGCAACAAATGTATCCCTTAAAAGAATGGGGTTTACTGATGTTGAAAAATGCAGGTTTTGCGAAACAGAAAATGAGACCATTCCTCATTTATTCTGGCAGTGTGACATCGTACAAACATTTTGGTAAAGCCTAGAAACCAGCTTTAATTAAAAACATGCAAATGTGCACAAGCGAAAAAAGTGGATAAGTCAACTGTTTTGCTTGGATTTTCACAAAATCATGAAGCAGATGAGATGTTTTTTAACTTCATTATATTGCTCGCCGAGTTCTTTATATACTGTTGCAAAATGAGCAAAAGTCGACTGTCTCTTACTCTGTATCTAGTGCACCTCCATTATCGATACAAAATAGAGAAACACTTAGCTTATGTCAACATGGATTATGCCAATTTTCTTTCTAGGTGGAATTGCTATGAACCTCTTATCAAAGAAAACAATTGACTACGGTGGACAATATTACATGCACTATGAACATCTTTGTTTTATTCTATACTTTTTCATTTAGAATTGCACTCTAAAAATGAAAGGTCGAGTCTATATGATTTTCTTTTGAGTGTTGTGCGACATGATATCTTCATCTTCTTCTACCCAAAAGTCTCTGCTGTGCATGTTAGACATAATAGAAAGTCACTTTTCTGTCAAAGTTGCGGTTGTTTGGCGTTAGGTATAACATAGTAACATATACTGTTTTCTTTTTGTTTGTTTGGTTGGTTTTTCATATCACACATGCTTCTTATCTTTTCTCTATCTATCTCTTACTCTCTCTCTCTCTCTCTCTCTCTCTCTCTCTCTCTCTCTCTCCTCTCTCTCTCTCTCTCTCTCTCTCTCTCCCTCTGTGTGTGTGTGTGTGTGTGTGTGTGTGTGTGTGTGTGTGTGTGTGCGTGCGTGCGTGCGTGCGTGCGTGCGTGCGTGCGTGCGTGCGTGCGTGCGTGCGTGCGCGTGTGCGTGCGTGTGTGTGTGTGTGTGTGTGTGTGTGTGTGTGTGTTGTGTGTGTGTGTGTGTGTGTGTGTGTGCATAGTATTCGTATTTTGTTTGAATTGCAACAGTTGGTTGTTCTTATTTATTTTGATTGTCTTTCTTTTCCAATCTATACGATTCAATGAAAGATGATTATGTAATTGTTCATTTGATTACTGTATAGACTTAACGGTGGTTCTTTTCTGTATGTTCACTGCTATTACTCCTTGCGACACATCTCGCCTTCTTGACTTCACAATACTACTGCCGTGGCTACTACTACTACTACTTCTACTATCTTACGGTGCAAATGCAGCTGGACAAAGTGTTACAGTCCTGAATATTGCTTGCTTCTGTATACATTGTCACATTACACAGTATATATTTGAGCGTCACGTGCTGGCAACTCTCTAGCTGGTAATTCATTGTTTCCATGCAGGTCATTCTTTCATCTTATTTCACAGCAGTACACATGAGAGTTATGTGCTGGTGACTCTCCTGCTGGTAATATATCTTCTCCATGCAGGTTGATTGTGAAGTTGACGAGAGTACCCTCTATAATTTCATTACTCAGCATTGCATATGAGAGTTATGCGCCGGCGACTCTCCTGCTAGTAATACATCAGGTTCATTATTTCCTTTGTGCCGATCACTGCCATCTGCCCTCCTCGTCCTCTCCCCCCCGGCCCCCCCCCCCCCTCCATTGTCAAGAAGCGTCATCCATCACAATATTTGTGAAGTATTTTTGTTTTGGTCAGTGCCTCGTTTATGTTTGGATAATAACTAGTCTTTTGGGAGCTGCAGGAACTGCTGTTGATTCAACGGACAATTTTTCTATCTGCAGTGCCATGTTGTTCTGTACAATTCTTAGCCACTCACAATGCTTGGGTTATTAAACAGCAGAGATGACCACTCACACTGTTCCATATCTTTTGACCTCCTTGCATCCTTGATTGGATCCTCAAGCATAGGCTCAAAGATTGTCCCCTACATTTTATACTGTTTGAATAATGCTTTTAGTTTTTCAGCAACTTTTTTCCTCTCCACACCTTTGTTTTGTTCCATTTTACTACCCTTTGCTGGCTGCTTTGGTGGTGCTGTTGGATTCTTTTTTTGAACCCTTGGCGGTGAGAACACCACAGAATTATGGACTGTGGTGTGTCTCTATTTGACACCAAGAGCACAGACACAATCAGCCGTTTTCTCCATGATGAGTCCGATCCAGCGGACGAAAGGCCTAGGAGCAGGCAATACAAATAAATGTGCCTTCAAGAGAGATTATGATGGTTCCCTCAGGCAGGTAGTGAAGGGCTTCTCATAGTTATAATATATTCCCCCATTTTCTTCGTCTTCAATTTTTTTTTAAAGTTCAAATCTTTGCCAAGTCATTACTATAACGACTGAAGAATTGTTAACCTGCACTTGTTTTCCCCCACTACTTAATTGTTCAGCACTCTATTGTTTGGTCAATCAGTGGGAGATTGCATCTCTTAAGAGATCCAAGTAAAGGTTGTTCTGTACAATTCTTAGCCACTCACAATGCTTGGGTTATTGAACAGCAGAGCTGACCACTCACACTGTTCCATATCTTTTGACCTCCCTTGCATCCTTGATTGGATCCTCAAGCATAGGCTCAAAGATTGTCCCCTACATTTTATACTGTTTGAATAATGCTTTTAGTTTTCAGCAACTTTTTTCCTCTCCACACCTTTGTTTTGTTCCATGTTACTACCCTTTGCTGGCTGCTTTGGGGGTGCTGTTGGATTCTTTTTCTGAACCCTTGGCGGTGAGAACACCACAGAATTATGGACTGTGGTGTGTCTCTATTTGACACCAAGAGCACAGACACAATCAGCCGTGTCTCCCTGATGAATCCGATCCAGCGGACGAAAGGCCTAGGAGCAGGCAATACAAATAAATGTGCCTTCAAGAGAGATTATGATGGTTCCCTCAGGCAGGTAGTGAAGGGCTTCTCATAGTTATAATATATTCCCCCATTTTCTTCGTCTTCAATTTTTTTTTAAAGTTCAAATCTTTGCCAAGTCATTACTATAACGACTGAAGAATTGTTAACCTGCACTTGTTTTCCCCCACTACTTAATTGTTCAGTGCAGTACCATGTTAAATAGCATGGTCACTTCTGCAGTACATTTCTTGTTTTGGAGCGACTGCGCGTTCGTCTTTGCGGTCACGTAATTTCTCGATCTCGGTATGACACGACTTCTTATATTCAACAGACTAACTCACAACTTTATCCAAACATTTTTTTCCAGATTATCTGTTTAGCGAGGGCGCACACTCATACAAAAAAGGTTCTGCACAATACACCCATCAAAATATTGTTGGAGCTGATTTCAGTCTCTTTAGCCGTACACTATTGTTTATCAGCATAACGTAACGTGTCAGATCTCATCCTGTGTACACAGCGCAAGTGACCATTCTTGTGTATATGCACATTCATGCTGTTTGGGTTGTGATTAGGATTCCCAAGTTTTGTTGAGGTAACGACGTATCTGCATTTTTGTGTGTCATCCATGTGTCATTCGTCTGATCATGCATGAGTTTGTTTCTGTTTCCACATGCCATATTCATATCGTTGTCCATGGCTATGGTCATTATCTTCATGTTTATCAATGTTCCATCTGCATTCGTCACTGCAGGTGTTGTATGACATATTCACTGTAGTCTTTTGTTAGCAATTTACTGTTTTGTTCCGACTGGCTGTAAGCCGTGTTCCAATTCATCAATGTTGCTGCTGTATGTAAAGCACATGTGAACACTGTGTCTCAGTAGCAAATGAAATATATCTATTCACAAATAATGTGTATTATACGCAGTCTATGATTGTTTCAAAGGCCACTTTGAGTTTGATTTTGGTAAACATGTTCCTTATATAACAACGCAATTTGATTTACAGTCACTACCTTCCCTATCGCCCCCACTCGTTCCTCCACTGATGTTTAACTTTTTTTCGCAGTTTTCTTTGTATACTCCATTTTAACGGTAGACTGATCAAATATATGTTTAGTGAGTTTTCAGTCTGTGGTGACATTACAGAGAAATGAAATTCAACAACCCAAGGATGACATTAGAAAGAACCAAACACTTTGATTAATATTAACAAACAAAATATTAAAGTATGATAATAGACATCACCTTAGATGACCACGTATGCTCTGTGGTGTGTCGTTGCCTACTCTATCATGAAGATATGTATTCTTGTTGTAATAAAGTAGATGTCCGTTATCACTGTGCCATGTACTACCATTGCGTAAACTTGTTGGCAGTATATGGTTGATATATGTACGGGTTTACAAGCCAAAAATCCCTTGCTAGTGCCATTAGAAACGCCACTTGAAATACTTCACTTTATATCTCCTGTGTTCACACACTGTGTTTCTGCTTACTGATATATCTGTGTTCGTTAAGTCATGTTGAAGTGTCATATTATGAATTACTTCTAACCTTGCATGCAGTGTTCTTTGATACTACGCTTATAATACCTTCCCCTCAGTGCCATTGAGTTGCATCTCTTTTGTGACCTTTTCATAATCTAACCTGTTATCAGGCTCCAGTGTGATTTCATCCAGTTTCAGAAACCACAGCAGTGGCTCACGCATTTCTTGCAATCTGGTACACGCCTTGCAATTCACGAACGTGTTCGTGAATTTTCCCTCTTTTCCAGGTTTGGTTCATGGATTTATTTTGGGCTTTGGCTGTTCATGTACATTATTCGCCTACCATGTATTCGTCGTCCTCTTTCACTACATTATGTTGTCTCAAGTGTGTCACACTGTTTTGTCTTTGTCGTGAATGATTTAAAGAAAACAAAATCGCTTCACCATTGATGCAGGCCTCTCTATTGTGTCCCAGTACCATGTCTTTTTTCTGTATTTTTCAGGGCTTACTTATCACCTGTTTTTAATCTTGTTATAATATAGTATAACGCGTTCTAAAGTATCGATGTTTTTACAGTTTTGTTTGCCTATATATTTTGCAATATCGAGTGAGCTATGTATTGGAATTCGTATGTCTATCCCGTTGAATGCTTGCAACTTAGACATTATTTTGAAAGCTGATGTCACCTGTAGGTACGTTGGTTACATATTACTGAACACAGATGGCATCCAATCGCAATTTCTAGTTTCCTCTATTTCCCCCCCCATTGTGTTTGTCCCCCACCCACCGCGCCCATGAGACAATGCGATGCAATTTTCAGCTAACGAACATACCTACTATGTCACATTATCCGTTTTCTACGTAAATATTCCCGAGTTGTGGGGACATGATCACCGTTTCTGACCAAGGCAGTTAGAAAACACCTGTATACCTCACTTTGTTAGCCCCGGGGCAAACATTACGCCAGACTTTCTGCAGTGATCACCCTCCCCATTGTGGGGCAATCTCCCCACAACGTGACTCCAGGCCATTGTGCGTAGTGTGGCATATTTGTCATCTGACTTTCACGAGGACAGGCTTTCACTTCATCAAGAAGACAAGGTGTGGTGACTTCATCACGCCCCCCGTTCTTCGATCCACGACTTACTTCCGTTCCACAATGTTCGATCGACTATCTGCTTACAGAGTGGCGTAACAAAATTCAAGGATTCATCTCAACGCTGCACGTAAGATGTTATAATTGGTTTGTGAACGTTCTAGAAACTTGAGCTAGTCTGCAACAAAATGTCGACCAAACTTTGATGAAAGTGCTGCACTATGACATATTTGTCTTGATGTGACATTTTTTCCTTTGCTTCTATGTGACAAACGAAATGCAGTAACATATTACTGCTTTTCTTCCAGAAAAAAAATCGACTCATGTGCATGTGACAAAGTGTAGTGGTGGCTACAACTATGTGAAGCAGTCTCGATTCAACTTTGAAAATAATTTTCTGCATGACTAAGGTGTGTAACATTCCCTGTCCCCAAATGTCTCTATCTATGCAATCCTGTACTGAACTGTGGAGTCACAACCTTTTTTTAGAAATACACCATCCATTCCTTCTATCTTCATTTCTTTGGCCACATCAGTCTATTACAGGGACTAGGCGATTTCAATAGTCAGTCTTAAGGTAAAAGCGAGCGCCTTGTTCTAAAGCGTGATGCTAAGTGTTAGAAAGGCTTGGGTTGCTTCGTCAAGAGAGAGAGAGAGAGAGAGAGAGAGAGAGAGAGAGAGAAGAGAGAGAGAGAAAAGAGAGAGAGAGAACTCTCTCGGAACTGGGAAAATTTAATTGCAAAGGCCACCGACCTATCTGCAATGGGGTCAAGACACAAAATGAAATCACACACATTGGACGCTGTAACATTTCTACTGAATCGCGATCATTTACTAAACTTGCTCACACCAACTGTAAAATCGTAAACGAGTGTACCGAAAGAACATACAGAATCACACCCGTATGTAGCACTCTCCCAGACTCGCACAGCTCGCACATACAATTTCGCTCGCACTTAAAAATTGCGCGCGCGCAAACCACACACAACACACACACACACACACACACACACACACACACACACACACACAGAGAGAGAGAGAGAGAGAGAGAGGAAGAGAGAGAAGAGGGGAGAGAGAGAGAGAGAGAGAGAGAGAGAGAGAGAGAGAGAGAGAGGGGAGAGAGAGAAGAGAGAGAGAGGAGAGAGAGTATTTTCTTTCCATCATGGCTTTGAGACAGCTGGCCCTGGTTTTCCCCCAAAAATACTTCTTGATCGTACCCATTAATTTTCAAATTTGCGAGTCTTTCTGTGAATAACATGTATTACTCATGCTGATTTATGTGCTGCAGGTTGAGATCTGCTTTTCATTATCGAAAGGCATTGGAGATAACAAACACACACACACACACGCACGCACACACACCACACACACACACACACACACACACCACACACACACACACACAAAACACACACACCACACACACACACACATGCGAGTACTAACGCACGCACGCACGCACACAACACACACACCCCACACACACACACACACACAAACCCCACAACACAACCCCACCAAAACACACACACACACACACCCACGCGCGCGCGCGCGCGCGCGTGGCGCCCCGCAGGCACGCACGCGCGCACCACACAGTGAACAAACTATCTTTCATTACCCTGTGCCTGTGCGAGCAGCATAACATATGTGATAGACGATTCAAACATGGGAAGGGGAAGTTGGGGGTATGAGCTATTCCGACCTACAGACGAGCATATGTCATAATCTACAGAATCGGTAACCCTGCTGTGCTTGTGTTCGGTTATCTTGGAAATCTTATGATAATTCTGATCATGGGATCGTCTCCCTGCATCAAACGTTGGTGTATTTTTTCAAGTCCTGGCGTGCTCTGACCTGCTGATGTTGATAGTGGGACCACTAAAAAGCTGGCTGGCCAGAGAATTTGATGTACCAAGAATTAAGGGCCTGGGTGCCTGGCCATGTAAGGTGGAGAAATTCATGAATCACATGATACTGACTTTATTTAGCATCAATGCTTGTGACCCTCTCCATGCAAAGAGCGGCCTCTGTGCTGTGGCCTCATCGAATCAATGCGTGTCGACAAAGAAAACTTCGAGAGCGCTTGCCGCTTATACTGATCGTCGTCACTTTCCCGATAAACGGTCACTTTTTCTTTGGATATGATAGTGACGCATATTATTGTCCTCACACGTGTTGGGCCCGGGGTTTAATCAGAGAGGTACGAGTGGTTTATATATGAGATCTGGCCTTGGGTGGACTCACTTCAATATTGGTCTTCCCCTTCCGTGCTGCTGATGGTCAGCAATAGCATTCTTGTATGGAAACTGTTTGCATCCAGGAGAAAGGCAGGCGTCTTCATGAACAACAAGCAAGAGAGGATTCCAACAAAAACAGGTGTCGTCGTTGACTGTGACTCTTATAATAATTGTCAGTGTGTCTTTCATTCTCCTGAATGTCCCTATAGCAACAACATCTACACGCCTACTGTTGATGATCATGACCCATTCGTAGGGCTACACAAAGTCTTTTGAGGGCCCCCAGTTATTTTTTTGGTGGTATGGCAATGCCGCTATCAACTTTACCTGTACTGTTCTAACAGGCAGTAAGTTTAGATCAGAGTTTAAAAACTTACTTCTTCTGTTTTTCAATGCATCGCATGAAGCAAAATAAGTCAGTTCCCTCATTGTCAGCTAGTGTCCGTTTAGCCGTGGGTGCAATAAATAGAAGTAAGTGATTGAGACCTGCCACTGTTTGTGACTTGAAGAATGATGCTTACAGCTATATGATTATCAGATACTTGGATTGGTGTGAAGGCATTCTATTCAAATGCTGGTTCACTTGAGTGGCAAGGTCTACAAACATAGATACCACCCCCCCCCTCGCACACGCTTACCACTATCTCAGCATATCCTCTCTCTCTCTCTCTCTCTCTCTCCTCTCTCTCTCTCTCCTCTCTCTCCTCCTCTCTCTCTCTCTCTCTCTCTCTCTCTCTCTCTCTCTCAATTTTCCTTACTCTAAGAGCGGCTGCAATTTAAAACCCAAACCCAAACAACTTTGGGAAAAAAGGAAAGAAAAACGAGCAACATGCGTCATATTCAGTTTACATAAAAGCTTATGTTTAGCCGTCACTCAATGTCGGTCATTTCAGTTCCTTCATACATACCAACGCCAAGTCTAGCTGTGTACAGTTCCAGCACAAAGCGGTTCACAACAATTTATCAGCGTCAGGATGGCATCAGGTCAACTGCCCAAAAACACACTGTAGGGTTACTGTGTCATGTGGTTCATGATCAATGATTCCAGCTCTGGCCTATCATATGTAGGACACCGTCAACGACGCCACGCTCTGACAACTAAAGGTGTCTGTCACATCTGCTCTGGGTGTCATATGCAGGGCACCGTTTTGCAACGCTCTTAATGCAATAGTGATTGTTCAGTGATGTCTGCTGTCATTTGTTTCCTGCCAGATACCAAATTTACAGTGACCACGGTGGGTGACAGTATTGGTGGTATGTGACTACAAAGCGTCTTCCTATTGAAGAACAAAACGCTCGCCGCTCTGCAGCATCAATGTTCATCAAATTATCCACACTGAAGACGTCAAATTCACCACAGACATGGACGTGGAAGGAAAAGTTAAACCGGAGATCTCTTCGGAAACCAAGGATGCAGAACCATTGAATACGCTCTTTACCTAGTATGAATCAATAGCGTCAGAAGATATTCTGCACTAGGGAAGCAGCCTCAATTTTTCCTGCATTTCTACACACTCGATGAAAACTTACATTACGTGTATTGAGGTTAAAAAAAACAAAGGTAGCGGTCTTGGTAGTTTACTTTGATTCAAATTCCAACTGAAACGAAATATCACTTTATCATTTAAGACGATCAAAAACGTGAGGCTTTTGAACATTGTGAATAAAAACAAAAGGGATAATGATTCCAAAGCTCTGATGCTTGTCATTAAAGTTTTTGTTAGAACTAGGCTGCAAGATGACATCAAACACCCTGAACTTGGTATCACTAATCATGGGATGGTAGGCTCCAAGGAGCAAGTGCCATTTTTGCCCGCAGCTGTACATTTTGTCTCCAACGACACTGTGCTACGTGCAAACATTGTTATTGTACACGGCATTATCCAATGATATCGAGAAACTGGCAATATCCTGATCCTAAACACTAACTTCGTGGAACAAATCATGGTTATGCTCACTACTTAAGTGACAGCATAGATACCATTGTGGAGACCTTGAATGGGAGAGACATGTTCCACTGCAGCTAGTTTGTAATTCCAGATGAGAACGTTCAATGGATTTTCAGAGTGAGTCTGCAAGCTCCAAAATGTGTTTCTCAACCCCCTGACTTATATAGGGTTCAAGAGGCTTCTATGAACAATTCCAAGCCGGACACCCGTGTTTGCACAAGCAGCACAGGAGAGCTGGCATTGGCCTAACGATCAGAGAAATAAGGAAAAAATCACACTGGGATTGGCATGGACCTTGGCCAGTCAACGTGACCCTAACATCAAATTTACACCAGAGTGAAGTGGCTTTAATCAGAAGGCGTCCTCTGTAGACCCTTCACTGATAAAAGTTGGCCCAATACTAATGCTGATGGCAGCTACATGAGTTCATCATACTAATGCTGATGGCAGCTACATGAGGTCACCATACTAATGCTGATGGCAGCTACATGAGGTCACCATACTAATGCTGATGGCAGCTACATGAGGTCACCATACTAATGCTGATGGCAGCTACATGAGGTCACCATACTAATGCTGATGGCAGCTACATGAGGTCACCATACTAACATCAAACAAGCAGTTTTGCTGCAGAGCAACAATGTTGCAATTGGACAACGTTCATAGCTGCAAAGATTCACAATCATGTCTGGGGAGTAAGACAAAATGAGACAACAAGAAGTATCATGAAAGGAAAATAATGGAACAGTGTGGTTCGCAGACACAAACTCACACTGAAAGTGTTTTGGTCAGTTCTGTTGACATGCGTCAAGGAAATTTGCTGAGGGAAAGGGGACCGATGATCTATGGCAACCTAAAAAACTAATAAATAAGAAGGAAGTGTTGGTGATGATTTATCAAACAATGATGATCAACAAATCAAATCATCCAGCGAATGAAGACGTTGGAATTCTATTCGAGGAACTGGAGGCATACTGTTCACAGAATTGAAACGTGCCTCTATTTCCCTATATATTTACTTGTGCTCTTCTGATGGAGGTGGGCAAATCCTCTCTCGTCTTTTGCAGAGATGCGTCTGTTTGCTGCATTCCACCTCCTCCATCTTACGGGATAGGGGGACGTTTCCTTGGCAAACATGAAGCTATTCCCAATGACAGCTCCACAGGTGTATCAAAGCTTCTTAGCACATGGAGACTGTGTCACGAAGGAGAACAAGCAGCAATTCAATCAAGTATGAGACGTCCAATCCTGTAGCGCACTTAATAAGACAGGAAAGGTTGCTGGGGGCCTTGTGGGAACTGATAGGAACAACATTGGGAGATAGAATGAATGAGCACATCTAGCGAGGAATACCAGAACAACCTAACTGCTGGCGATGAGGAAGAACATGAATCTCCACACAGAGATTGTTGAGCGAAGATGCTCAAAAGAGACCAGGATATCCAGAATCTGGGGGTAAACACACACACACACACACACACACACACACACACACACACACACACACACACACACACACACACACACACACACACACACACACACACACACACACACACACACAACACACACACACAAATGTTCCAGACTTTAACTGTCTTCACTTGCACGGGGTTAGAACTGAGAGCACTCATTATAGGTGATGTTGCTGACTCTTTTATAACAAGTGATCTAATAACAGCAGAGGAAATAAGAAACCAGGTCGTCCCTGGTTTTGTTCAAAACAGGCTTGTGAAGAGAACCACTGGTTTCCATGTGAGAACTCTTCAGACGTTTTATAACAGCAATGACAGAAGGAAGAGACACTGATACTGATGCAGTGTTAAAGCGACACATTTTTTCAGTGCCTCTTTCCTGGCAACATTTGCTCATAAATTGTGGATGCCTTGAACAAAAAACAAAATGGGCATAGTCCTCCTGCGTGTACATTGAACTGTTTAAAAAATGTGTTAGCTGATCTCATTAACGAGGACCAAATAGGGTTCTATAAAAAAATAAATGTGTAGTGGTTAACATTAGGCTCATTTATAACATAACTGCTTTCTTAAATGAAGACAAGTTAGTAGAGGTTCAATAAACACTGACTTAGAGAAAGCGTTCGATTCAATTAGCTGGGATTCAATGTATAAAGTAATGAGAACATTTGGTTTCCAATAGGGCTTATGCAAATAGGCAGAAACATTATAAAATAAAACAAGCAAAAAAAAAAAAAAATATCATACGTCATTGTTCATAGTATACTTGGTTCAAGATAGTAGGAAGATGCACATAACGTGGCAACCTATTGTCATATTCATTCATCTTGTATGTTAGAATTATGCAGACTTTTTAAAGAAACCTTAAAAGTGTTCAAACCGGTCAAGCGATGCAGGGGTATTCATTTGCTTTCTTTCAACAGAAATTCTATACATATTTTCCCGGCATTGTTTTTGATTATTTGTAAACCCAGTTAATCTACGACATAATAAATGATGATGCTCATTTTCTTTTCGCCGTAAAAGATCTTAATATTCTCTTCTTACACAATCATCACTGTTAGCTGTATCTTTCGTTTGCTGAAAGATTCGTTGTAAATTTATGTTTTCCTTTTGCCTTACTCAATTTACATTCTTTATTACACCAGTCATTGTTTACTTAAATTCCCAATATCAATTCGTTTCTTCATGCAAACTAGATAAAAGTGACAATTTGTATTAGATAAAACATTGAGAGTTTCATTCTAGTCACGATCAATCTAATCAAAATGTATGATCAAGTAAGCTTGACACTTCAAACGAATGCGTTGATTCTCAATAAGAATGTGTTACATCACTGTTTCATACAAACTTTTCAAAATACTTATCAGATGTCCAACTCTTCACATTCAATTAAAATTCAAGTAGTTGTTGATTCGTATTGTCGAATTCTATAC
>CM031618.1:15845813-15863313 GCA_018398815.1 Conus ventricosus
AAACATAAGGGGTTTTATGCCGCAGTTTTGGCTGGGGGAATTTCAATTTATTTAAATTTTGCTTTGTAGTTGAAATATTGATTTTTCTCTAAATTTTTTACAAAACAAATTGCTGCTTCTTTTGGGAATGGGTTTATAGGGCCAAATTAGCACGGTTTAAAATGGGAAAATTATGAGTTTCATCCCTTGAATGTTAATTTTTTACCATCGGGGCTTTGCTTCGGGGGGGGGAAATTTTCAAGGACGGAAAACCTCCAAAAAAGGCATTAGAACGTTTGGGAACAAAGGACATTGACGTGGATCAAAAAAAGTAATTGCCAAATTAACCAGGTACTTACCCACCGCACAGGGCCGAAGTGTCAGATGACAAACAACCCTGGAAGTTGGGACCTGCCCAGTGCAAAGGGAAGGGGGTTTAACCCTACGCCCGGGGGCCCCAATGAGTGCTAAATCTCGGCAGCTGAGGTTTTTTGTGTAAACAGTCATTGAAGGCGGGGCCTTGGAAATTTGTTCAATGATTCCGGGGTCACTGTGTTGGTTCATGTCAGGCGGCTGAATGCTGGGGAGTTGTATAACCCCCTTTAAAGGGAAATTACGGGAAAACACCACCGAAGCGGGGGGAAATTTTTCGAGTCCACGGGGCAAATGTGTTTGCTAATAAATTAGGGGGGGTGTGTAAATGGGTTGTGGAATGTCCGAGTGTAAAAAATTCGGGGACTTGTAACTGGGGGTTTGAAACAGCGTGGAAAAAGGGCATGGCCCAAGGGGGAACCTTTTGTTTCCCCCCCTTAAAAACAGGGAAACAACGGGCCCGGGAGAACAACACCAGGAAAAGAAAGAAGGCAGAGAAGAGAGAGAGGAGGAGAGGAGTGACAGGACAAGAAAGGGTCGAGAGAAACGGGGTCGGAAAAAGAAAACAGCAAAGTCTTATTTTTGAAGACAAGCTGGAAGAAAGGAAACTAAGTTTGAAGCCCAGAGGGGGGTGAAGACAGACAAACAAATTTTTGAACCCAGAGGGGGGTGAAGAAGACGAAAAAAGAGTTGACGGCAATCCCGAGACGACCACGAAGACCCATTCCTGAACCGGAGCCATAAACCAAAGGGGCAAAACCACAAGCATCAAGAAAAGGAAAGACTTTTTTTCAAGAACGTGGTGTTGTAAAGCGGGGTTGGGTTGTGTGAAAACCGGGCCAGGTAAAATCTTTTTATTATAACCCGGGATTAAAAAATCTTGATTTTTTGATGTTTTGATATTCATTGTGTGGGATTTGTTGTTCATGTTTAAATTTAAAAGTACTAAAAAATTGTATTTTTTGTTTCTCAGTCTTTTTAAAAGAAACGAATGCGGACATCCCTTCCCAAGAGATGAATGTTTGGGGGGGTCATGATGTGCATAGCGTGAGAGTGCAAAGATAACCTTGGTGTTAAGCCTGACTAATAAACATAAATTTAGGCACTTAAGAATACCATCACGATTTCCCCCGTCCGGGACGGGAGGTTTTTGTGTGCGTTGAGTGAGTGAGAGGTGTTGGGGGTTGTGTGTGTTGTGTGTGTGTTTGTGTTGTGTGGTGTGTGGTGTGTGGTGTGTGAACAAAAATAAAGACGGGAGGGTGACTAGGAACTGAAATAACCAATAAAATTTTAAATTGAAAGAAAAAAATGAAGATAAGTAACAAGATTAGGTAGAAAAAGAAGAACAATGTAGCTGAAAAGGGAACGTAAACACTCAACAATCCCAAACGCTCTGGAGGAAAAAAAAGATCCTAGAATTCTCTTACGACAAACCCAAGACTGAGCCGTTTAGTACTATTTTAGTTACCCACCCCAAGGGGAGAAAACCAACTTTTTTCACTACGGGGAATTTGAAAGTATAAAAAAACCGATGGCAAATAGAACAGCCTTTTTTTCGAGAAACCCACTCTTTATTTTAACAGGTAAAAAACAAAGAGTACGGGGATTTCAGTAGATGACTCGTTGATGAAAATTTCACCGACAAAAAAAAACATTTTCAGCTGGGGGTCTTGGGGTTTTAACTTTAACTTTCATTCATCTATGGTCTACCCGGGGTAAAAAAAAGAAACAATAACCTTTTTTAGACAATACCTTCGCTCCGACCACTTTTTGTTCACGATTGAAAAGGGTTATTTTTTCCCTTCAGGGAAAACTCAGTTTGCACACAACATCAGAAATAAAGCCATTTTTAAAAAACACGTGAACACCTGTTGGCTACCCAAATGACATGGACACTAGATTTGTATTGCTGCAACGCAATCAAGAGAGAAGAGAGAGAGAAGAGAGAAAGAGAGAGAGAAGAGAGGGCAATTTTTGTTATTTGTTTCCGGTCCAAATTTGTATGAAAAAAATGCGTCTGGCCTTCTTCCTTAAACCCCGTTTTGGGTGGTTTTGAAATCAATTTTTACCGTCGCGTACCCCCAAACAAAAGTGGTTTAAACTTCCCCCCTCGTGGAATCGGAACAAATAACCTTAGGGAACCAACTGGTTTTCTCATCCCCTTTTTTATTAACTTTGGGGACTGAAGCGGGTTTGTGTCCCTTTTGTAAAAGAAACACTCATTATTGATTATTGACTTTCCCAAATTTTGGCCTGACCTTCTGGTGATTTTTTGCCTTTTTTGAAGGTGATTTTAAGCAGCGGGGATAGAGTAAGTTGGGGGGAGGTGATTTCGTCACCTCACCGTGCCTTGGAGGGACTGGCTGGGGGGCAGAACAGATGGAATGGGTTTTTTCTCCTCCCCTTTCCGTGCCTGTTTGGGTCCCTCTCGAACGCGATTAGTGCGTCCTTCCACACGCCCCTTTTTTTGACTGCAATTCTTTCACTCATTTTCTGAAAGACGTCCTTTGCCCCCTTTATTTTGGAGGGGCTTTTTTACAAAACAGGGCCTTGGTCGTGTTCTAAGGCCTCAGGTAGATGTGCCCTCAGGTAATGTGCCTCAAGATGTGCCTCAGCAGATTGCCCAGGTGAGGGCCCAGGGAGATGGGGCCCAGAATGGGGGCCCCAGGTAAAATGGGCCCATAAGGTGCCCAGGTGATGGTGGGGCCCCTTGGTCTGTTCTAAAGCCTCAGGTAGATGTGGGCACCGGGGGAATGGGTTTTTTTTTTTGACCTTGGCCGTTTTTCTTCACTGTTGAGGTTTCTAAAACAGGGTTTTGCTCACTGCCCACTTCCTTGGCTAATGTTTCGACATCCTCATTTTGACAGCTTTTGGGTTTTTCCCCCGTTGTGGGGGTTTTTATTTTGCCATAGTTGAAAAAGTTTTTCCCCTTTGCTGCAAGTCCCAACAACCGCCAGTTACAGTGTGTTGGGGTTTGTGTGGTTTGTGTGTGTGTGTGTGTGTGTGGGGGTTTTTGGGGTTTTGGGGTGGTGTTTTGGGGGCTTCCTGTTCATGTAATTATTCCCTACCATGATTACCATCCTCTTCACTAATTAGTTTTTACCAAGGGGTCACACTGTTTGCCTTTGTTGTGAATGGTTTAAAGAAAACAAAATCGCTTCACCGTTGATGCAGGCCTCTCTATTGTGTCCCAGTGCCATGTTTTGTTGTTGTTGTTGTGTTGTTGTTGTTTCTGTCTTTTTTCGGGGCTTACTTATCACCGGTTTTTCATCTTGTTTTAGTGTAGTATAACGTGTTCTATATTTATCGATGCTTTTACAGTTTGCGTTGCTTATCTATTTTGCAATGCTGAATGAACTATGTGTTGGAATTCGTATGTCTATGCGTTGAATAATTGCAACTTTGACATTATTTTGTAGCTGATGTCATCATGTATGTACGTTGGTTACATATTACTGAACACAGATGGCATCCAATTGCATTTTCTAGTTTCCTCTATCTCTCAATTGTGTTTGTCCCCACCCACCGGCCCATGAGACAATGCGATGCACATATATCAGCTAACGAACATGCCTACTATGTCACAGTATCCGTTTTCTACGTCATATTGCTGAGTTGTGGGGACATGATCACCGTTTCGACCAAGGCAGTTGGAAAACACCTGTATACCTCACATGTTGAGCACTGGCAAACATAACGCCAGACTGTCCGCAGTGATCACGCTCCCCACTGTGTGCAATCTCCCCACGACGTGACTCCAGGCCACTGTGTGCAATCTCCCCACAACGTGACTCCAGACCACTGTGTGCAATCTCCCCACGACGTGACTCCAGGCCACTGTGTGCAATCTCCCCACGACGTGACTCCAGGCCACTGTGTGCAATCTCCCCACAACGTGACTCCAGGCCACTGTGTGCAATCTCCCCACAACGTGACTCCAGGCCACTGTGTGCAATCTCCCCACGACATGACTCCAGGCCATTTGTGCAATCTCCCCACGACGTGACTCCAGGCCACTGTGTGCAATCTCCCCACGACGTGACTCCAGGCCACTGTGTGCAATCTCCCCACAACGTGACTCCAGGCCACTGTGTGCAATCTCCCCACAACGTGACTCCAGGCCACTGTGTGCAATCTCCCCACGACGTGACTCCAGGCCATCGTGTGCAATCTCCCCACAATGTGACTCCAGGCCATCGTGTGCAATCTCCCCACAACGTGACTCCAGGCCACTGTGTGCAATCTCCGCACGACGTGACTCCAGACCACTGTGTGCAATCTCCCCACGACGTGACTCCAGGCCACTGTGTGCAAATCTCCCCACGACGTGACTCCAGGCCACTGTGTGCAATCTCCCCACGACGTGACTCCAGGCCACTGTGTGCAATCTCGCCACGACGTGACTCCAGGCCACTGTGTGCAATCTCCCCACGACGTGACTCCAGGCCACTGTGTGCAATCTCCCCACAACGTGACTCCAGGCCACTGTGTGCAATCTCCCCACGACGTGACTCCAGGCCACTGTTTGCAATCTCCCCACGACGTGACTCCAGGCCACTGTGTGCAATCTCCCCACGACGTGACTCCAGGCCACTGTGTGCAATCTCCCCACGACGTGACTCCAGGCCACTGTGTGCAATCTCCCCACGACGTGACTCCAGGCCACTGTGTGCAATCTCCCCACGACGTGACTCCAGGCCACTGTGTGCAATCTCCCCACAACGTGACTCCAGGCCACTGTGTGCAATCTCCCCACGACGTGACTCCAGGCCACTGTGTGCAATCTCCCCACGACGTGACTCCAGGCCACTGTGTGCAATCTCCCCACGACGTGACTCCAGGCCACTGTGTGCAATCTCCCCCCGACGTGACTCCAGGCCACTGTGTGCAATCTCCCCACGACGTGACTCCAGCCACTGTGTGCAATCTCCCCACAACGTGACTCCAGGCCACTGTGTGCAATTCCCCACGACGTGACTCCAGGCCACTGTGTGCAATCTCCCCACGACGTGACTCCAGGCCACTGTGTGCAATCTCCCCACGACGTGACCTCCAGGCCACTGTGTGCAATATCCCCACGACGTGACTCCAGGCCACTGTGTGCAATCTCCCCACAACGTGACTCCAGGCCACTGTGTGCAATCTCTCCCACGACGTGACTCCAGGCCACTGTGTGCAATATCCCCACGACGTGACTCCAGGCCACTGTGTGCAATATCCCCACGACGTGACTCCAGGCCACTGTGTGCAATCTCCCCATGACGTGACTCCAGGCCACTGTGTGCAATCTCCCCACGACGTGACTCCAGGCCACTGTGTGCAATCTCCCCACGACGTGACTTTCCAGGCCACTGTGTGCAATCTCCCCACGACGTGACTCCAGGCCACTGTGTGCAATCTCCCCACGACGTGACTCCGGGCCACTGTGTGCAATCTCCCCACGACGTGACTCCAGGCCACTGTGTCAATCTCCCACGACATGACTCCAGGCCACTGTGTCAATCTCCCCACGACGTGACTCCAGGCCATTGTGTGCAATCTCCCCACACGTGACTCCAGGCCACTGTGTGAAATCTCCGCACGAGGGGACTCAAGCCACTGTGTGCAATTTTCCCACGACGTGACTCCAGGCCACTGTGTGCAATCTCCCCACGACGTGACTCCAGGCCACTGTGTGCAATCTCCCCACGACGTGACTCCGGGCCACTGTGTGCAATCTCCCCACGACGGACTCCAGGCCACTGTGTGCAATCTCCCACGACGTACTCCGGGCCACTGTGTGCAATCTCCCCACAACGTGACTCCAGGCCATCGTGCTAGTGTGGCAATATTTGTCATCTGACTTTCACTGAGGGAAACAGCTGTCACTTCATCATGAAGACAACGTGTGGTGATTCATCATCACTCCCCGCGTTCTTCGATCCACGACTTACTTCCGTTCCACAATTTCGTTCGACTATCTGCTTACAGAGTGGGCTGTAAGCAAAATTCAAGGATTCATCTCAACGCTGCACATAAGATGTTATAATTGGCTTGTGAACTGTTCTAGAAACTTGAGCTAGTCCTGCAACTTAATGTCGACCAAACTTGATGAAAGTGCTGCACTATGACATATTGTCTTGATGTGACATATTCCTGCTTCTATGTGACAAACGAAATGCAGAAACCCATATTACTGCTTTTTCTTTCCCAGAGAAAATCGACTCATGTGCATGTGAAAAAAGTGTAGTGGTGGCTACAACTATGTGAATGAGTCTCGATTCAACTTTGAAATAATTTTCTGCATGAGCTAAGGTGTGTAACATTCCCTGTCCCCAAATGTCTCTATCAATGCAATTCCTGTACTGAACTGTGGATCAAAAACCTTTTTTTAGAAATACACCATCCATTTCCTTTTTATCTTCATTCATTGCCACATCAGTCTAAAACAGGGACATGGGCGATTCAATATCAGTCTTAAGGGTACAGCGAGCGCCTTGTTCTAAAGCGTGATGCTAAGTGTTAGAAAAGGCTTGAGGGTTGCTTCGTCAAGAGAGAGAGAGAGAGAGAGAGAGAGAGAGAGAGAGAGAGAGAGAAGAGAGAGAGAGAGAACTCTCTGGGAACTCGGAAAATTTAATTGCAAAGGCCACCGACCTATCTGCAATGAGGTCAAGACACAAAAAAAATCAAAACACATTGACGCTGTAACATTTCTACTGATCGCGATCATTTACTAAACTTGCTCACACCAACTGTATAATCGTAAACTGAGTGAAACCGAAAGACACATACAGAATCACCCCCCTAGTAGCACTCTCCCAGACTCGCACAGCTCGCACATACAATTTCGCTCGCACTTAAAATTGCGCGCGCGCAAAACCACACACACACACCACACACACACACACACACACACACCAAAACACACACACACACACAGAGAGAGAGAGAGAGAGGGGAGAGAGAGAGAGAGAGGGGAAAAGAGAGAGAGAGAGAGAGAGAGAGAGAGAGAGAGAGAGAGAGAGAGAAAAGAGAGAGAGAGAGAGAGGAGAGTATTTTCTTTCCATCATGTCTTTGAGACAGCTGGCCCTGGTTCCCCCAAAAATACTTCTTGATCGAAACCCATTATATTTCATTAGCGAGTCTTGCTGTGAATAACATGTATTACTCATGCTGATTTATGTGCGCAGGTTGAGATCTGCTTTTCATTATCGAAAGGCATTGGAGATAACAAACACACACACACACACGCACGCACACACACACACAACACACCACACACACACACACACACACACACACACACACACACACACACACACACACACACACACATGCGAGTACTAACGCACGCACGCACGCACACACACACACACACACACACACACACACACACACACACACACACACACACACACACACACACCCCACACACACACACGCACGCGCGCGCGCGCGCGCGCGTGCGCGCGCGCAGGCACGCACGCGCGCACACACAGTGAACAAACTATCTTTCATTACCCTGTGTCCTGTGCGAGCACATAACATATGTGATAAAACAAATTCAAACAGGGGAAGGGATAGTTGGTGGTATGAGCTATTCCCGACCATACAGACGAGCATATGCCCATAATCAACAGAATCGGTAACCCTGCGTGCTTGTGTTCGGTATCTTTGGAAATCTTATAAAATTCTGATCATGCATCGTCTCCCTCCCATCAAACGTTGGTGTATTTTTTCAAGTCCTGCGTGCTCTGACCTGCTGAGTTGATAGTGGGACCACTAGAAAGCTGGCGGGCCAAGAATTTGATGTACCAAGAATTAAGACCCTGGTGCCGGGCCCAAATGTAAGGTGGAAAATTCATGAATCACATGATACTGACTTTATCAGCATCAATGTTTTGTGACCCTCTCCATGCAAAGAGCGGCCTCTGTGCTGTGGCCTCATCGAATCAATGCTGTGTCGACAAAGAAAACTTCGAGAGCGCTTGCCGCTATAACTGATCGTCGTCATTTTTCTGATAAACGGTCACTTTTTCTTTGGATATGATAGGACGCATATTATTGTCCTCACACGTGTTGCCGGGTTGAATCAGAGAGGTACGAGTGGTTTATATATAGATCTGGCCTTGGGTGGACCTCACTTCAATATTGTCCTTCTCCTTCCGTGCTGCGATGGTCAGCAAAAAGCATTCTTGTATGGAAACTTTTTTTGCATCCAGAGAAAAGGCAGGCGTCTTCATGAACAACAAGCAAGAGAGGATTCCAGACAAAAACAGTGTCGTCTTTGACTGTGACCCCTTATAATAATTGTCAGTGTGTCTTTCATTCTCCTGAATGTCCCTAAGCAACAACATCTTACACGCCTACTGTTGATGATCATGACCCCATTCAGTATGGGCTACACAAAGTCTTTAGAGGGCCCCAGTTATTTTTGTGGTATGGCAATGCCGCTATCAACTTTACCTGTACTGTCTAACAGGCAGTAAGTTTAGATCAGAGTTTAAAAACTTACTTCTTCTGTTTTTCAATGCATCGGGATGAAGCAAAATAAGTCAGTTCCCTCATTCAGCTAGTGTCCGTTTAGCCGTGGGTGCAATAAATAGAATAAGTGAAATTTAGACCGCCACTGTTTGTGACTTGAAGAATGAGGCTTTCAGCTGTAAGATTATCAGATACTTGGATTTGGGGTGAAGACATTCCATTCAAAATGCTGGCTCACTTGAGTGGCAAGTCTACAAACATAGATACCCCCCCTCGCACACGCTTACCATTATCTCAGCATATCCTCCTCTCTCTCTCTCTCCTCTCTCTCTCTCTCTCTCATTTTCTCTCTCCCCTCTCTCTCTCTCTCTCCCCTCTCTCTCCAATTTTCCTACTCTAAGAGCGGCTTCAATTTAAACCCAAACCCAAACAACTTTTGGAAAAAAGGAAAGAAAAACGAGCAACATGCGTCACATTCAGTATATAAAAACAATGTTTAGCCGTCACTCAAAATCGGCCCTTTCATTTTCCTTCATACATACCAACGCCAAGTCTAGCTGTGGACAGTTCCAGCACAAAGCGGTTCACAACAATTTATCAGCGTCAGGATGGTATCAGGCAACTGCCCCCAAACACCAGTAACCCTTACTGTGTCATGTGGTTCATGATCAATGATTCCAGCTCTGGCCTATCATAGTAGGACACCGTCAACGACGCCACGCTCTGACAACTAAAGGTGTCTGTCACATCTGCTCTGGGGGTCATATGCAGGGGACCGTTTGCAACGCTCTTTAGCAATAGTCATTGTTCAGCGATGTCGCTGTCATTTGTTTCCTGCCAGATACAAAATTTACAGTGACCACGGTGGGGGACAGTATTGGTGTATGTGGCTACAAAGCGTCTTCCTATTGAAGAACAAAAGGTCGCCGCTCTGCAGCATCAATGTTCATCAAATATCCACACTGAAGACGTCAAATTCACCACAGACATGGACGTAGAAGGAAAAGTTAAACCGGGGATCTCTTCGGGAAAACCCAAAATGCAGAACCATTGAATATGCTCTTTACCTAGTATGAATCACAGCGTCAGAAAATATTCTGCACTAGGGAAGCAGCCTCAATTTTCCTGCATTTCTACACACTCGAAAGAAAACATACATTACGTGTATTCAGGTAAAAAAAAAAATAAAGGTAACGGTCTTGGTAGTTTACTTTGATTCAAATTCCAACTGAAACGAAATATCACTTTAACATTAAGACGAATCAGAAACGTGAGGCTTTTGAACATTTTGAATAAAAACAAAAGGATAATGAAATTTCCCAAAACTCTGATGCTTGTCATTAAAGTTTTTGTTAGAACTAGGCTGCAAATGACATCAACACCCTGAACTTGGGATCACTAATCATGGGATGGTAGGCTTCAAGGAGCAAGTGCCATTTTTGCCCGCAGCTGTACATTTTGTCTCCAACGACACTGTGTAAAAGTGCAACATTGTTATTGCCCACGACATTATCCAATGATATCGAGAAACTGGCAATATCCTGATCCTAAACACTAACTTCGTGGAACAAATCATGGTTATGCTCACTACTTAAGTGACAGCATAGATACCATGGTGGAGACATTGAATGGGAGAGGCATGTTCCACGGCAGCTAGTTTGTAATTCCAGATGAGAACTTCAATGGATTTTCAGAGTGAGTCTGCAAACTCCAAAATGTGTTCCTCAACCCCCTGACCTTATATAGGGTGTCAAGAGGCTTCTATGAACAATTTCCAAGCCGGACACCCTGTTCACAAGCAGCACAGGAGAGCTGGCATTGGCCTAACGATCAGAGAAATAAGGAGAAAATCACACTGGGATTGGCATGGACCTTGGCCAGTCAACTTTACCCTAACAACAAATTTTGCACCAGAGTGAATGGCTTAATCAGAAGGGGTCCTCTGAAACCCTTCACTGATAAAAGTTGGTCCAATACTAATGCTGATGGCAGCTACATGAGGTCACCATACTAATGCTGATGGCACTACATGAGTAACCATACTAATGCTGATGACAGCTACATGAGGTCACCATACTAACATGAAACACAATGTTTTGCTGCGAGCAACAATGTTGCAATTGGACAACGTTCATAGCTGCAAAGTTTCACAATCATGTCTGGGGGTAAACAAATGGAGACAACAAGAAATATCATGAAAGGAAAATATGGAACAGTGTGGTTCGCAGACACAAACCCACACTGAAAGTGTTTTGGTCAGTTTCTGTTGACATGCTCAAGGAAATTTGCTGAGGAGAATGGAACGATGATCTAGGCAACCTAAAAAAACGTAATAATAAGAAGGAAGTGTTGGTGATGATTTATCAAACGATGATGATCAACAAATCAAAAACAATCCAGCGAATGAAGACGTTGGAATTCTGTTTGAGAATGGAGGCATACTGTCCACAGAATTGAAACGTGCCTCTATTTCCCTATATATTACTTGTGCTCTTCTGATAGAGGTGGGCAAATCCTCTCTCGTCTTTTGCAGAGATGGGTCTGTTTGCTGCATTCCACCTCCTCCATCTAACGGGATAGGGGGACGTTTCCTTGGCAAACATGAAACTATTCCCAATGACAGCTCCACAGGTGTATTAAAGTCTCTTAGTACATGGGGACTGTGTCACGAAGGAGAACAAGCAGCAAATCAATCAAGTATGGGATGACCAATCCTGTAGCACACTTAATAAGACAGGAAAGGTTGCTGGGGGCCTTGTGGGAACTGATAGGAACAACATTGGGAGATAGAATGAATAAGCACATCTAGCGAGGAATACCAGAAGAACCTAACTGCTGGCGATGAGGAAGAACATGAATCTCCACACAGGGATTTTTGAGGGAAGGTGCTCAAAAGAGACCACGATATCCAGAAGCTGGTGGTAAAATAAAACAACACACATTTTTTTCCCAGACGTTAACTGTTTTCACTTGCACGAGGGTAGAACTGAGAGCGCTCACAATAGGTGATGTTGCTGGCTCTTTTGTAACAAGTGATCTGATAACAGCAGACGAAATTGAAAACCAGGTCGTCCCTGGTTTTGTTCAAAACAGTCTTGTGAAGGGAACCATTGGTTTCCATGCGAGAACTCTTCGGACGTATAATAACAGCAATGACAGAGGGAAGAGACATTGATATCGATACAGTGTTAAAGCGAGACCTATTGTCCCAGTGCCTCTTTCCTGGTAACAGTTGTCCATAGATTGCGCATACCTTGAACAAAAACAAAATAAGTATAGTCATCCAGTGTGTATATTGAACTGCTTAACAATGTGTTAGCTGGTCTCATTAATGAGGCCAAACAGGTTATTATAAACAATAAATGCGTAGCGGTTAACATTAGACTCATTTATAACATAACTGCTTTCTTAAATGAACACAAGTGAGTAGGGGTTCAATTAGCACTGACGTAGAGAAAGTGTTCAATTCAATTAGCCGGGATTCAATGTATAAAATAATGAGATAATTAATTTGGTTTTCAGTAGGGTTTATGCAAATGGATAGAAACATTCTAAACGGTAAAACAAACGAACAAACAACAAACAAATACAAAAACTGTATCATGCGTCCTTATTCATAGTATACTTGGTTTAAGATAGTCGGAAGATGCACATAGGTGGCACACTATTGTCATATTCATTTATCTTGTATGTTAAAATCATACCGACTTTTAAAACAATCATCAAAAATGATCAAACCAGTCAAGCGTTGCAATGATATTCATTTGCTTTCTTTCAACAGAAAATCTATACATATTTTCCGGGCACTGTTTTTGGTTATTTGCAAACCCAGTTAATAAACGATGTAGATTTAGAGACATTGTTTACATGTTTGATCCGGTACAATGTCTGACTGAACCCACGCATATGCGATATGATATTCTTGACCTTGTATTATGTTTTAGCCACGATGATACTGCACTTTCAACTAATGTTTGCCCTGACCTCACGTCTGATCATGCGTCTGACCTCTGTGAACTTAAAGTTGAAAAACTTATTAAGCACCGCACCACCGAACTCATCTGCTCCATCCATAAGATTGACAACTCAAACTTTAAATCTGAATTAGACTGCCTAATAACATCTGATATGTCTCTATCCGATCTGAACTTTTTTCCTGAGCAACATGCTCGACGGACACGCCCCATCCATCAGCTTACAGTCAAGGAAGACAGAGCCACGACTTGGTGCAATACAGTCGCCCCACAACTATCCAGGTTAAAACGTAAACGTCGCCAGGCTGAAAGGCGTTGGCAATCTACTGGTCTCACTGTCCATAAACAGATGTACAACTGTATTAAACGGAATATTGCAGACTTAGTTCAAAAAGCTAAGACTAGGTTGTTGTTGTTGGTTTTTTTTTTTTTTTGTGGGGGGGGGGGGGGGGGGGTCGACTCGGATCTCGGCCAACAAGACGAAGATGTGTAGGGAACTCTACTGCAACATGAACAAAATTATGGGCAAAACGAAGACTACTCTATTTCCCACCAACGTAAATCCCTCAAAACTACCTGATATCTTTTTGAATTTCTTCCGAGGCAAAAATAATTATTATCCGTAATGCATTTGTCTCCTCTAGTCCTTCACGAGCAACAACCACTTATTTCGGCCCAATTTGTCCAAGTTTGAACCAGTCGCCACTCAATTTGTGAAAGATTCTCCAGAAAAATTATAAAAAAAAAAAAATAAAATAAATTAAAAAAAAAAAAAAAAAAAAAATAAAAAAAAAATCAAAGTAAAAATAAAATTTTAAAAAATCACGTGAACTTGATCCTATCCCGACTTCTCTCCTTTATGAAAATAATCTCGATTCCTACTACCTGTAATCACAGATATTTTCAACAAGTCTCTCCTGAGTGGTTCAGTCCCTAATGACTTCAAAACTGCCATTGTGAAACCTCTTTTGAAAAAAAAATCGTCGCTCGATCCAAATGAATTGAAAAAAACTGCCGACCAATCTCAAATCTCCCTTTCTTGTCAAAAGCTTTAGAGAAATAATTATTGGTCCTTCATCAATTGTTCCAGCATCTTCTTCGGAATAATCTTCTCAGTTTCCACCAGTCGTTGGACACAGCACAGAAAAACTGCTCTCATCCGAATCCTGGATGATATTCTGACATCTCTTGATGACGACAAAGTGTCCGTTCTTCTTCTTCTCGACCTGTCTGCTGCTTTCAACACAATTGGTCACGAAATTCTCTATTCACTGAGCACAGATTTTGGCATATGTGACATTGCACAAAATTGGTGTATATTGTACCTGTCAAACAAACAGCAGTTCGTCCTTATTAGCGAGAAAACGGTCTTCTAAAATGTAATCAAACTTTGGCGTTCCCCAGGAGCCTGTGCTGGGTCCAGTCCTTTTCATTATGTACACAACGCCCCTGACTGAGATCATTAATGGCCATTCTGTTCATCATGAAATAATCGCCGATGACACGCAACTTGAACATTCTGACACGCTAGACAACAATGACAATCTTGTCAAAATTCTTCAAGGCTGTGTCTCTGATATCAAACAGTGGATGTCTACTAATAATCTTAAATTAAATGGTGATAAAACAGGAACGACCCAGTTTACAAAACACTCACAAGCTCAAGACCCCCGTCTTCATCTGTCAACAATCCTAGGCTCCACTGACTTCTCGTTTATGCCATTTGTTCGTGACCTTGAAGAAAAAGAAACACCCGAAGGTGCTGGGAGGACCCAGAGAAGCACTCCTAGGCTCCACTGACTTCTCGTTTATGCCATTTGTTCGTGACCTTGGCTTCTATCTCGACTCTAATCTCACCCTGAAACACCACATAGCCAACATCTGCCAAGCATGATTTTTCGAATTCCGTCGCATCAGCTTTATCAGACCTTTCCGTACACAACAGGCCACAAAGACATTGGCGTCTTCTTGCATTCTGTCAAGACTAGATTATTATAACGCTCTTCTCGTTTAAAATTCAGCTGCTCTCCTTATCTTCAAGGCGCTAAAACAGCACCATACCTCGGATCCCTTGAAGAAATTGCACTGGCTTAGAAACAGCACGGCAAGAATCATTTAGACTGATTAAATTGCATCATTAAGTTTAACGCTTTGTAAACAAAATTAGATAACCGTAAAACGATACCTTCGTTTTCACTTGACATAAGTAGGTAGAATTTAAACATGCTGGGCTTGGGCTGAAAAAACTCGTTTCTTATTTCATCGTGCATTGGGCACACAAGAACAAAATGTAATTCAGTTTCTTGTGCGTTTCTGCAGAACGGACACAATTTATCATTATTACTGTTATCTCTATACGGTAAGAAATGTGAATTCGGAGGATACATTCCAATCCGAAATCTTGCAAATGTTCTTCGAATGTGTACGTTCTTAACAAGGTACATATACGGGCTGGGAATCAATGTGCTCTTGAATTTCGAATAAACACTGTAAAATTCGTGAGACTGCAAGGAAGCATACCGATTCTGTTTATAACAATCGATCAATCTCTGTTTGAATTATCTCATAAACAAATTAATGCTTCCAACACACTGTGCCTCCCAAACGGCACCAAAACCAAATTCATGTAAAACGTTACGAATTTTGCAGGCCCAAGTGGTATAGTTTTGCCTCTGCAGGGACAAAAAGTATTTCATACGCCTTTTTGTGGATAACATATCATCATTCATACGTACCACCCGCAACCAAAATTTAACAAACCTAGAATGTGTGTTGACAAAAATTGGAAACCTACCAGTTTCTCCATATACTAAATGTCTTGGAGACTTTGGATGAACACGCATAAACCTTTTCAATGCAGACTGATGCACTCTTTCAATGCACTCTTGGTCCTGTGACTGCCCCCACATTTCTGAGCCGTAGTCAAAATTGACTGAATCTGACAATCAAACATTTTCAAGAATATGTTTGGAGAATGTTCTCCAATGGACCATAGAGGTTTCACAATAACACAAATACCCTAGTTTGCGCGATCTGCGAGATCTCGTAATGTAGGCTGAATAGATAGCTTTGTTGTTCGATATATTCCCAGATATTTGTAAATGCTCACATTTTTTAACGTTTCTTCTCCAAAATACCATTCTTCGTTCATGGAAAGATAGCCACCGTTTCTGTAAACAACAATATTAGATTTCTTTAGGTCAAGTATCAGATCTAGGCGCTTAGACGTGTTGTAAAGTATATTTAGTTGTGTCTGCAGACCTGCCACGCTATCTGAAAATAATGCGACATCGTCAGCGAAGAGCAGAATAAACAGTTCTACAATATCAGGATACAGCTGAATCCCATGTCTACCATTACTGATGACATCTTTAGTGAGTTCATTAATGAACAAGGAAAATAGGACAGGTGAGCATACGTCACCTTGCTTAAGGCCCTGTGGGCAGAAGAATGTTTCACATAGATCATCGCCTGCCAGAACACGAGTTTTAACAACAGCGTACATGCTTTCTATCGCCGGGGAATTTTTTTTCTTTTAATACCATTTTGCTTAAAGTTTTCCATAGTTTCTCTCTATGAACTGTATCAAATGCTTTACGGAAATCGATAAAAGCAGCATACAATTTTCTGTCTTACAACCTGTTTCTGAATCAGTGCCATGAGCGTAACAATATGATAGGAGGTACTATTCTTTGCTCTAAATTCAGCTTGTTCTTCACCATTTTTTTTGTTATCATCGATCCATTTAGTAATTCTTTTATTTAAAACAAAGCTATACAATTTGATACACACATTCGGCAGTGAGCTTCCCCTGTAGTTGTCAGGCACATTCATATCCCCTTCCTTAAATACAGGGTGTAAGATTGACAAGGACCATTCATCTGGATACAGGCCATTGTCAAAAATGTGGTAGAACAATTTAATCAAGAAAGGTACAATAATGTCAAAACTGTATTTGTAGAATTCTCCCAGCATACCATCCGATTCTTCAAATTATCTTGTAAAGACATGAAGATATTTTCTTTATGGCTTTTTTTTTCTTTTGCCTAATTGACTACTTATAGGCTGTTCTCTTTACACAATATGCTGCCCTGTCCTGATCATAATGGGACCTTGAGCTCATGTGTTAATCTATTCTTAATAATGTTCTGCTTTGTTTGCACTCAAGGTCAAACCGGACCCTATTTTTCTCGGTTCCAAGGAATATAGTTTTCTTCATACATTCCACAGCTTATCTGAAGCAATCATGAAGTCTGCACAGGGCAAGGTTTACATCAGACTCAATTAAAAATGTTGCCTCGTTCAACAGATCTTAAACATACTCGGTTTGCATCAAAGCGGAAAACGTAGAATGTTTTTGGTCCTCCCATGTATACTTCGAAATAGTAGTCCTGTTAATTTATTTTCGTCCTACAACACATTCATTACTGTCACTAGTAAATGCTAGAATCACCACAACATGTTTAGTTTCAACTTTATAAACTATGTTAAAGTCGGCACATCGAGAAAGTAACCCACGTGAAACAATGAAGTAATCTAAAACACTACTACCGGTTGGAGAAACATAGGCAAAATCGCCTGAAAATGTTAATGCTCACAAGCCGTTTACAATAGACAAACCAAACATTTCATACACAGTGATTAAATAACGACCAAAAGGGTTCATAGTAACATCTCTTGATTTCCTAGTTAAATTTTAATCCGAACTGTGT
>CM031618.1:15870813-15878313 GCA_018398815.1 Conus ventricosus
TGGGGCATTGTCCCTTTTTTCCAGAACTTTAGTGCTAAAACACAGTCTTAAAATTGCTTTTTGGGTCACCAAAAGTAAACTCAGACTTTTAAAACCCTGCGGAAACTTTTGCATAAAGACGGAAAAAAACAACAACAAAGAAGTTTCTTTAAGATGCAGGTATTTATGTCAGCTGAGAGAGAGAGGAGAAAGGAGAGAGGATGAGAGAGAGAAAAAAAAAAAGAAGAGAGAGAGAGAGAGAGAGGAGAGAGAGAGAGAGAGAGAAAGAGAGAAGAGAAAGAAGCTCAAACCAAACTCAAACTTTCATCGTTTAATTGCAAAGGCCACCAACCTTTTGCAATGAGTCAAGGCAAAAGAAAACACACACGCGCTCGGCGCTTATACGGGAAAACATGAAAGAAAATTTTGCATAACAAAATGTCCTATTTTTTTGAAATAAACATTTTTTTTTTAAAAATTAACAGTTTAATTCCTCTCTTAAATATAGCCTTTAAATGAGAGAAGAAGAAGAAGAAGAAGAAGAAGAAAAGAAGAAGAAGGTGGTGTGGTACACGCGTGAAAGAGTAAAAAGTCATTATTTCGGTTGGGTAAAATGGAACAAGAGTAACTTCCATCGACAAGAAATTTAAAATTTGCCCTCATTGTTTGAGGGGCCAGAACATTGTTGGGGCGCTTTTTTAGCTTTGTTGACAGAAAGCTTTTCCGAACAATGCACCGGGGGGCAAATTTGCATAGAAAACTACAATTGATCGAAATTTGGAATTGAGTCAAAACACTAGATTTTAAAATCCAAAAAAAAGTCTTTCATTTTCTCAGTTTCCAAGGCCTTTAGTTAGTACGCAGTGATGCCTGCTTTTTTGCTTTAAAACAAATTCAAGACAATCCCAAAAACAATAAAGGGATATTTTGGTTTTTAAATCAAAAGAGACCCTTTCCACCTTTACCCTTTGTCTGGTGA
Source organism: Conus ventricosus (assembly GCA_018398815.1). NCBI lineage: Eukaryota > Metazoa > Mollusca > Gastropoda > Neogastropoda > Conidae > Conus > Conus ventricosus. Next base: position 15,871,772 of record CM031618.1, read on the forward strand.
GTTTCTTTTCAGCGAGATAGTATACAACAATTTGAATGAGAAGAATTGGACTTTATGAATATTTAAACTGTGGACAGTTTCGCTTGAGTGAACGTTTCCACTATACCTGGGGAAAACAAGACAAAAACAGACAGTGATATTTGAAACCACTCTGTCTCCCCCATTTATCACAAGGGCTCTGCAATTCTTAATGACAGTGTTTCACGCAACATAATCTTGGGTGTTACAGATAAAGGCCTGTTAATATTGTTTGTAATGGACATCACAAAATAGATTTTTTGTTTAGTGCACAGGAGTTGTAAGGTGTCGTTTTGGCTGTTGGTTTGTTTTTTAAGTTGAAACGCCCACATTGGGGTATTGAGAGAAAATAAGATCATGTAAATGACGGCGCTTTTTGTTGGATAGTGGCCCGGGTGAGATCCCGCTTGGAGCGCTCGTGTTGTTTTTAAAACTAGCTAGAAAATTTTATAATCACTTGCTCACGACACCCGGGGAGTACAGGTTTTTACAGCAAATTGAAATCCGATGAAAGGCTGATGCATCTTTTGAAGTATTTTTGTCATAATGTTTGACTGGAGAGAAGTGAAATCTTGGGGAAAAATGAAGAAAAAACATTTTTTTCAAAAGAAAAGAAAAGAATAAGAACCAGTGTGGTTAACTCCTGTAACGTTTCTTTTAAAATAAGGCAAAAGAAGAAAAAAATTTTAAAGAAAAACTTATAAGAAAGGGTTACTGTTAACATCTAAATGTTTAAGTGAGTCTCCTTATTACAGTATACTGCACATGGTCCGAGTGTGTTAAACGGGTTCCTGTCTCACCCAGGCACGGGGGGGAATTGAAGAGGGGCGGAGGTGCCGGCCCTGACCCAGCCGGGGACGTGGCAGACCTCGCCGCAGGCCTTTCCTCAAGGGGAAAGGAATCATGTGAGGGGAATGCTTTGGCGCATTCCCTTGTCGATGGGAGTGACTTTGGCGATGTTTCCCCATGTGGTGAAAATGCCCTCTCATTTCCCCATAGGTAATAACTCACTTTACGACCTCCACTGTTGTGAAAGGTATTGATTGTTTCCTTGTTGAGGTTATAACAATGGAAATTGAATAGTTACGGTATGATGGATGTGACGTAGCCCCAATGTTTAATGAACGTGTCAGTTGGGGGGGAAACAGTTCCGGGTGTTACCTCCTTGGTGAGAGGAGGTGTGTTTGTATTATTGTGTTACCTCCTGTTGGGAGAGGTGTGTTTTTTGTTTATTTGGTTGCCTCCCCAATTGGAGAGGGGGTGTGGATAAGTTGATTTGGCATTGATGTATAATTATATTTGTTCTCCTTTGAGGGGGGAAGGAAAAAAAACCAACTTTTCGTGTGGTGTATTTATTTGACGCCCCCTGGGTGAAAGGTGTAAATTGGGCCGACCTTTGGGGGAGTTTGCTTACGGTGGAGTGTGCATGGGGAAACACTCCCGAGAGATGACAACATTAACACGGTTTCAAATTACATGGGTTGACATTTTTCTTTCCTCCCCTTCCTTTCTTATGTATTGTTAATGAATTTTTATGCATTACCATATCAGACTGATATTTTATATGAGTACAACATTAGAAGAAAAGAAAGAGAAAAGAAAAGAGAGAGAGAGAGAATGAAAAGGGGAGAGAAGACAGAAGACAGACAGACAGACAGACAGACAGAGAGCAGACAGAGAGAGAAAATTCACGTTCGTTGCACGGGAATGAGGTGAAACGCTGGATTTCCACCTCACAGCCTAAAATGCGCACAATTGATCAGGACAGTCAAAATAGACGATGATAAAATCCGGGTTCAAAATCCTTAAAATTTCCCAAAAGGGTTTGAGTGGAACAAAATCAAAACCTGTCCTGATTAAGACACGGCCTTCAAAAGACAGACTTACATTACAGACAGGGGGTTTGGGGTGTTAAGAATAATTCATCAGCCAGTGCCTTGTTACTTAAATTTGTATTCAAAGGGAAGGTCAGGAAGACCAGCAAGCAGCAACTGTTTACTTTTCAAGGGGTCACAAGGCTTTTCATGGATTCTTACTGCTAGAAGAGACGCTTCATTAAACGAAAAGGAAACTTTTCAAACTCAAGCAGATCCTCTTGTATTACAAAAAAGTGTTCCCCTCATAAAACCAAACAAAAGCACCCAAAAGGGAAAGAAATCAGAATCTGAAATGAAACCGTAGATCAAAATTTGACAGTGCCTAAAGAGGTCTTACAAATCTGGCTACAAATCAAAATGTTGAAAGTAAAGACGTGCCCAAAGGGGTTTAAATTACAATTTGGGCTACAAATCAAAATTAAAGTAAAAGACAGTGCCTAATGAGCCATAAAATCTGGTTAAAGCCCAAAAAATTTTGAAGAAAAAGACAGTCTTTAAGGGCCAGTAAGTTTGATCAAAATCCACATGAATCACAAACCATTTCCAAGAAACCCCATGGTAAACACTTGACGCGCTGCTGATTGCAGCGCTCACAGCTAAAGAGTGCCAAGCCTTTCTTCTGACCTGTATTTTGATCGGTAATGCAATACTGCAATTTTGCACGTTTACTGTAAACTGAACAAAAACCCAAACAAACAAAAACGGGTTGTTGTTTTGGGGGGAGGGAGGGGGGAAGGGGGGGAGGAGGGGGGAAGGGGAGGAGGGGGGGGAAAGGGGGGTGGGGGAGGGGGCGGGCAGGGGGGGAGACGTCAGAAACCAAAGAAAGTTCTTCAGGCGTAATTGTTTCCCACCAAAGGGATTAATCGGTTTGACCCTTTTCTTTTTTTTTCTTTTTTTTTTCCTGGAAAATCGTTCATCTTTCGACAGTCCATTGACACGCTTGCACTCCTCTCAAATCGAGCCACTTTCTACATGTTTAAAAGCACTTTGCAGATTCGTTTTGTGTGGGTAAAACGTACATTGTTGCACTCCGAGCAGTACTTATTATTTTTCCCGCACCATTTCTTATGAACAAAATGCATTTCTGAGGACAAAGAAAAATTCCCAAAATCTTATTGCACAAAATCCAATCTCCTTGTGGAAAGTCAACTGAATTTGTGCATATGCAAAAATGAATGTGACAAGAGAAACTGCTAGAGTCATATGTTTGTATCAAGTGTCCACTGGATTCGCTCAATGTAATTCATGTATATATGTATTCATGAAAAATCGTTGCTAGGTTCTTATCACCACCCAAATTTGCCAGGGGGTAAACAGTTTAAATCTAGGAATCCAGTGCTACCCTCCCTCCAGAGCATCATCTGTCTGCGTTCCTTTAACCCGAAACTATCAGCGAACCAGACTGCAATGAGCTGAAACCATCGTCATTGGACGCAGCAGACTGGACCCCTGTTTGTTCAGCGACGAGTCCCGATGTTGTCTGAATGTGACAGATCGACGCGGAGGGTGTGGCGACAACCAGGAAGAGATTCCATAGTGCTCACATTGCTCAACATGACCACTATGGTGGAGGCTCAGTCATGGTTTTGGGCGGCATTTCCACGCAGGGCAAGACCCACCTGGATGTGCTGCAGAACGGCACCATGAATGCAGTCAGCTACCGTGATGAGATCCTCCACCCCAATGTGCGACCCAGTGCTAGTGCCATAGGTGAAGGCTTCATTCAGGTAGAATAGCACATGAAATGTCCCCCCCAAGGTGATGGGTAAGGGGACAAATTGACACCATATTCATACCACCACAATCCACACAGTAAATTTGGGGATTATAGATGCCAGTTTTTCTGCTCTACTTCTAAAGATCCAGCTTTATTTCGGTCTGTCTTACGTACATCCTTGTGATGCCTGAACTAAACAGAACTAGGACTAATAATTAGCATCTCTCTCTCTCCCAACCCCTCTCTCTCTCTCTCTCTCTCTCTCTCCTCTTCCCCTCTCTCCTCACTCTCTCTCTCTCTCTCTCTCTCTCTCAGTAATGACTTTGTGAGAGAGAAGTCCATCCAGTTTTTCCAGCTTTCTGTAAAATGCATATGTTGTTGTAACGTTCTCCATATACCCGGTGATGGGGGGGAGTTGGCTTTTTTGACTAAACCATCTTCTGAGAGTTCTGAGTTCTGAGGTCTCTCTGTGGCATAGGGCAAAAGCGGTTCCACTTTTCCATAAGGCACCCAAGAGAAAGAGGTTAAATATTGTTCACCCTCAATGAGTGAATGCATTAGTCCGGTTAATCCCTCCAAGGTTTGGCCATTACTGTTTTCGGTGTATGGATCGCAAGACCATCCTGCCTGAATGTTCTTCACGCTATCCACCAATCGACTCTACTCGAGGTTCCCTGTGTATAGTCTCTGTGCAATCTGGAGCTCACTGCCTGACAAGCTGCAGACTCAGAGAGTCACGCTGGCACTGCACTGCTCACTGATGCTGTACCTGGACTTGCAGAAGGAAGCGGAATGTGCAGGTTGGAATGCCTGTGCTGTGTACATTGGGGTGTGGGTTTTATGCGTTGGTTGTGTATGCATGTTTTATTCAATTGAAATTTGCCCAGTTGTGTGGGTGTGTGTTATGTTCATTCAAAAGTACATGAGATCTGCTCACAAATTCACATCCTTGCCCCAAAACATGTAAGCTATTCTGAACAAAGAAAAACTCTCTCTTTCTCTCTCTCTCTCTCTCTCTCTCCTCTCCTCTCTCTCTCTCTCTCTCCTCTCTCTCTCTCTCTCACACTCTCTCTCTCTCTCTCTCTCTCTCTCTCCTCTCTCTCTCTCTCTCTCTCTCTCCTCTCTCCCCCTCTCTCCTCTCTCTCTCTCTCCTCTCTCTCCATCGCCAACGTTTCAACAATAACACTAATGATTATAACTGTTCTTGTTTGTTCGTTTTAAGTATGACTGCCAGCAGTTAATTCAGAATTGACAACGTGAGGAGAGGCAGATGGCCCGTTTTCATCAGCAAACGTGTGCCCCGCATCACGTTGTTGCATACGTGTGTGCATGCATGCTACTTTCATGCGAAGTACGTGCTTTTTGGGGTGTGTGTGTGTGTGTGTGTGTGTGTGTGTGTGTGTGTGTGTGTTGTGTGTGTGTGTGTGTGTGTGTGTGACTGTCTTAATTTCCCCCTTTTCATACCATCCTCATTCCAATTTAGATATTCAATCAAATTAGGTTGTTTTTTTTGTTTTGTTTTGTTTGGTTTTCTTTTTTTTTTTCACATGAATTTCCAGATCTATTTGATCATTGCAATTGTCTGTCAAGCAAACTGCATTGCTCTGGGAGATACGAACTTCAATCACAATGGGCCACAAAATCCAGCCAATCAAAAACTCATCAACCTCCAGACTGGGTTTTAATCTCCCTCAGTCGTCAATGAGATCACTCAGTTCCATGGCACACATATGTGAGGTGATCCCTGGATCCATAGCATTAGTCCCCCCTTTTCCCCCTCCAATTTAACATGAAATACACAAGTTTGCCCCCTCAACGTTAGACCCGCACATGAGGAGTCCCATGGTTTAAAATTTTTCTGTGCAAAGGCTAAGTGGGGTGGGGGCCCTCCTTTGCTCGGTGCGTGAAAGCCAAACCCCCTTTTCGCCTTCCCCAAATGGAATGTGCAGCAAGTCAAATTTTCCCCCACACTGTGGTTCTGGAACAGCTCCTTGAAGCAAAAATCCAGAGACAAGAAACTGAGAGACAGTCAATTTAAACATGATGAACTATCCACAAACATATGTTTTGTCATGCTAAGAAAGGTGATGATTGCATCCGCATGAAACAGGCTGTAGATAGTTTTAAAACCCTTTCCTTTTAACAAATGTTGCTCCCAGTCCGGTTGAGCATTTGTTTTAAATCTCTGCTGGTATTTACTACCATTGTCTAAAAATATATATATAGAATATATATATATATATATTTATATTATATATAATATATAAATATATATATATATAAACAAAGCTTTAATTTTAATATATCTTGCAGTCATTGCAACTCCAAGCTGCTCTGTAAGTTGCTGGAACGATGCTCGGTTACTTATCCTTGGAATTTATTAGTCTATTATATATACTACTTAATTGTTCAGCATTATATTGTTTGGTCAATCTGTGGGAGAATTGCATCTCTTAGGAGTTCCAAGGAAAAAGGTTGTTCTGCACAAGTCTTAGCCACCCGACAATGATTGGGTTACTGAACACAGAGCTGACCACTCCCGACTGTTCTACATTATAATATAGGAGTTGCCCCATTAAAAGCAGATGGGAAACTAGTCAGTGATAGCACAGTAAAGCAAACATCCTGGTTGAGCATTCAAGTCTGTATTTACCAAGTCCTCACCACCCAAAGCGCTTCTCTCTACCAGTATCCGCCATCAGGATCTCCACACTGGAGAAAAACGGGTAGAAAAGCTGCTACGGAGTATAAAACCCCGGAAAAGCACAGGCCCTGACCAAAATACATAGCCGAGTTCTTAAAGAACGCTCAGAACAACTGACAGAAGGACTGACCCACATTTCCAGAAGTCAGTCAACACCCGGAACCCTACCAGATACTGGCTCACAGCAAATGTGCACCAATCTTTAAGAAGGGGACAAACACCCGGC
>CM031618.1:15885813-15888313 GCA_018398815.1 Conus ventricosus
CTGTTGACCAGGTGTCACATAAATGGGTCGCTGAACAAGAGAGAGAGCGTCTCCTGGTGTGTCCCGGAGCCTGAGTCCGATGACACTGGGATGGCGCCGTCCTCCTCCGGCTTGCGCACCCCTGGTGCGAGTTGCCGGACCTTCCCAGATGGAGGTGAGGGACTGTGGGGCGATGATCCTGGGTTTAGATCGCTGGGCAGGGGGCGGCTCGGTGATGTCAGTGAAAGGACATTGTCAGAGGGTGGGGCCTCCCTCACAACCAGGTCAGGGCGCACCGTTCCAGGGTAAGCACATCGTACAATGAGGAGAAGGGTAGTTCTTCCTCATCTTTAGCCTCAGGGTGGTCTTGTTCCTGGCAGGGTTGGGTGGAATCTTCGTCAGGAGGCAACTGCAGGGTTGCGTGTGGGTCCCGCCCTAGCCCTAGCTGGGTAGTGGGGGAATGCGAGGGCGGGTCCCTGGTGGCTCTATGATAGGCGGCCAGGCTAGGTTGGGGGAGCCCGTCCTGCCGATCGGACAGCGCCCGAGGTGGGAGACCGAGGTCGACCCAGGTGGATGAGGCTGGGTGCCACATTCGACCGTGGAGCTGGTCGTGTTGCGTGTTGGAATTAAGCCACTGGTCTCTCTCGGGGGCATAGAGCCACCAGTCCCGGGGAGGTAGGCGGGCTGTGGCGGCCCTGGGGTGTGGGCAGGATGTCCCGAGGACCCGGGTAACCTGAAACACCAGTGGGGGGGGGGGGGGGGGTATCTAGAGGCCGTGGCCTGTCGTACCCGCCCAGGGACGTGCACTGCCATATACACGTCCTTGGTGTGGGCCTGGGAGGGCCTTAGTGGTGGTGGGGAGGACGCGGCAGTCGAGCCCCCTACCCGCATATGTGTGGATTGGGCTGGCTGCGGCACCGTGTTCCTAACCCCAGAGGAATACGTCAGGTTACCCTTGTCCCGCTGGTTGATCCTCCCCCCAGAGGAACGGGACCGCGAACGTTGCCCAAGTGGGAAGCCGATTAAGTCGACTCCCCAACGTCCTGTACCCCTAGGGGAATATGTGGCGGTCGATCGGGGTTGGTCGACGTCCCTTGTGCATGGACACGACTGGGCTCTTGGCGCGGCGTTACCACGCGCCCAGAATTATGGACACACGCCGAGGTCGTGCGTCGGGGTGACCATAATACTGCTTCCGGAGTCATGGCGCTCCTCGAGCACAGGTATTGGCTGCACCTGTGCCCGGTGGGGCAGAGCACTGCGAGTCCACGTATCAAGTTCGGGGGGAAAAGTGAAACGTGGCTCATCAAGGCGAGTGGCGGGTAGTGATTCCATCCCAGACCCGTCACCCGTGCTGGTCCGCGGCTCGGCAAGGTTCCCAGGGGCCGAGGGTCGCGTGACACAGCATGATAGACAGAAGTCTCACTGCGCATCGGGAGGCTAGAGGGCAAGCCGGCCAATGGAGACGGGGGGAGGGAGAAATTCAGTGAGAAGATTTGACTTGGATCAGGCCTTTGAAGGCAGCCTTGCCCTTAGACTTTCTGGGCAGGTCAAAAGAGAGACATTTAGAAATGGCGGCCGCTTGCCTAGTAGCCTTCGGACGCAGCGATCGTGTGTCCGTCGGACGGGTAGAGGAGGAAAGGTCACGAGTCCCCTCCGCGGAAAAGTCATCTCCATCTACCCTGACCGTACGTTCTGCCATGAGAACGGATTGCTCTGGATTGGAATCGACCCGCGGGTTCTCCGGGAATGTGAGCGAGTTCTGAGTGGTGAAGTGGCTCGACCCGACGGTGTCCTTCACCATGTTGGGCAATGGTGGCCGAGCAAACCCGGATCACACGATCACAAAGAGGAGACAAAATGGTCGATCGAGAAGAAGTAAATTAATCTCGATCGGCCGTGTGTTGATGTGTAAAGGAGTCGAGAAATCGACAGAAAACTCGAACTACCCGTACACGCACCAACAGCGAGAATGCTGAGTAATGTTAGATATCAATCGTGATCAGCGTGTAGTATTACGAACTTGTACGAGGACAAAATTTATAGCACTAAAGTGGATATTGTGTACCAGTACGAAGATATTGAGCACTAAACCATCTAAGGCAGACCCAGTACGAAGTACGGGCCGGCCAGAAGACAAAATGGTGGGAAACACGACCGGCGAGGGAGAAAATGGCGGCCGACGACAGGCGAGTGTACGATCGTGGAAAATAAACAAAGGGCGTGTGCAGAGAAATACCGAGCAGGTATGTCGAGGAGATAGTTGCGGTAAGCTGGGGCACAGAGCACGGAGACAGTGCCAGAATGGCACTGACCACAATTCGCCAAAATGCACAAAATCGCGAGAGTACCGACGATCGTGAAAGGAGAGAAATTATTCAATCCAATCCCCCCAGGAGACTCTCGATCAACATTGTAATAATGATACATGGGGTAGTAATAAATGTGCACACGTTGGTAGATCAAGAGATCGTCGAGACACCCGATCTACCAGTAGTAATGATAAATGGGGGTAGTAATA
>CM031618.1:15893313-15910813 GCA_018398815.1 Conus ventricosus
TCTCTCTCTCTCTCTCTCTCTCTCTCTCTCTCTCTCTCTCTCTCTCTCTCTCTCTTTCTCTCTCTCTCTGGAGTTTGTGTTCACGTACGTGGAAGCAAGATTTTTTGAATGGCTCTCAAATTGCGGCGTGGTTTTGCTTAATTACTCCAAGTTAATTCCAGATAAGTGTTTGAAAATTATACGATTAGGTTGCTCGTGGGGTGCTGAAGACAATGGTGTAAGTTTTGTTTTTCAATTTACGTTCTTAGTGTTTTATTTTATTTTTTGGTTCATGGGGCTTGACATTGAGTCCTACCGTAGGGCTATTTGAACATTTGCACTGATACTTGGCAGCTTGCTGTTGAAAAAGGCAAACCGTGTGAAATCCCGTGTAAATCATGAACCGTTCTGTTGCAAGGTGCACTCAGGTTTGGATGTGGCAGTGTTTGTCAGCTGGCTTGTTTTGTTGACACTGATTGTGTACAGTGTGCCATTCTGCCTGCACGGATTATTAGGCACAGGATCTGTTCACCGCAGGCTGAGTGTGTGTGACAAGGCTCTTCTGACTGTGAGGAATGATTCCATTTTGATCCAGGGACAGTTTTTGTTCGGTCGCCAGACATTGTTTTCTGTGACAACACCTTACTCATCATCTGATGGCCTTTCCCTGCACCCTCCATCTGATTTACGTTTTCTTCTGTTGATGTCTGGACAAGTGGAACGAAACCCAGGGCCAGCGCCTGTGGACACCACCACCCCCATCAACAGCCAGTCCGATCAAATGGAACTAAAACTGAACAAACTGATGGATATGATGGATGACATGAAATCTCAGTTTATTTCAAATTACAACGTGTAGAAGGCCATATCAATGTACAGTGTGAGCAACTGTAATGTCAATTTGCTTAACTTCAAAACTTTGTTTCTGCTTTGCAGTCCTCCTTAAAGAACATAGAATTGCAGGTTAACAATGTGAAGAAACATGAGAGTTACCTAGACAGCCGACTTAGACGGCTTGAAGATGAAGTTGAAAGACAAGAAAGATATTCCAGGAGATGTAATCTACTGTTATATGGCATGCCTGAAGAAAGAGGGGAGACTTACGAAAAGTGCCTAGAGAGAGTGATCCAGTCCCTGAACCAGCATTTCCCACAGAAAACGTGGTGTGAGGATGATGTCGACAGAGCACACCGCCTTGGTTCACTGCCTGCTGTCTCTGGCTGACCACGCCCAGTGATCGTGAAGTTTCTCAGGTGGAGAGACTACATGATCATAATGAAGGACAGACAAGGGAAAGATCAAATGCGCGCCTCTGAAGGGATACGAGTGGCAGCAGACCTGACCAGACAGCAGAGGGATACCATGGCGCAGTATCAGCCTACTACTCCAAGGGCAAGCTGGTGGTGACGGAATCCAGGAGACGACATGAAAATGGCAGCCGTTACCGTGACAGCAGGCCCCACCCCGATCTTTGTCCCCCTGATGGTGATCCCTGCTTTCTGTCCTGTTTTCCCACACTGTCCCAGACCCACACTGACACTCATGCTGCCATACAGGGCCAAGGCCCCCCAGTGCTGTACCCTGGGCAAACTGAGGATGCTGATGATGTCAGTGTCTCAGATGACCTGGCAGTAGACCGGGGTCCAGACGAGGGTCAGCGCCAGGACAGCACGGACGTGGCCAATGCCTGGAGTGCAGAACGTGAGGGTGAGCAGCCAGGTGACGGGCGGGGAAGGGGCAGCCAGCGGCAGTCACCATCCTTGCTGGGCTTTGGTCGGGGATCTCCTGTCAGCACCCTTACCACGCAGCCATCCAGTGCATCAAAGTCACAGCGATATGGTGGTGGAGGGAGGGGGCGAGGGAAGGCACATGCTGCCAATGAAAGACGTTCGGTGAGTAGACAACCGTCAGCAGCCACTCCAGTACATACTAGGCAGCAATCATTACGCTCTGACGTTACTACCTCCGCACAAGGTAAACTGCCCAAAGACTGGTGTCAGAACCCGTCAAGAAAAGGCACAGCAAAATCAGGGAAAGGGGGCCCAAACAAATAGCGGTCAGGCCACAGCCCATGTTTTGATTCTGATGATAGTTCGATAAGTCTGGCTTATTCTGGCAATGTTTCTGAACACTCAAATAATGTTTGTTTTGCTTCTGTTAATATTTCTTTAAATGCGGAAAACAGTAATGTCCGTAATGTTGCTAAACTAAAAACAGATATTGTTGATACTGGTCTTGTTAACCATACTCACGCGAATGTTCATTTTGGTAACATCAAAACGTCTCTTTCCATTGTGTCACTGAATGTAGAAGGTATGTGGAGCGTTACAAATCAACTTGATCTGTCTTATTTTGTTATGAAATATGATTTCGTGTTGCTGGTTGAAACCTTTTCCCAGACATTTCCAGAGTCTGTAATCCCTTCTCATGTAGCATATGTCTCTCCTGGGGTCAAACTGTCAGACAGTACCCACAGTCGTCTTTCAGGAGGGGTCGCCTTTCTAGTCAGAAAAACTTTGACTGAATATGTGACTAGAATTGAATGTGTGTCACGGACAAAAAAAGAAAAACTGAAGTCGTGGTCAGTCGCCAGCCAGTTCAATTGGACATAAGTCCAAACTCAAACATCCTGGTTTCCAAGCAGACGACGTCATGTGTCGCGTCAGCCAATTAGACACAGCGAAGAGGCTATTTTTAGTTCTTCCCGGAGACAGCACTGTCCTCCAGACAGACTGAGTCCCTTGATCGACGTCTCAATAGGTCTGGCCAGATGGATCGCTACGTCTAGGTCAGACTGATCCAGCTAATTTGCAGGACCAGTGCCCACAGTTAAGTCGGACGTCGCCGGCTAAAGTAGGAGGGGGAAGGTATTGTGTAGTGGGGGTGAAATCAAGCTAATTAATTAAATGACCCATTGACCACCACAGAGAGCAAGGCCGGTAGATGTGACTTTGACGAGTCGCATGTCCAATGGAATTAGAGGGGAGGTAACCTCGGTACAAGGCGGGAAAAATACTGACCAATGGTACTCACCCTTTTGACAAGTGGGAACGGAATAAGAAAGCGATGCGTGAGTGAGAGACAGGGGAGGAGAAGCAAAAAAAAGAAGAGAGAGAGAGGTTCTGGGAGTATGCTCTGCACGAGAGAAAAGCAGAGAGATGAGAGAGGAGTGAAGAGAACCGAGTTGAAGCATTAGCACCAGATAGAGTCTGCAGAGGAAGGACAAGGAGAGATGTGGAGAGAGAGAGTTGCTAATTGATGAAGAGAAAAAAAAGAAAAGAAAAAAAAGCAAACCATGTCCATTTGATAGAGCAGACCAGAAGAGAGAGAGAGAGTGCAATGCGTTAGTGAAGGAAGGAAGAAAGGAGAAACAGATCGATGTCTGGTAGTCACTGTTCAATCTGAACCGGGGTTCGACCTCATACCTGGCAGCGCCACTCTCATCAAGCAGAACCACAGGCCAACGCCAGTAACCTGACCATGCGCCAGTGGTCTAACCTGACCAGTGCCAGCAGTCCAACCTGACCAGTGCCGCGGTCCAACCTGACCAGTGCCAGCAGTTGTGTCGTGACTGGTGTTTGTGTGAAAGTGACAGGGAAAGAAAAAGATAAAAAAAAGAAAAGGAAAGACAGTGATTCGTAATAGTTAAGATCACCTGGCCAGGTAAAGTGGAAAGTCTATTTATAACCCGGGTTAGTTATGATGAGTTAGATAAATGGTTTTGTGAAGTTCAAGGAAAGACGAGAATGTTTTATTTTGTTTGACTCCATGCGCATTGATGTATTGTTTCATGATTATGTGTAGTAAAGTTATAGACTTTACTAGTGGTTTGATGTGACGAATGCATGATATATGAATGAGATTTGTAAGCAAGCTGTGAGTGTGTTTGGGCTGTGTGCTAGTCCATACCTCTACGACATACCCCGAGGTTGACAATTTATTGGCGAGCCTGCCAGGATATTCTGGCCCATTTATTATAATTGTTCAACTTCTCAGAGAGGAAGCTGGGTGGGATTCAAGTATTGTAATCCTAAGGCAAGGTAGTGTCTTACTGTATGTTTCCAAGATAGTTAAATACTAGCTTGGCATTGCTTCCAAGATAGTTAACACTAGGTTGGCATTTCAGCCCCAGAGTACTTATTTCGCACAGATTGCCTATAATCGCTCTCATAGTCTGGTCAGGCGCTAGGCGTCTTATAAAAACTAATCACGTTGTCCCAAGCTAATATTATCATTCATAGATTGTGCTATCACGTCACTCGTGTCGATAACCACCATTTGGCTGTCGTAGTAGTAAAACTTTGTTAAAAAAAAAAAGTTATAATGGCGGATGAAAAGAACACCCCTATCGAACAACTTGTGAGCGTCGGTCGTGATTTAGGCTACTCGGGAGAAGAGTTGCGAGCATTCGTTGAAACCCAACAAAAGATGGAAAGAGATGAGCGAGCGGAAAGATGCGTGTCGCAGTAGAAATAGCAGAGCAGGAAAGGATTAAAGCTAGCGAAATGCAGGAAACAGAAAGATTAACGCAGGAAACAGAAAGATTTACGCAGAAACAGAAAGAATAAGGATTCAGGCTAATGTAACGCAGAAACAGAAAGATTAACGCAGGAAACAGAAAGATTAAGGATTCAATTAGAGTTAGAGCGAGTGAGAATACAGAGGGAGACCACCGATGATGGTAGTTCAGTTTCCAGTGACCCTGTGCCAGTTATGCCCCCCGACCGAAGTTGCCAAATTCTCTGAAGGATCAGATTCGATTGATGCGTACATCAGTCGTTTTGAAACGTTTGCTACTAGTCAGGGTTGGCCTTCAGGAGTGGGCAGTCATTTTGTCAGCACTATTGACGGGTAAAGCATTACAGATTTTCACTGCGTTACCAGCAGACCAACAATCTGATTTTGGTGCTGTGAAGGAATCATTGATGAAGGGATTTGACCTCACAGAGGAGGGGTTTAGGAAAAAATTTCGTTCAGCTAGATTACAAGCAGGTAAAACGTACACTCAGTTTTGGTGCACGTTTAGATCACTATTTTGAGAAGTGGTTAGAGTTGAGTGTACAAGAAAGGAGTTCGCTGAATTGAAAGAGCTGGTTATGAAAGAACAGATTTTGTCAGGTTGCAGTCCAGAGTTAACTATACATTTGAAAGAGAGACAGCCAGAGACAGCAGGGAGTTGCTGAAGTTAGCAGAGGTGTATAGGGAGGCACGTGTGGGCACTAAGGTGCAGGAGAAACAGGTGCCAGGCACAGGTGAGAAGAGTGCAAGGAGACTAGGGGAGTTTTCTGCAAAGTCTGCAAACCCAGTGGTGGGGCAGAAAGGAGGACAAAGGGACAATAGGTGTTTCATTTGTCACAAGAAGGGACATGTGGCGAGGGAATGTCGCATGAGGTTCCAGAAGGCAGCAGCCTTGCAAGGGTTGATAAGGGTCGCCAGGGAAACGACCTGCAGTGGAACCAAAAGGGATCCAATCTGAAGAGGGTGGAGTGCGGCCTATGGCTAGCACTGGACAGCATCAGTGTCAGGGATGGAGGGCACTAGCTGAGTGGTTCATTACCAGTGGAAGAAGGGTGCATTGGCCAGCAGAGGGTGAAAGTGTTACGGGACACTGGTTGTTCATGTGGTGTAGTAAGAACAACGCTGGTCGAGGAAGGGGATTTGACAGGTCAAATCCAGACCTGTACTCTAATCGATGGCACTGTGAGGGAGTTCCCAGTTGCCAAGATAGAAGTACGTACCCCTTACTTCTCAGGCGAGTTGTCTGCGCTGGTGTTGGGGAAACCCCTTTATGATTGATCATTGAAAATATTCCAGGTGCAAGGGATCCAGGGGATCTGAGTTGTTGACTGCTACAGGGCAGCAGTTCAAACACGGAGCAAGAAGGAGGAAAAGGTTGATAAACCGTTAGTCGTTCCAGCAAGGAAGTCAGGCATAGATGTGTCGCACTGATGAGTTTAGGGCAGCGCAGGAACAAGACCCTTCGCTCGTGAATTCTGGGAGTTGGCAAGAGGTGGAGAGAAACAGGTGGTTAGAGGAGGTGAGACAGAATTTCTGGTGAAAGGCGGGTTGTTGTACCGAGTGTTCACCAAGGGGAAGACAGGTAAGGTGACAACTCAGTTAGAGGTACCAGCATGTTATCGTGACACTGTCATGTCAGTGGGTCATGAGTCGCTCATGGCGGGGTCATCTCGGCACCGGCAAAACAGCTGACCGAATCTTTGATGATTTTCACTGGCCAGGAGCAATGGCAGACATAAAGCGGTTCTGCATGTCATGTGATGTGTGTCAAAGGTCACCACAAGAGGGGTGAAGAGGAAGGCGCCTCTTAAACAGCCCCCTATAATTGACATACCATTCAGGAGGGTGGCTATTGATCTGATTGGCCCAATCTCACCCTGTTCCAAAGGTGGGCACAGGTAATGTGTTGACGCTCGTGGACTACGCGACCAGATATCCAGAAGCAGTCGCCCTTGAAAGGCGTAGATACGCAACAGGTCGCTGAAGGGCTAGTGGACATCTTTTCTCGCGTGGGTGTGCCATCACAAATTCTCAGTGACAGGGGGTCACAGTTCACCTCAGGCGTGAAAGAGGGAGGTCAACAGGCTGCTAGGGATCACACAGCTTCTCACTACCCCATACCATCCACAATGCAATGGCTTGGTGGAAAGATTCAATGGTGTGCTGAAGGGCATCTTAAAGAAGCTCTGTGAGGAGAGACCGGCAGATTGGGATCGTTACATTCCAGCGGCATTGTTCGCCTACAGGGAAGACCCTCAGGAGAGCACAGGCTTTTCGCCATTTGAGCTGCTGTATGGCCGGACAGTCAGGGACCAGTGTGTATTCTCAAAGAGCTATGGTCCGGAGAACAGGAGTCAGAAGAGGTCAAGACCACTTATCAGTATGTGGTGGACTTACGCAATAGGCTAGAGGAGACATGTAAGGTTGCAAGGGAAAGTTTGCAGGAGGCTAGGGTCGTTCAGAAGAAGCAATATGACAGGAAGGTGAGGAAGCAATCCCTTAAGGTGGGAGATCAAGTTCTGTTACAGCTTCCCACGGATCCCAACAAGCTGCTGATCCATTGGCAAGGACATTCACCATCATTGAAAAGGTAGATCAAGATTACCGATTGATGTGAAAGGAAAACCAAAACTTTTCCATGCGAATTTGCTCCCAAATATATTCCATCGGATAGACTCAGCACATAGGCCGCAGCAGCGCGCACAATCAAATGATGGGGGAGAAGAGATCCCAGCAGAAAAGGGGATAATTTGTTGCCTGAGTTTTCCTTTGAAAGAGTCATACAGGGATGTGTCACTGTGTGAAGGGCTAGACAGTAGGAGACAGGAGGAAGTAGGGGCTCCTAAGACAGTATAGGGCGTCCCTGACCTGACAAACCAGGCATTACAACTCTAGAGACCTGTAACGGAGGCAGTATAACATCGCAAAAACCCTACATTGAAAGCCTACCCGGTCCCGTAAGCCACCAAAACAAAGTGATCGAGGAGAGGTGGGAAAAGATTTGGACCTAGGGGAGATCGAACCGTCCCCAAATCATCGTATAGTCACCCCGTCCGTCTTAGTGAGGAAAAAGTCAGGTGAGGCAATCGATTCTGTGTTGACAATAGAGCGTCATAACAGTGTCACCAAGGTCGATGCAGAAGTCTACCGAGCGTGGAAGACCTGTTCGCTCAGTCTGCCACAAGCAAGAGCAAGTATTTCGAACCAGATAGATCTGAGCAGGATATTGCAAATACCTTGAGTAGATGGACACAAAGGAAGTCACAGCATTCTCCACTCTCTATGGGCAATCCAGTGCGAGTACTACTTCCTTTTGGGTATGGGTCAACGCACCCTGCAGTTATCTCTCGATGATGAGGAAGTTATTGGGAAACGTTTGGAAGGCGTAGTGAATTTCATGGATGACAAGTTCTGATAGCAACTGAGACAATGGGAGGAGCATAAGAGGCAGCTAGAGCAGTTTTAGAGAGGTTTGAACGAAGCCAATGCACACAGCCCAGACCAACAAAGTTGCCAGATGGTTTCACAAGCCTGGAGATTCCCTAGTTTTTGTTGTTGAGCGACACAAAGCAGCAGAAAAGGGAAAGGGGGAGAAGAAGATGAATTCATAGAGACCAAAGACCAAAACATAAGTCATGAAGTCTGCTAGGTTTATTGGTTTCTTCAACAGGGAGTTTGTTCCAAATTTCCATCGCTGCAATCACGAGTCCGCCTCCGTGATTTGGTCAAGGCAGGAAACCGGCAGGGTCGAGTGTCAATGTCTGCAGAGCCAGCACAGCAGACAGTGCTAGCAAGATCTAGGTTCCCGTCCCATCTTGAAGCTAACCGGATAAGAGAAAACCCATTTTTGTTGCGTACAGATTCAAATCCATGTGGTGGAGTAGGTGCAGTATTGTTGCAGGAGCACGAAGGGGTGAGTTTCCTGTGAATATGCTAGCAGGAAGCATGACGAAGTGTGAAGAAGGTACGCACCGGAGAGAAGGAGTGTTTGGCTGTCCATGTGGGCCCGTGCAGAAATTTCACAAATACTTGTATGTGAAAGAGTTCGTGTAGAACTGATCATCAACCACTCAAGTTCCAGCAGAGGCGCAGCTGAAAAACAGCAGAGAGCAGCGTTGGGCAATGGCACTGCATCCCCTACAGGTATCGAGTTCAGTACATCCCAGTCGACAGAATGTAGGAGCTGACTAATTTAAGTCGTGTTGTCTAGCAAGCTGCAAACTCAGAGAAGTCAGTCATATCCGGGTGCATAGCTACTTTGTAATACTATTTGTGGAATACTGTGAGATTGAGTGGATTAAGGTTCATTCCCCTTTGACTTGTTCAAATTTTCTTTGTGAGACTTGTACATGAAATGTAGTTATGTTGGAGCATACAGGTCGCTTGTGTATAACGCACTGTTTGCAATAAGTAGATGGAGATTCCTCAGTGAGGTGTCAAGGATCGTTGTCCATAATTAGATTGTGCTTTTTCCCAGAGTAGTTGGGAAGAGAAGATGTGGCAAATCCTCAGTATGGGAATTGCCATAGGTGCGCACAGAGGTTATCCAGAAAATGAGTTTCAAAAAAAAGTAAAAGCGCACGTCAATGATAACCCATAGGTGTGATATTCACTAGTGATAATGTTTAAATTTTTGTAAACCGTTTGTTGTAAATAGTTTTGCAAAAACTTGCACGTGAGCTGTGGTGTCAGCAAATTATCCGTTGTTGTCTTTTTTGTACCGTTTGTTTGAACAATGCAGAGCATAGTCTTTGCAAGGGGGAAATAGTCACCGGACAAAAAAAAAAAACCGAAGTCGTGGTCAGTCGCTAGCCAGTTCAATTGGACCTAAGTCCAACTCATACATCCTGGTTTCCAAGCAGACGACTTCATTGACGCGTCCATCCAATTAGAGCACACGAAGAGGGCTCTTTTTAGTTCTTCCTGAGACAGGCACTGTCCCCCAGACAGACAGAAGTGCTTTGACCGACGTCTCAAATAGTCTGGCCAACGGATCGCTACGTCAGGTCAGACTGATCCAGCAAATTTGGCAGGACCATGCCCACAGTACGTCGGACGGTCGCCCGCTAAAGTAGAGGGGGAAGGTCTGTGTAGTGGGGGGGAAATCAGCAATAAATTAAATGGACCCATTGACCACCACAGAGAGCAAGGCCGGTAATTGACTTTGACGAGTCGCATGTCCAATGGAATTAGAGGGGAGGTAACCTCCGTACAAGGCGGGAAAAAAACTGGACCAATGGTAACTCACGCCTTTATTTTTTGACAAGTGGAATGGAATAAGAAATCGATGCGTGAGTGAGAGACAGGAGGAGAAGCAGAAAAAAAGATGACAGAGAGAGATAGGTTCTGGGAGTAGGCTCTGCACGAGAGAAAGCAGAGAGATTAGAGGAGAGTGAAAGAACCGAGTGAAGCATTAGCACCAGATAGAGTCTGCAGAGGAAGGACTAAGGAGAGAGTGAGAGAGGTGAGTTTCTAATGATGTGATGAAGACAAAAAAAGAAAAAGAAAAAAAAGCAACCATGTCCATTTGGAAAGAGAAGATCAGAAGAGAGAGAGAGAGTGCAATTGCGTTAGGAAGGAAGGAAGAAAGGAGAACCGATCAGATTTCTGGTAGTCACTGTTCAACAATCTGAACCGGGGTTCGACCTCATACCTGGCAGCGCCACTCTCATCAAGCAGAATCCACAGGCCAACGCCAGTAACCTGACCAGCGCCAGCGACAAACCTGACCAGTGCCAGCAGTCCAACCAGACCAGTGCCGGTGGTCCAAACCAGACCAGTGCCAGCAGTTGTGTCGTGCTTGGTGATGTGTGAAAGTGACAGGGAGAGAAAAAGAAAAAAAGAAGAAAAGAAAGACAGTGATATCGTAAATAGTTAAGATCACCTGGCAGGTAAAGTGGAAAGTCTATTATACCGGTTAGTTATGATGAGTTAATAAATGTTTTGTGAACTTCACGAAAGAGAGAATGTTTTAATTTGTTGCCTCCAATGCGCATTGATGTTTGTTTCTATGATAATGTGTAGTAAAGTTAATAGACTTTACTGGTGGTTTGATGTGACGAATGCAAATGATATATAAGAGATTGACAGCAAGCTGTAAGAGTGTGTTTGGGCTGTGCGCTAGTCCTTCCTCCACTGACCAACCCCGAGTTAGACAATGTGAACTCGACAATATTATTGTGATTTAAAGATTTCCCCCAAAGCTCATTGGAACAATGGCTGATTGCTTATTAATTGGTGCTTATATACCCCCCTACATTCAGTCTATATGAAGAAACAGATTATTTATAATGGTATCTCCATGCCTAGAAAGACGTTTGCTTGAATGCTTGTCAAGAGAGTATGGTATGCACCGTTATAAATCCTGTGGAGATTTACATTCAAGAACTTTGTTACACAATCGTGTTAAAGCATTTTTGACATACATGATTCTTTTTATGATGTGCGGGAACTGTTGACAGTATGATTTAAAAGGACCCCCGCCTGATAAAGTGCGTAGGACAACGGACAATGTATAAATTAATTAGTCGGCTATCTGTTTATCATTTTGTGTGAACAGATAAGAATTGTGCAATTAAATGGACTTGGTGTCCCCCGGAATTTCTCGGAGATTTCACATATGTATCATCGAAATGGAAGCGTGTCATAGACCTATATTGTCCTGGTTTCCCCCAACTCCTTCGTAAATATGTGTAATTGTTTTAAAGGTTATACCTATGTTTGAAACAAAACACGCTGACATTGAATTGTCTCTCCATCTTCAGATGTTTTTTTTATTCCCGAACAAAACATTGATCGTGCAAACATTTTATTACAAAATACACATGGAATTGATGATCAGCATTTGCTTACAATGACCTTCATGTGCAGTGTCGAGGTAGAGCTATCTAGGATTAGCCATGTCACATATTGAAAATGATTAACACTGGCGCTTTGCGAAATTTTAATGAGATGTTTATGATTTATGCAGGCAATTTCATGAGAAAACAAAACGTATAGGATGGTGAAAAGCTTAAAAAATGGTTTGACTTGGAAGTAGGCAGAGTAGAACTCGCTTGCGCCTGCATCGGTGCCAATTTGGCCCAAAGCCACATCGAAGCAAAAAGTACAAGCTTACTCTGAAAAAAGAAAGCATAATAAAGACTTATTAGAATCGAAAAAGAAACTGCATAAGAAAAGATTGTTCGCTCAATACAGGATAATTTTAAATGATCAAAGAAAATTCTGGGGTACCCATTTCGTTCTGTGAAACCTATGACTGGTGAGCTAAATACGATAACGAAAAAAAAGAATGGTTTCCATCATTTTGATAATGTGTTAAATTCTATGCCAAGACACTGTTGCAAGTGCAGTTGGTGATACTTGATGTTCCCTTGGATGATGGCGGGAAAATTTACACATTTAACAGTAAAAGAGGATTCGTTCACCTTGATAACAACCGTACCATCGAAAAGTGACGCGCTCAATGAAATACGATAACAGCAGAAGAAATTCGAGCTGGTTTGCAAGCACTTAATCTCGGAAGCACCCGGCCCGGATGACCTCTAAGGGGAATTATACAAAAATAGCATTGACAAAATATTTGCCTTTCCTCCTTGTTAAAATACTTTAACTATCTCATTGATCATGGATATTTCCCTTGACGAGTGGTCATGTCCATTTTTTCAGCCATCTGCACCAAAAGGGCGATTAGAATTTCCAGACAATTATAGAGGCATTTCTCTTTCCAATATTGTAGTAAAGTATGTATAGTTTTGGGTATTAAATAAGCCCCTTCAAACTGGATTGAACGACAGGGAATTGTTGGTGAAGAGCAATCCTGGATTCAGAGAGGGTTTCTGTAGACAGCAGATCACATATTCACCTCTCTATGATGGCTGTGGTACAAAAGCAACATGTGAGACACAGGAAATTGTAAGAATCATTTATAGAATTCCGCATAGCTTTAGATACTGTGATCGGAGAAAAGTTGGTGGATTATCTTGCATAAAAACGGCCGCCAATGCAAGATACAAGTCTTTATCAATTCGATGTATAATTTGTTCAAAGCAAGGGTGCGTGTTGTGGTGAATTAACAGATGCTTTTTTGTTCCCTCGAGGCCTAAAACAGGGGGAGGGTTTGCTCACCTGGTGCTTTTTTTCGCTTTTTAATAATGAGAGAACGAAGATGTGCATGCTTCTGGTCACCATGTTTTCAATGACGCAGATTTTATTCAAGTACTAATCCTCCTATTTGCTGAAGATGAATTGCACTGATATCTGATAGTGTTACAGGTCCTACAGACCATCTGAAAATATTGTCTGATGCAGCTAACCGTCTGATCTCTCATTGTAAATATGGAAAATCGAACAATTGTTCTTTTTTCGTGAATGGTGGGATACCTATCGGCCTTAAGGGAACCGATGGTTTTTTGTGAAACGAGATCAAACATTGTGAATATGAATAAATACCTTGGCATTTACTTGTCAACGAGGCGAAGAAGTTTTTGTGTATACAAGTGTGATCTTCGCAGACAGGGCCAAAGAAAGGAATTACAGCAATCATAAGGCAGGAGCGATGTGGGGTTCAATTGGCGAGCAATGGGCACCGCCTTCTTTTTCCATTCACACTTTTCGATTGTTCAGATCCAACCCATTTTAACAGATGGAGCTGAAATCTGGGGCTTGACGCACAATCAAGCACAGATAGAAAGAACCACTGTTTGCTCTGAAACGTTATCCTGGGTGTCCAATAAAAAATCGGACGAATCATGTTTTGTTAGGAGAAACAGGCAGGAATCCTATGTAAATATTCACGTTTGTCAAATGTGTGGAAGTTTTGGTTACGACTTGTACAGATGGAACAATGATCGCTTATCCCAAAAATCGCCCTATGAAATGCATATTAAATATGCAACGCCAAAATATATGACACGTGTGCATGTAAAGAGTTAGAAATGTGCGTAAAAGATTGGAATTGGTGACGCTTGGGAAGCTCAAGGGTTGTAACGAAAACATCGACCAAGCATGCTTCCAGTAAAGGCTTATTGACTGTTTTAAGCAGGCCTGGCATGCGAACTTTGGAGTCGCATAACATATTATAGCGTGTATGCTTCTTCACGCAGTCCATTTCAATAAGATATCCCATATTTATGTGAGATCATTACAACAAGAACGTAATGTATAAACGAGTTTTAGAATTGGAAAGACACCAAGAAAATGGTTCATTTATTGAAGTATCGACCCTACCTGAACAGTGAAGTGAATCGTCCATTTTGTCCCAATGTTTTCCATAAAAACTGAACTTCCATTTTTTTTGTTTTTTTTGTTGTCACCAGTATGAAAACCTTAGACAAGAATTGTTGCTAGCAAATTTTTATAGACAATACCTCCATGTTAACATTTTCGTGTTGGCTTGCGAATACGAACAAACACATTATGGAAAGGCTGTCCCTCTTTCATATTCAAAGCTTTAAGTTAAGACACGAGAGTATGAATGTGATTTGATTTGATTATTGATTTGAAATATTCACTTCCATTGTATGGGCAAATGGCCTTAACAAATAAAACATTCCGCCTCCGTTCTCTCTCTCTCTCTCTTCCACTCTCTCTCTCTCTCCTTCTCTCTTCTCTCTCTGTTATAATCATTTATTTTTGTACTTAATTATTTTTGTGTGTACTTACCTTTTTTTACCTGTTGATCCCATCATTGACACTGATGTGATTTCATGTTTCTTACGGAGTCCGGTTAAAAAAAAAACCGCATGGTGACGAGTCCAAGAGGCCGACAACAACCCCGCAGGTTACGCGATGAAAATCCTTTCCTCGTGTTCACGTGGTGTGGGCTGGCTATCATTTTAAGAAGTCTAACAACACATTTGTTACAATTACAAATTCTTTTCCATTTTAGTGCATGATATATAGTTTCGAACTTGTTTGTCATGTCACTGTCGCTGTTCAACAATTACACTTAACTTCTGTTTTTTGTACCGCCCCCCCCAAGAAAAACCAATAGGAATGACAGATGCCCTCTTTCAATTCAACCAACAGATTTCCAGACTTTCTCGCCTATTGCAACGTGGAGCAGGGAAAGTCCTTGAAATCTAGGGGATTTTAATATTCATTACGACGTCGAGCAACAGGTGGCCAGGTTGAAAGACAAGTTTACACTAGTTCAGATCTTGGTACCGCATGTGACTGAACCACACACAGGTCAGGTCATCTCATAGACTGGGTTGTTGACAGTCCAGTCTGACCCCATTGTTTACAGTCGACTATGTCTCCCACTACCGTCACCTCAGATTCACAAGTCAGTTGTTTGTGAACTTAATAATACAAAGCCTGTATTCCCCACCACAGTAAGTTCAGCGCAGGAATATTCTTGCCATTGACAGATCATCGATATTAGTTCAGAATCTAGAGAATAGTGTGACTCCTGACCGACACCTATGACACATTACAGACAGTGATTATAACACCACGTCTCAATGCATTGCTGATAGCTCACCATGCCCCCAGAACCGCCTAAAACGTGTGCCCACCAACAAGAAAGCTAAACGCGTGGTTCACTCCAGTGCTGCAATGAAGCCAAGCGTTGCTCGTCGATGTGCAGAGCGTGCCTGCGAGACTGGTCACACAGTACAACAAGCAGATTTTTCACACATAATAAGGATGAGTAAACTGTTACTTCTTGAAGCAAAACAAGATTTCTATTCGTCCAAACTCAAGTGAAAGTCATACTTGTAAAGAACTTTTTGCGATAACCAACACTCTGCAGGAAAGCGCAATACGACCCCCCTCCCTAGAAAACATTCCTAATACAGAACTGGCCCAACGGGGGGTGGAGGGGTCGTCCGTGACTTTTTTTTCCAACAGCAAAATCCAATTAATCATACAGAACATTGAACAGCATGCAGACTTCTCATGTTCCCACAACCTGTCCCTGATGTTGAAACACCCTTGCTTTCTTTACTTCAACCAGTGTCTGAAGACACAGTGAGAAGATCCTGAAAGGACATGCCCCACAAAACTTGTGAACTGGAATCCGATACTCCCGTCACTTCTGTATTGAGAACTCGATCTCTTCATTCCCACTTCTACCCGTCCTGTCACTGATTCAGTTTCGTCTGTGAGTTCCTAAGGAAACACACCTCGCACCTTGTCAGGCCATTACTGAAAAAGGCATATGGACCCACATCAGTTGAAAAAACTACTACCGTCCAGTCTCAAATCATCCCTTTGTTTCCACTCATAGAGAGAGTTGTTCTCTCACAGCTCGTATCCCATCTCGAATTAACTGTCTTCCAAATCCCTTACAGTCCCTGCCTATCGAGCCGTCACATTACCGAAACTGCTCTTCTTTCGCGTTGTAAATGATCACCTTGTCGTTGCCGATGAACAAAAGGTCTCTATCCTTGCTCTACTCTGATCTATCGCTGCTTTCGACACAATTGATCACCTCCATTCCTTGTGCAACGTCAGCAGCACTATTTCGGATATTACAGGAACAGCCCTTCAATGGTTCAAGTCCCTACCTGTCGATAGACAACCAGTCAGTCGTTGTCAACAACGTCAGAATCTCGACTAGCCAAGCTGGAAACTGGGGTTCCACAGGCACCGTCCTTGGACCTGAACTCTTTGTAAAGTACAACGCATCCACTTTCTCAGATCCTTGAAACTCCACTCCTGTTCCACACCAATTTATTTAGCCGACGACAACCCCAGCTATACGCCTCGGGGAATGCCTCAGAACTCGACCATAAGAAGGGCGAATTGTCTGAATGTGAGTCCGTCGTTCGGGACTGGATGGCTAAAACTAACTTCAGCTAAACCATGACAAAAACTGAAGCCTTATCTGTTCAAGCAGCTTACCAGGAGCAAAAACACCCTACTTTCTGTAAATCTTCACTTTCTGATCTGCAGTACAGTTATTTATTCCCTTCTCAGTAAAGTTATAAAAACCTTGGTGTTCTTATCGACAGCGGTCTTGATATGAGACACAGGAGAACCAGTCTGTAAAATATGCTTTCTGGAAATTAGACGAATAGGTGCTATCCGACATCACTTACCACTGCAGCAACCAAACTGATTCACCGCAACCACTTTCTCTCGTGCATTTCGCGTCTCGATTAATTGTAATTCTCTACTCGCAGGCCCTTCCGACTACCACACCAAAAACTACAGCACGATCAAAACTGTGCGATCTAGACAAATCCTCAAAGCACCCTTCAAGAGCACCCTCAACTATAATTACGCAGACCATTCACTGGTTGGTGCCGGTCAAAGCCAGGGTGACAAATAAAAACGCATTCCTCCTGTTTCAAAGCTGTAAAATCTGGAACTTCCAGCAATCTGTTCCCTGACCTCCTAAACTCATGGACTTGCCCAGCTCGAACCCTTCGCCTCGTCTTCTGACTCGTTGCTCCTGGTTTCCTCCCAGATTTCAAATGCAAAGAAGGGGTGGATCGTTCCTTCTCCTCCACCTTCTGGCACCTAAAAACTGGGAATTCTCTTTCACCACACGACATCAGGCACTGTGAACTCTTTTCCAGTCTTTAAACGAAAACTAAAAACTCATCTTATACCCGGTCAAACAACAGATTCGTTTTTATGAAAGTGCGTGTGTGCGAAGGGGTGGAGCGTGAGTGGTATGTGCGTGTCTGCTTTCACCGTGTGTGCTGTAACGTATCTGCTTCCTCCCCGTGCCCTGAGTATGCGGTTTGTGTGTGTGTGGTGTGGTGTTGTGTGGTGTGTGTGTGGTGGTGTGTGTGTGTGTGGTGTGGTGTGTGTGTGAGTGTGTGTGGTGTGAGTGAGTGTGTGTGTGTGCGTGTGTGAGCGCGCGCGCTACGTGTGTGAGTGTTGTGTGTGTGTGTGGTGAGTGTTGTGTGTGTGTGTGTGTGTGTGTGTGGTGTGTTTGTGTGAGTGTGGTGTGTGCGTGCGTGTCGTGTTTTCGATAGATCCTTGTAATAGTAAAGCGCATAGAGCTAAACATAGGATTTGCGCTATAGAAATATACATTAATATT
>CM031618.1:15915813-15920813 GCA_018398815.1 Conus ventricosus
AAAATCGGAGATAAAACTGATCCCTGTGGAAGCCCATTTCTAATGGTCTAGTGCTAGAATATGTATGCTCTATTCTTGTTTGAATCACTCTATTTTCCAAAAAAACTTTGATATAGTTATACATTGTTCCACTTATACCAAAGGCTTTGAACTTATACATGAGCCGTTTGTGCCATTCTTGTTCAAATGCTTTTTTTTATATCAAAGGGAAAATTGCGAGGATGTTTTTCCGTCTCGCAAATTGTTGTTTTTAAATTGAGTCGTTAGTTTAACTAAGTGTTCTACTGATGATCTTCCTTTTTGAAAACCAGCTTGGTTGATTGGATTACTTGGTGTTTGTTACAAAAAAATGTTAACCCGTTAGAAACAATATTTTCTATCAGTTTGCACATTGAGACGTTAGGGTGATTGGTCGGTAGCTGTTTATATCAGATCGAGGTTTTCCCCGTTTTTTGAATGGGAATAATTATAGAAGTTTCCCCACGAAGGCAGATTTCCCCCGTTCCAACATTTTTTTTAATAAAAAGGTATATGAAATGTTTTACATTCGGAGGGATATGATGCAACATTTCATTTGAAATGCCATCTAAGCCCACTGATGTCTTTCTATTTCCTAGATTACTGAGACATTCTTCCACTTTTGTATTGTTATGGGGAAAATTCAGGTAATGGTTGTTACGGGTCAGGGTCGTTGTAATGACTTTTTTTTTCCTCTGCTCTCTGTGTTGTTTCTTTTCTGTGTTAGACTGTCTGTGCTGCTATTTTTTGAAAATATGTTGGCGAATGCTTCACTTTCTCTGAGTTGGGGGGGAAATCAGAGTTAGGGAGCTTTATCGGACATGTTGGTTAGAGGTACTCCGTGTTTCATTTTTTCTTAGATTTGCCCACCCTTTTGATAATCTTTGAAAATATTTACTTCATTTTTACAAATGTTTGACCAGTATTGTCGTTTAGTTTGTGCCGTCACTTTGTTAAAATGATTTTGGGCCTTTTTTCTCAAGCAGCTTTGAATTTTCGTTCGTCTCCCTTACTTCGTAAGTTGCTCTTGGTTTTACGTTTTTTCCTAAAATAGCTTGTTCGCAATTTTCGTTCCACCCGACATTCCCTGTGTGTTTATTTAACTTTGGCTTAATTAGTTTTATTCTGGGTATTGATGATTTGCAGCAGATGCATGGCTTTTTGAAATTTTCAATACAATCCATCAACAGTTAGGTGTTGAATTCATTCATGTCGCATTGAACGATTTAAGCAAGTTTGTGAAAGCTGTCCCCGTTAGCAATTTATAGTTATATTTTGGTACTTTTTCTTTGCGGCATTTTCTTTTGGTTCAGGCCCTTTTAGATTTAAAAGTGGTGATAATGGGAATATGATCACTGTTCAGAGTGTCATTTAAGGTCTGCCAGTCACATACAGGGGCTGAATCTGGAGATGTTAAGGTTAAAAACTATTGCACTGGGGTTGTGATTGGGATTATCGGGAACAAAGTGTTTTTTCCCGGTCGTTTATAAGAGATAAAGACGAGTCAAAAATGTTCTCAACGAAACGACTGCTAGTAATTAATTGACAATCTTTTTCCCAGAATGGGGGAATGAGCATTGAAATCACCAGTTATTATGAACTTGCTATTCGATCTGATTTTAGGTGTTTGTGATCGAAGCCATTCGGTGTTTATCTCATTAGGCCTCGAGGTAAGTATATTGACACTACAGTGAATGTGGTGTCGGTTTTTTATTCGGACCCTGACTGCACAGGAATAGGCATTAGTAAGTTGGTGGAACGGACTAGTACATGGGTAATACTTCTCTCCTTATTTTATGTAAATAGAACATTGGTTTTATGGTCTGTGGCTCCCTTTCTGAGTAATGGGTGGAAATAGTAGCCACTGAGTTTAGGTAACCTATTCCTCTTCACATTGAGAGACTGCAAAGCCAATACATTATATTTTTTTCTTCGGCAAAAGGGGCTGAGTTAGCTGATCAAGACTGTTGAGATGGATCGACAGTTCCACTGGAAAACCTTAAAAAAACGTTATTTAACATGGATATAACTTTCTTTAAACCAACTAACATAAAAATCTGAAGATCTAGATCTAATTGTTCACGTTAACAGTGTCAAATGGAAATAAATCATGTGTAGAATAGTACACTACATATACTTTGTTACAAAGTGGTGACATTACAGTCAGGATGAAGTGGATGCTGAAGATTTATAAGTTCTTGTTTCACAAGTCCCATAGCACTAATCTGTTACTCCAAGGGCGCGGTTGTAGTAGGGTCGCTCCCGAAATGGTGTGTGTTTTGTGTGTGTGTGTGTGTGTGTGTGGGGTGTGTTGTGTGTGTTTTGTGTGTGTGTGTGTTAAAAGTTGAAACTGTCAATAAAAAATCAGAGATGTTAAGGTTCTATATCAGCAATACTAATTGACACAAGTGGTGAAAAAATAGATATTAGTCTACAGTCGGAACTTTGAGCCCTGAAATTTTTGCAAAGTGTTTCCATCACCAGCCATACAAAGGTCTAAACATGTTTCCTCCAGGGGCGAGGATCGTAGCGTGGGTTTCCAGGAATGGCTGGTACTGGGAGGGCCGCGTTGCTGGAAACGGTAGCGTCGGGCCACTTTTTTGGGTGTTGTTCCAGAAGGGGAGCTTGCCGGTGTTCCCGGGTTCTATGTTCCCAGTAGCGCTATTCCCCCTGTCTCTGTTCCCCAGTGTCGATGTTCCCGACCGAAAAGCGTGCCGCTGTTCCCATACCGGTGTTCCCCAGGTTCTCTGTTCCCCAATAGTGCTGTTCCCCAGATTTCAATGCACATTAGCGCCAGTAAAGGGCCCTTCTTCTTTTCTTCCTAAAATACTGGTTCACTCAAAACGAGTAGGTCACCAGCGCGCAAGGAGAGGTTGCGCCGGGCACATCCCAAGGTAAACAAAATAACAGGAAAAAAAAATGCACATGCCCCCCCCTCCCCTCCCCGCCGAGAGAGAGAGAGAGCGAGAGAGAAGAGAGAGAGAGAGAGAGAGTTGCACGTGCCCCACGCGTGTCAACTCAGGTTGTTCCCATTTTAACCGCTACATTGGAAGTGTCATCGCGTTCTGTCGTCTGCGAAGCGTGTTACTTGGCGTGGCCCCAGGGCGCATTGCCCGGCACCGTTCCAACGGATAGGGAGGGAGGGGGGGGGGGGGGGGGGGCAATTTCGCTGTGGGTTGCTTGGTCAATCAGTAAGAAAAACGGAATATTTCGATCGCGTATGATTCTAGAACGGGAAGCATGAATTTGTCACGCCAGAAAAGGTTTTGACAGTGATGTGCTTCTTTTTACGCTTTGAACTCCTATTTCCCCTTTATATCACATGCACTTTGCGTGAGTTACACCTTTTCTTTCGCAACGGCCATTCTACTTTTAGACTGTCTACACAGACCTGATGGGGTCATGCAAGTGCTGACCTGCTGGTTCCAGTGCTGTCCAGTCGGCATGAAACCCTCTTCTACGGCCCTGCCGCCACCCCAATACCCCGACCCTTCCCCCCCTCCTTCCCCCCTCCCATCCCGCCCTCCCACTGCCTCGCTATAGCAATGAAAACAACAGTAACAACGTTTAAGTCAGCAAAAACCCACCAACACCACCAACAGCAAAAACTTGGGGAACAGCGGGCCTGGGGAACACCGGGACTGGGGAACACCGGGACGGGGATTTGCGGGAATGGGGAACAGCGGGATCGCCACAGGGTGGGGAACAACGAAACTGGGGAACTTAGGGACTGAATTTCTATTTTTTTCTTGAGGGGAACACCGGGACTGGGGAATATAGAGACTGGGGACAAAGAACCTGGGGAACAGCGGCATGACCCCGTCCAGAAGAGGCTCTGATGTGTCTCCGGTGTTCTTGGCGAGAACACTAGCCCCTCTGTAAGTAGGATGGAGGTCGTCCCGGAAGTGCCAGGTGTTGACGTGAAGGTCGGTGTGGCTGATGAATGAGATGTTGTCTTCAATCAGCTCTGATACCAGTAAGGCGTTGAAGAGGTCCCCCTTGATGTTAAGCTGGGGGTCTTTAGATGGTGCAATTTTGCTGATGATAATTTTCATTTTAGGTTGTTCTTTTAAAATGTCCCTGATACATTTTATGAATTCTTTGCTGCTTTCTATCGGAGATTTTGATTTCAAGTCATTCACGGCACAGTGAACTAAAACGGCGTCAAAGTCTTTCTCAGCAGCTTGACGAGACGATTCGAGACGATTCGAAGGACGGTCGCAAATCCTTGATCGTAGACGCCTTGTGTGACACTGCATCGAATCCGTAGGACTGGCCCAGTCCTCTGCTATTTACTTTATTTGTCACCGAGTCATGAAGGATCAAAACACTTGGGAGATCAGGGTTAGAGTTTCGATCTGTTTTCTCTTGTTCCGTAGAACTAGGTCTGGGCCTATTGCGTCTTTCAGCGGGGCTTTGTTTGACGTCATTACAGTGTGCGATTTATTTCTTTCTTCTGATGTTCTTCTTTTCCTATTCTTTGGTTTTGTTAGTTGATTCAGGTCCTTTTTTCATCGCTTTTTTGCTGTGTGGTATTGTACGCGTATTGGGTTGAGCGAAGCACGGTGGTGATACACCCGAACCAGCAGCTTCCACATAGGTAGCTTAACGATATTGTTGGACTCTGTTTGGGTTCCAACGCTGTTGACGCTTTTTTTTCTTCCCATGCTCATTTGTCTGCACTAGGGGCCTACATCATTCTGCTGGCTAATATTTTTTTCTAGATTTGAAATCCGCGAGCAGAGCGTTTTTATCATCTCATGTAGATCAGACAGGCCAACTCTACTCACGCCAGGCCGATGTGTTGACTGCTGGTTTCGGGTATTGTAGCGCAGTCCACGCCATGGGCAACCAAACCGTCTTCGTCGCTCTTATTACGTTTCTGGCGTTTTCCGACTGGGTCGCCCTCCCGCAGACTGTCGGTGCCCAGGAACAGTGTCCTGAGCGCTGATGACTCGGCTCTTCCATCTCTGGTCCTCCTC
>CM031618.1:15923313-15930813 GCA_018398815.1 Conus ventricosus
AAACTCACTAAAATATAACTCCTGGTCAGATACCGGTATTTTGAACTTGATTGGTTTCCCCTCAGCGACCGCGGAAAGTGGTAACTTGACTCCTCTGCCTTTTCGGGGTTTTAAGAAGGGAAAGCTATCCCCGAAAAAAGGCTGGTGTGGGAAAAAAAAAACAAAAAAAAAACCAACAACCAAAAAAGGTGCCACTAAGAAGCAAAAGAAAATCATGAAAGAGCAAAATAAGCTTCATGTTCTTGTGAAAAGTAGGGAAAAAAGAAAAAAAAAAACCAACCCTTAGACACAAGTTTCTGAGGGCCAGTTTTGGGAATGAATCTGGGAAGGCACTAAAATTTCAAGAAACTATTAGATTCCAGGATAAGTAACCGAGCACCATTCCAGGAACTTATAGAGCAGCGTGGTGTTACAATGGCTGCAATAAATATTTAATTATAAACAAGCTTTCTCTTATGTCTTAGATTGAAGGGAAAAAGGGGGGAATAGCTTCATATCTGCAGTGGTAGATAATTGAAAAATTAAAAATAGACTTACGTAGAAAGGTGGGCGTTTAATTTGGGAAATTTTTTAGAGCTATCGTAAGGAGGGAGGAGTTACGTGAGTATCAGCGCGCGTCAGCCAAGAATAGTCAGTGTTTTAGAGCTGCGAGTAGTCACTAGATACTTTGGGAGGGCGAAAAAAAACTGTTCACTAGACTTACCATAGCGGTGACTTGAACATTCAGAGCCCATACATAGGGAGGGCACGTAACTCCTCCCTCCTTACGATAGGCTCTAAATTTAAATTCAAATTAAACGTCACCTTTCTACGTAAGTCTAGTTTAATTTTTCAATTATTTATCGCCTCTCTTCAGTCATACGGAGTCACGTGAGATTTTAGAGCATCTAGTGACTACGCAGCATTTCACATAATTGCAAAACCAATTGCAGTTCATCAATACATGTACATCAATTTAATCTGATTCAGTAAAGGTGAATATCACCAAACATAACATGTTGAACACACAAACTTGAAACATATTCCAACTGCAGTGCCTACTGGCCTGCATTCACATGCAGTTTAAATGCAGAATATTTGTAAGCACATTCCCCAGTAAGTCTGAAATTTGCCAACTACATACTGTACAGAAGTCACGACTTCTTAACAAACTTGTCCAATACTGCCTGTCCAAAATTTGGTTTAGACAGTACCGCTTTCTTATAAAACTTGGTGAAGGTATTTTCTGCCGACCATCCAGCTGCTTTGGGATGGTGGCAAGGTTCACCTCCTTCACTTGCAGCAGCCGAACAACTCGCAGCACGCGTTGTGTGTGCACCATATGTCTCTGTGTCCACTCCTGCCAGCCAGCACTTGTTTGACCCACTGAGAAAATGTGTTTCTGGAAATGGGAGCATGTGGTCTATGAATGGCAATAAAGAGTTCTGGCCCTTTCCTGAGCGCTTCAGTTTTCTTCAGATACAGTTGTATGTGCGTCACTAAGCATAATTTGGTGTTTTGCGAATAGGCGAGAATTTCTGCGGTTCTGTGTGACTGCCTGGCTTAGTGTTTTTGTGTTTACTAGAAAACTGTAAAATACACTTCCTTTCACTGACATGCACATCTGTAGTTTTCAGTAGATGAAGAGCATGGCCTCTTTGCCCAGTAAGAAGTGCCATTAGAGTTACTGTTTTCAATGTCAGTTGTTTCAAATCCAAAGTATTTACATCTGGAAGTGAGCACATGTAATCCAACACTACACTAACATCCCAGGTGTGTCTGTACCTTGGCAGTGCAGGTCTTTCCTCAAAAACCCCTTTGACAAGTCTGCAAATCTCTGGTAAATTACCTACTGATACTCCTCTCACGGATGGCAGAAAAACTGATAATGCACTTCTTGCAGAATTTACAGCACTATATCTTGCCCATCTGTAAACATGGAAGCTAAAAAATTTGCAACCTGTGGCGGTGTGGGTGATCTCACTGCCATGGCCGTTTTTTGAGGCATATTCTATCCACCTACTAATGTATGTATTGTACGACTTTTTGGTGGTGGGCCTCCAGGAGTTCATGAGAAGATCTACTGCATCAGGGGAGAATCCTTCCTGTTCAAACGTGCTCCTGATACACTGCATGCCAGAAGTTGTAGCTTTGGCAGCAGGCGGTGAGTGCGACCCGGGTGGCTGGGCAGTGTCAGCAGGGCAGGTGTGAGGGTAGACGGACTGGTTCCTGGGTCAGCATTTTCTGTACAACAGGCCACCAGACCTGTGTGGGCCACAAGGGGAGAATGAGCAGGCCTGTTGCTCTCTCCTTCCGTATCTTCTGCAAAACACTGGGCAGCAGGCTGAAAGGAGGAAAAGCATACCATTGTAGTTTTTCCCCAATTTAAGGAGAAAGCATCAACCGCATGTGCCTCAGGGTCGGCTCTATAAGAGACATAACAGTGATGCTGTTTGTTTATTCTGGAAGCAAACAAATCATTTCAAAGGAAATCTGCAACTTGTTGACTGCATCTGTCAACACAGTACTGTCCAGTTTCCACTCTGCATCCACATTAATTTTCTTGATTCTTCATCCGCAGCTGTATTGTCTTTCCCTGGGATGTGGTATGCACTCAGCCAGACATTTCTGTCCACAGCCCACTCCCAGATAGTGGCTGTCATCCGTTACAGCTGTCAGAGTGGCTTGTGCCCATGTTGTTAATACAGGCTACTGCTGTGGAATTATCAATCAGCAGGCGCACATGTTTTTCCATCAAGGTCTGCCTGGAAGCACTTTAGTGCGAAATAAGCTGCCTTAAGTCAAGTAATTAATGTGGAAGCGAGTTTCAACTGGTAGCCACAATCCTCCAGAGCTCTGTGTCTTACATGCACATCCCCATCCTGTCATACTGGCATCTGACGTCACAGTAAACGTCAAAATCTGGATGTGTGACGTCATTGTAAGCAGTATCTACATTACTTATCCACCACTTAAGCTCTTCTTTGATTGTGGGGTCAGTGTGGTATATCCATCAAAATTTCCCTTTGTCTCAGTGCAGCTTTTTTGTTGCCTTCTAAGTGACGATAATGTAGGGGCCCAAATTTCACTGCCGAAAACTTGCCACCATTTTCCCAATAACCTTGGCTAGTTCTCTGATCATTGGTTTGTTGGTTTTCAGTAGCTGGACACAACAGTGTTTCAGATTGTCTTTCCTTTCAGGTGTCAAAGTGACTGTCATTGTTCTGGAATCAATAATCACCCCTAGATACTGAATAACCTGGGTTGGCTTAAGAGCCGATTTCTCTTGGTGTACAATGAAGCCGAGTGAACGAAAAAGCTGCACTGTGGCTTGGATATTCTCTATGCATTCTGATTCTGATTCGGCAAGGAGAAGAGAATCATCCAGAAAGTTGGTGGAGACATGATTTTCTTGTCTCAGTTTGGCAAAAACAGGTTTTAAACATTTTGGTAAATTTCCTAGGGCAAGAGCCAGACCATTTGGCATACAGTTATATTCCAGAGTTGGCCTCTCCATCTGAATCTGAGATACTTCCTATGTGCTGTGCAATGGGGATGGAGTAATAGGCATCTTTTAGGTCTATAGAAGCCATGAAACAAAAAGTGTCACTAACTTCAGTGCAACATGCAACGTATCCATTTTGAAATGGTGATAAGTAATATCTTGATTCAGTTCTTTCAAATTCAGAATCATGCGATTTGACCCATCCTTTTTTGGCCTTGTAAACACAGGCGACACGTGTTGATCGTGTACAGGTGTACAAGGGATATAACTCCTTTGATCTGAGTTTATTCACCTCACTGTCTATGATATTTGTTTCCGCCTGGTTCAAGCCAGGTTGTGTACTACTACAAGTGTGAGGGATAACAGAGTTTTCTCATCAAATTCCAGTGTGGCTCCTCTTATCAGCTGTAAGATTTCTTGGTCTGTTGTAAGTGATTCCCATACGGACAGAAAAATGTTGGAGCCTGCCACCTTGAAACATATCCATCTCTGTCTCCAATTCTGCCCTTAGCTGTGCAAGACTGTGATAGTAAGCACTTACCACTTCGCTGGCTGGCTGAGTGGGCGGAGCTAGACTTGCCAGTTTCTCTTGCTGGCCGTGTTGTGCGCGCGAGCTCGCATGGCTGCGCCTTTGTGTCTGTAACTTGCACGGCCGCCTCTGACGAGGCCATAGCCCCATGTTCCTCTGTCCTAAAAAAGGGTTGCCGCCTCTGTATTGCTGGTTTGTAGATGTTCTATATTTTGTTTTCCCCCCACAGCAAGATATTGCCCAACCTGTCCATTTCTTTAATTTCTTTGAGTGAAGCAGCCAAGTTGTCACCAAACAACCATTTTGTGACTGGCACAGAATCATTACAAATGCCTGTGATAGAGGGGTGCAAATGTGAGCGAATGGCCTGTCTGCGTCTCAGTGATAGCTGATGTGATGCATGACCCAACAGAGCAAGACTGTCTGTGTTCTTTTCAATGGCTGTTTTCATTTTCTTAGATGTCTGTGAGTCAGTGTTGCGTTGTGCCCTGAGTATTGTTTGTGTGCTGTCAGTCAAAGCTATTGCTGCTTTTGTCAGTGCTTTTTGCACATGTGAGCTTTGATGTCAGCTCTTCTGGCCTCTGCTGAAGACTTTTCCAAATTTCACTGTTGACTCGCGGCACTATCAGCGCTTCACAGTTTTCTGGCCTTTGATACTTACCGAGTCTGTCTTTTCAGTTTGTCCTCTGACAGTCCAGACTGGAAGCGTTTTGTTTATGATTTGTGCTAGGGAGAGGAGACTGGTGGTGCTGTCTCCTCACCATCATCAAGGTCTTTATCTATTTCCCCTAGCAAATCTTCGTCAGAGCCGGCTGCTGAGAGCGTGTCATCTACTACCTCCCCTTCAGATTCCGACTCTGACAATTCCTTTGTGCTTTTTGCGTGCGACTTCTTCCCCTTGTGCCGGTTTTCGGAGTCGCACTTTTCTACATCATCTGAATCTGAACTGTCTGGTGACAAAGCACGCTTTCTTGCTCTGTTGGGCTGTTGTTCACCCGAAGGCTTTGGCTAGCGATGCTCTGCAGCATGGCTTCAAGTCTATCCAAGCGGCCAGACATTTTTTGCGTCAAGTGACTGCAGGTCCGCGAATGCCACAGTCGCGGCCTCTTGCCGCTCAGCAGGGCTCTCTTCGGCCATTGCGTCAGTCTCTGCTGACTTTCAAAGTTCAGTCTCTGCTGATCTTTTGTCAGTCTCTTGCTGACTACACCAGGGAATGAGATTTACCAGTCTCTGCTGGATAACACTCTGTTGTCGAGTATAAATTTGGGCAAATTAGGAGCTACTAGTGTGCGAGTCCGTCATAGAATTAGGACGAATTCTGTCGGGTACCGGGCCCACGCATGCACATGCACGACGTCGGCCACGTAGCAAGCAGGAACGAGTGAGGGTGAAAAAAGGATGTTGTACTTACCCCTCAAACTAGGTTATTTTATGTTAAAACAAAGATGTGCAAGTAAATAACCTTCACTGATTGTGTTATCAACTGTTTTTCGATTTTATTATTACTGTGTATGGGATCTTTAATAATTTTGTTGAGTGTCGTGTTCACTGTCCCTATCCTTGGCCTGCCTGGGCGCCAACTGACTGACTATTCTTGGCTGACGCGCGCTGATACTCACGTGACTCCGTATGACTGAAGAGAGGCGATAAATAATTCAGCCTAACTACCAGTGTGTGCTTGAGAGGGTGAATGGGGTATAATAAACGCTTCTCAAAATGAGCCTTCAGCAAGCTTATAGTCTCCAAGGTGGAGACAATCTCCAATGGGGAGGAAACTCACTAACATATAACTCCTCGTCAGATACCGGTATTTCGAAAGCTGATTGTTTCTCCTCAGTCACCGCGGGAAGTGGTAACTTGACTGCTCTGCCTTTTTGGTTTTAAGAAGAATGCTATCCCAGAAAAAGGCTGGTGTGCCTGAGTGGAGGGCTTTGTTTTTGAAAACTAATAGAAAAACAACTTGCTGTCCTCGCCACATGGTTGTTGACATGTGCTTTTGATACGATTTTCGATAAAATGTTACTCTGTTGAAATGGTACATCGGATGATGATGACTATGCGGTTTCAATTGTATCTATGATAGAAATGGAGTCATTCCGATCGGGAAGTCCGAATTTCGTAAAACAACAATTTAGATCAAAGCTCCGACAACGAACAATGAAGGTGGCCCATTCAAGGGAGCTGGTCCCATCAGTCATTTCGTATAGTCGCAAGCTTGCACGGAAAAGATCCTAGTCATGCGATATACGAAATGAGAGCTTATATACTTTACTTCTAATGTGCGTTTTCGGAAATGTATGTGAAATCAAGAATTATGCCATGATTGTTTGTCGGACAATTGAAAATGGCACCAAAATTAATTGTGCAAAATGCCAGTTTAGTTAAATATGGGCTTCTCGGCTCAGTACAGTTATAACGAAAAACACAGTAATTGTGTGACTTTGGTGATATATATATATATATATATATATATATATATATATATAATATATATATATATATATATATAATATATATATATAAATACATTAAAAGGAAACACAACGCACTTAATGTCTTAATATTTTGCCAAATTTTCGGCCATGCGGCCTTCTTCTGGGGCTTGTTTATTGACAAGGTAAGAGCGTCATAAGTAGTGACGCATTTGAACATAGTTGTCATAGCTATGACGTCAGTGTTTCAGCTATTTAAAAGAATAAAACTGAGATTAAGAGATGAAGTTGGGGGGGGGGGGGGGGGAAGAAAAACGCAGATATACACGTCACACTCCTACTGACGTGCACACACACACACACACCACACACACAACAAACACACACATGTACGTGTCTCTCTGCCACCGAGACCGCCAGAGAGCCACGTCCCTCTGCCACAGGGACCATTCCATAACAGTATTTACACAAGCACACATGTACACACACGTGCAGGTCACATAAAGAATTCCACAGAACCACATCATGCCCCACCCCTCCCATAAGTTAACCAAGACTCCCCCGTCTCCACTCTGCAAATCAGTGTCCATCGGAATCAAGGCCGTTGAGTCCCAAAGGATAAACTGTCTTTAGTTTATTCTTCCAGAAATCTTCTCTTCTCTGTCTTGCGGTTTTGTTCAGGCTGTGGACCTTTTCCACCACAATGCATCTCATGTTCTTCAGAGAGTGTTCAGGTAAGTTGAAATGATTGTTGACATGAACACATGCACCTTTGTTCAACTTGATGTTAGACATGTGTAGATAGAAGCGATCTTTCATGTCAGCATAGTTTCATCCATGTACTGTGTACTCTGACAGTTGGTGCAGTACAGCATGTAGACAATATTGCTGCTGTCACAGGACAGTCGATGACGGATGGTAAATGTCTCTCCTGTCTGCATACTACTAAATGTTCTGCTCTCAACTAGATGGTTTTCACAAAACCACACAGTGTTCAGCTGTACATTTGTATATATATATATATACATATGTAAGTTCCAAGATATTCGTATTTA
>CM031618.1:15935813-15978313 GCA_018398815.1 Conus ventricosus
ACCATTTAACACACACACACACACACACACACACACACACACACACACACACACACACACACACACACACACACACATTTTGACACTGTTAACGTGAACAATTAGATTTAGATCTAGATCTCAGATTTTTATTTTAGTTGGTTTAAAGAAAGTTAAATTCAATGTTAAATAACGTTTCTTTTAAGGTTTCCAGTGGAACTGTCGATCCATCTCAACTAGTCTTGATCAGCTAACTCAGCACCTTGCCGAAGAAAATATAATGTATTGGCTTTACAGTCTCTCAATGTGAAGAGGAACAGGTTACCTAAACTCAGTGGCTACTATTTCCACCCATTACTCAGCAAGGAGCCACAGAAGATAAAACCAACGTTGCTATTTACATAAAAGAAGGAGAGAAATATTACCCAGTACTAGCCCTGTTCCACCAGACTACTAGATGCCTATCCTGTGCAGTCAGGTCCGAATAAACACCGACAACCACATTCACTGTAGTGTCAATATACTTACCTCGAGGACCTAATGAGAGAAATACCGAATGGCTTCGATCGCTACACCAAAATCAGATCAGAATAGCAAGTTCATAATAACTGGTGATTTCAATGCTCATTCGCCATTCTGGGATAAAGATTGTCAATTAATTACTAGCAGCCGTTTCGTTGAGAACATTGTTGACTCGCCTTTATATCTTTTAAACGACGGGAGAATAACACGTGTTCCCGATAATCCCAATCACAAGCCCAGTGCAATAGATTTAACCTTAACATCTCCAGACCTAGCACCTGTATGTGACTGGCAGACCTTAAATGACACTCTGAACAGTGATCATATCCCATTATCACCACTTTTAAATCTATAAGGCCTGAACCAAAAGACATGTCGCAAGAAAAAAGTACCAAAATATAACTATAAATTAGCTAACTGGGACAGCTTCACAAACTTACTTAAATCGTTCAATGTCGACATGAATGAATTCAACTATCTAACTGTTGAGAATTGTATTGTAAATTTCAAAACGCCATGCTAATCTGCTGCAAATCAGTCAATACCCAGAATAAAACTAATCAAGCCAAAGTTAAATAAACACATTGGGAATGTCTGGTGGAACGAAAATTGCGAACAAGCTAAAAAGGAGAAAAACGTAAAACTAAGAGCGTACTTACGAAGTAAAGGAGAAGAACGTAATTCAAAACTGCTTGAGAAAAAAAAGGCCAAAAATCATTTTAACAAAGTGACGGCACAAGCTAAACGACAATACTGGTCAAACTTTTGTAAAAATGAAGTAGTAGTTTCAAAGATTACAAAGGTGTGGGCAAATCTAAGAATAATGAAAAACGGAGTATCTCTACCAACATGTCCAATCAAGCTCCCTAACTCTGATTTCCCCTCCAACTCAGAGAAAGCTGTAGCATTCGCCAACATATTTTCAAAAAATAGCAGCACAGACAGTCTAACAGCAGAAAAGAAACAACACAGAGAGCAAGAGGAAAGAAAAGCCATTTACAACGACCCCGACCCTGTAACAGACCATTACCTAAATGTTCCCATAACATTACAAGAAGTGAAGAATGTCTCAGTAATCTAGGAAATAAAAAGACTCAGTAGGCTTAGATGGCATTTCAAACGAAATGCTACATCATATCCCTTCGAATGTAAAACATTTCATATACCTTTTATATATAAAAAATGTGGAACGACGGAAATCTGCCTTCTGTGTGGAAACATTCTATAATTATTCCCATTCACAAACACGGAAAACCTCGATCTGATATAAACAGCTACCGACCAATCGCCCTAACGACTCATATGTGCAAACTGATGGAAAAAATTGTTCTAAACAGGTTAACATACTTTTGTAACAAACACCAAGTAATCCCAATCAACCAAGCTGGTTTTCAAAAAGGAAGATCATCAGTAGAACACTTAGTTAAACTAACGACTCAAGTTAAACAACAATTTGCGAGACGGAAAAACATCCTCGCAACTTTCTTTGATATAAAAAAAAGCATATGAACAGTATGGCACAAACGACTCATGTATAAGCTCAAAACCATTGGTATAAGTGGAACAATGTATAACTATATCAAAGTTTTTTTGGAAAATAGAGTGATTCAAACAAGAATGAGCATACATATTCTAGCACTAGACCATTAGAAA
The DNA here is from genome assembly GCA_018398815.1 of Conus ventricosus. Lineage (NCBI taxonomy): Eukaryota > Metazoa > Mollusca > Gastropoda > Neogastropoda > Conidae > Conus > Conus ventricosus. The sequence goes on from CM031618.1 coordinate 15,937,968, forward strand.
TGGGGCTTCCACAGGATCAGTATTATCTCCGATTTATTCAATATTTTAACTGCAGATATAACAAAAGGATTATCAAAAGATGTAATATTAGCACAATTCGCCGATGACTTATGTTTATGGATGAAGGTCACTATGAAAAGAAAGACTCCATTAAGATCTATTAATTACATAAAAATAAAATATCAACATGAACTAAACAAAATCAACGACTTTTTACATGAAAATGGACTTTCACTTTCAGCAGAAAAAACGAATTTAATGCTTTTTAACTCTGGATATGACCCTGAGAAACTTCCTCAATTTACTCTGAACGGTCACTACTACAATACACTAGTTCTGTCAAATTTCTAGCGTTTATCTAACTCCAAAGCTTCATGGAATCTACATATTGAATACATTTTGAATAAAGCGAGGAAAAGTTTTAACTTTTTAAAAATCATAAGCAAACAAAAGTGGGGACAAGACAAAGATAGCTTAACATTACTATCTTCTGCGCTGTGCGGTCAAGATTAATTTACGCCCAAGAAGTATTCTTAGCGCCCCACAACACTTACTCAATAAATTACAAAGTATAAGACTGCAAATCGTATAAACTGGCACTTGGAGTTCCTATACATACATGTAACATGGGAACATACCATGAAATTGGAGTTTGCCTCTCAATGAGTTTCGAAAAGCGTCTGCATCTAAATTTGTCTTAAAAAACTCTTCACAAAATACTTTTGTGCTAAAGAAGTATCAGTAAATTCAGAACAGACTTGCAAAAAGAGCTAGAAGCATAAAATCAACTTTATCCATTCAGACAATACTTCTACTCTATTGAAAGAATCAAACATAAATCAAACTAAAATCGTTTCGAGCCCCTTCTATGCACCCATTCCCAAATGGGAACAAATAAAAGCTAAATTTGATACAAATTACACCGTACTAAGTAAAAACGATTCTCCAAACCTTCTTAAAAGCGATGTAAATTGTCATTTGGAAAATGTGTATAAAGATCACTTGAAAGTTTTTACGGATGGTTCAGTACAGACGATCGTAACACTGGCGCAGCTTTTATCATACCAACCTAAAAGTGGAGAAAATTGTATCATCTGGGAAATACTTGTCGATTTTTACCGCAGAACAGTAGCAATTCTAATGTCTCTAAAGTATATTCTAAATTCTTCCACCAAAGATTGTCAACTTCTACTTTGTAGTGATTCTAGATCAGCGCTTTCTGCTTTAAACAATCTCCAAATTCAAAGATTCGAAATGAGATAACAACGGAAATAAATTACGTAACGCATCTTCTCTCAATGAAGGAGTCAATATTACTTTCTGTTGGGTGCCCTCTCACTGCGGCATTTCATCCAATGAGAGAGTTGACCAAGCTGCTCGAAGAGCAGCTCGCAACATTGAAGGCACAACTTCATTCAGTATAGATTGGATTTGTCAGAATATTATGCACTGATAAATAAAGATCAAACGACAGAAGTCAACATTTATTGAAAAACACAGATTGTCTATATTATAAAATGTGTGTTAAACCAAGCCCTGATATTAACCCCAAAACACAATTAAGAAAAATCCAAACTCCAATTTCCAGAGACGTAGAAAGCTTAATTCATCGCATGCGATTAAATTCACCTCGAACTAAATACTGCAAAAATGTCTCATGTATGTGTGGGGAACCTCTCAGTGTAAGTCATCTGTTATTGAACTGTGCAAGAACAAAAACAGTAGTGCAAAGGGAAGGTGCTGAAATTTTATCTGATGGATCGACTTCACTGAACTTGCCTTACATGTTAAATAACTGTTTTTTCATGTGTTTAATTTGTAAACATTTATTACAAAGCCCAGTTGGAATATTCCTTTGAATTATAACCTTTTTTTTCTTTTTTTTTTCTTCCCCCCCCCCCCCCCCCCCCAACTCATTTGAACAAACATATGCTCATCTTAATCAAATCAATCATTAGTATGATGCCGCTTACAAATAAGAAACAACATAAGATTGTATTATATACACTCTTAACTCCTCAACTACACGCTTAATTGAAGTGTCCAAAACTGGAAAAATATGACCACGTCAACACTGGAAAATGTGCTGAAACGACGACATCATTCAAAGGACTGCTTCCAACTTCATCAGATACACCTCTAGTGCAGAGACACTATTGAAGAACAGAAAACTAGTTCCATCGGACATGGTGAAATACTGTATTTCTTGAAAACTGTGGCACACTGAAAACCGTATCATAAACTTATCTCCTTAACACACTCACTCACACATACACACACACACACACACACACACACACACACACACACGCACACTCACACACACACACACACACACACACACACACACACACTCACACACATTTTCACACACACACACACTTTCACACACACACACACACACAACCACACACACACACACACACACACACACACACACACACATACATACATACACACCCACACACATTTTCACACACACACACACACATTTTCACACACACCACACACACACACACACACACACACACACACACACACACACACACACACACACACTCATAAATGGTTGCACACATTCATATTCTTTCATCATACACTCTATCACTGCAAACGGTCTGAAATCACTATATGTGGGAAGACGTTAAACGGAGAACAACAACCCACACACACACACACACACACACACACACACACACACACGCACACACACACACACAGAGGGATGACCAGAAAAAGGAAAGTTATAAAGTTTTATGCACATTGATGGGTTATGTTTAGTGTCAATGCCACCCACATTTGTGTGCGGCGATATGCACACGTCTCTCTCTACTCTCCTCTCTCTCTCTCTCTCTCTCGGGGGCACGAGAAAAATGGCGGCACGTAAACAGGTCTTGTGCGGCGGTGTAATTGTTTTCATTGTTTATCCAGTTGTGTCGGATCCCGACAAGTCGGTTTTGTGTGAAGCAGCTCCTGTTTATGCAGTAGAGTAAAGAAAACAAACAAGATGTGTGATTTAGAGAGTTACAGGGCAAGAATTGGAACATTTTGTGCGAGTAGGAGGAGGAGAGTTGCATTCTGGGATAGAAAGGCGAGCCAAGGTTGGCCAACAGTGGATAGCACGGGTGTGTCATGCAGTGATGTTGTGACGGCCTTTTTCTCCTGTGCTTTGCTGGTCTTGTGTGCAATGTGAGGCAGTTGTTTATTCAAGAACAGGCATCGTTGGCAAAGTGGATAAACGGAGGGACAGTTCTCTATTCAGACAGTACTAGTATGTCGTGTGTGACTGACTGTGTTCGACACGATCCGTTGTTGATGATCTCCATACAAGTGCCGCCAGTCGTCGCATTCGGCCGTGTTGTGAACAAACTGTTTTCCATGTGGCGACTGCGTCTCAGTGGTGACATTGAGGAAAACCCTGGCCCCAACCCTTCTCCTGATCAAACTGGTAAAGGTGAGGGCATAAACGGAAAAGCTAGCCTACCATGTGACACTGATGAGTTATCTAGGATAACTTCTGCAATACGCGAACAGATGGGTTTACATACCCAACTGATCAGGGAAGATTTAAACTGGATTAAAAACGAACTGAGTGAAATAAATGAAAGATGCAAACGGATAGATGATAGGTGTGACACGTTAGAAAAAGATCAACAAGACCTGTCAGACAGTGTGGCAGTGCTACACGAGGAAGTGACCAAGGGGAGAACAGAAACTGGCCAGCTGAAAACATCAGTACAGGAGTTGCAAGAAGATTTGGGACGTGTTAGATCGGAGATTGATAGACTGGAAGGTTTCTCGCGAAGGGACAATCTGAGATTTTTTGGCATTCCTCAACTACGTGACAGGGAAACTTTTGACATGAGTGTAACAGCAGTGGTTGATTCTCTCAACAACATTGGCGGCTCTTGAACATGGACACATGAAGATTTTGTCCGGGCACACAGAGTGGGGCGGGCAATAGAGGGGCAACCTAGACCAATGATTGCACGTTTCACACGATGGAAGGACAAAATGTCGATATTAACAAATAGAGATCTGCGTGACAAACTAAAACAAAAAGGCATAGGTGTAGCCAACGATCTGACACGGCAACAAGCTAAAATTGTATCACAAGCACGTAGGGAGGGGAAGAGGGCCTTCTTTAGAAACGGGGAGATGGTGATGGGACCAGCCAGACCAGATCAACACACATCAACAAAGTTGACAGCAACGGAAGCGACAACGGCGGGCGACACTGACAACACGGCGGTGTCATCAGCTGACCGACTGCACGGCAGAGGGGACGGGACGTCACCGGGTCACGGCCGACTGAGCCATGCTGGTGACCGGTGTGAGATGTTCTGCCACGGTGCTGAGACCACGTGCGGCCACCCGCTGACCCGGTATGCAGTGCAGCGAGACGAGGATGTGGGTGGTGGAGGTGAAGGTGTCTCTGCACGGGATATCCGTGCTTCCTCCCTCCACCAGCCAGCTGACAGTGGCAGTGACGGCGCGGGGAGAGGTTCCCTACACGTGGAAGGTGACTCGTTGATTGGCCACGCCTTGCCGGAATACAGACGTGGTGACGAGACGCCCCCAGAGAACAGCATTTCACCAATCCTGACTCACTTCGTCCTCAACCAGTTTCGGACGAAGTGACCCCAGGATTGGTAAAATGCTGTTCTCTGACAAGTAAGACTTCAATAACCAAAAAATAGCGAGATTAGGAATAGAGTTGTTTAGAACTTACCGCCAATGACATTGACAAACAAAGCACAAGACAAGACACGATGCATTTCAACCACTTGGGTCTTCTTCAGGCGAAAAAATAAATCACATTTAACATGTGGGACAGTACAAACAACGAAAAACGAAAAAAGAATGAAAATGACTTATCCGTTCTTGGCCATGTGTTTGGTGGGCGGAAATGACATGCGGCCAGGGGGATTATGGGAGAGGAAACGGAGGGGGGGGGGGGGGGGGGGTTGCGTCAGGGGAGGTGTGTGTGTGTGTGATATGATAGGGTTGTGTGTCCAGTTTATTGGGATGGTGTGATATCTTTGTGATGGTTGTGGTAATGGTGGATTGATAATAATGGTAAGGGGAAAAAAAAAAAAAAAGGGTGGGGGGGGGGATTTAAGGGGAAGGATAATACAAAACTAAGATTAAATAGATGGAGGGTTGCTGTAACTACTGTATGAAGTGAGTGAAGGGGATGTGGTGGTGGTGTATGTAAGTGTGTGTGTATGTGTGTGTGTTGGTAGGGGATTTTGCCAACTGGTGTGGAAGAGGTGAGTATGTGTGTTTGGTTATTGTTGGATATTGATGCCTTGGGGGTGTAGTGTGCCCAGTTTGGCAATGAGATGGGATTCTTGAGTTGTGCGTTCAAAGCTGTCACTCTGTGACTGCCAGAGTGCCATGACTTTGACATGGTCGATGTTGTATTAATAACGATTATCTACAAACAAACATACTGTGTAGGATTATCCGTTTTCAATACTAATTTACTAAACTTGCTTGTCTTTTAAAACTAAGTTATATTTTTCACATAAAATCCGCACACTTATTCTGACTAATTTCTACCTACAAACTTTGTATAACAGCCAGGAAGACACGAGGCTGAAACCTGATCACTTAATTTACGGCTAGCGCAGACAAGAGGCCTTCGTTCACATAGAACACATCGCAGGCCGAGCGCCCCGTTTACAAACTGTGTGCCCAAAAAATCAATAAAACACGGCTCGCGGCGCACTTGGCCAGGTTAACTTGCAACATATTGCATCAGCAAATGTTCTCAAACATTCTTGAGTACCACGTCGAGGCTGCTACGTCGGCAAGAGCCGGCCATTTTAGCCATGGCTTCCAATGGAGACGGACGTGCTTTGTTTACAGAGGAACAACTTCTTGTTATGGAGGATCATTGGCAATACCACAGGCTTATGGCGGAGTATATAAACTAAAGAAAATCCGGTGAGCGCTGTTTTTTACCTTGTAAGCCAAAGAGCAGTATTGCTTTTTTGGAAGGTGGGGAGAAAGAAAAACGAGAACTAACCATTGATGAACTACACAGCTACCTTGACAGCTTGTTGGTTCAACAAAAAGAACCAGAAGGAGGTTTGGGCAATATTACTGAAAAAGATGTTGATGGTTTTGATAAGCTTTTGACAGTTGGCGAAATGATTCCATTTCTACAAAATGGTGTTCTTTTACTAAAACTTAGCGAAAGAAAAACCATCCATTATGCTCTGGTTATGGGTCACTGCCTTGAAAAGGCGCAAACAATGTTTCAAAGATCAAAACCAACTGAGACATGGCGTTCATTTTTACGAACGCACATGAATATTGATGACTCATATGCAAGAAAAACTGATGCAGCTTTCAAAACATTTTTATTATTGCCCAAAATTTTCATAAACCTTGGCATCAGCATCAATGATTTGTTTGCCAAACGAGGCCTTATCGCAAAGTACTTGCAGAAAAATGATGAGTTTCGAAACTTCTGGCAAAATTAGATCGAGTTCTTTAGTACACCTAACAGAACGGGGTGGGGTAGTGGGTGGCGCCACTATTCCTACAAAAAGCTCCAAGTGTTCAGCGACAGGTGTACTAACTGGCGATTAAGAGCCGCCAAAAAAGCTCTGCCAAAGCAGTATTTTACTTTAAAAAAAAAAAAAAACTAACTCTGCCAATGCCGGTCCCAAGCCCGGATGAGAAAAGAGGAGGGGTGTGGTATAACTTTTTTGTGTGAGAAGGAAAGTATAATAAAACTCTTTGTTGCGGGAGGCGGTCTGTGGTGAAGTCAGCCTTGCTATAAATAGGCGTTCATGTATAAACGCCTTATTTTAGCAGCAAGAGGACTGTGGGGAAGTCAGCCTTGCTATAAATAGCCGTTTATGTGTGAACGTCCTATTTTAGCAGCAAGAGGGCTGCAGTAAAATTAGCCTTGCTGACTGCTACTATAAATAGCCGTTTATGTGTGAACGCCCTATTTTAGCAGCATGAGTCTAACAGGATGTAGTGGCGCTCGCAACTAGGACAGATGTGCCACACCCCCACCCCACGCATGCCAACCTCCTCCCCCCCACCCCCACCCCACGCATGCACACCTCCTCCCCCCACCCCCACCCCATGCATGCACACACTTAAGTCACTTTTAAGTTCTTAACTTAAGTCACCTCAAGTCACTTCAAGTCACCCAAGTTCTTAATTAAGTTCTTAATTAAGTTTTTAATTAAGTTACTTCAAGTTCTTAATAAGTTCTTGATCAAGTCATCCTTAAGTTTTTTACTCAAGTCAACCTAAGATCATAACTAAGTCATCCTTTAAGTACAACTAAGTTCTTATCAAGTTATCTTATAATTATCAAAAAATACAATCTATGTTTTTGTCTTAAATAGTAAATGTCTAATATATAGTACACACACGCTTCAAAAAAAACGCGTCATCGCTGAGAATATCTTGCTTGGCGTTCTCTGCGCGAGATCGGTCAGCATAGATCTTAATGAAGTTCTTACATCCTAAGCAACGCATTGATTACAATTCTGGTCTATGGAAATGTCTTTTATAGACTCATGTCTTTATTTATTGACTTCATCATTTTAAACAAATAATCCGCCATAATCTATTTTTTATCAAAATTTTTAAAATATTATTCCATTTGAAATGGATGAAATGATCTTTTGTTGTTGGCGGTTTTGGCGTGCTGTTGTCTTCTGTATTTAGTGGTTCAGATTTTTTTGGCTGCTTTTGTTTTTGTTGCCATTCTTTATATATTTTATAACCATAAATAACTGCCCCAGCAGCAGCAAGGGCGCCAAAAAGGCAACAGTTTTAAGTTCAATATTCCATGAAGACTTTGGTGCTGTAGACCTTGAATTAACTTGCTCTTGTTCTGGAGCTGGCATGAATCAACTTGTTTTGGCGTTGGCGGTGTTATGTTTTCATTATGAGTTATATTCTGTGATTGTAACTTTAATTTTCTTTGTCTGTTTAACTCTGCTACTCTTTTTCCTGCTGCAACACGCCCAGGATGCTTTAGCTTTTCACTCGTCACTATCTCTACCTGATTCAGTGTTTTCTGATTCATGTTTCCTGATTCTGCTGATTTTCCGACTCGTTCATTTTGAAGGGAAATAAAATCTATATGATTAAAAGTTATTAATCCCATGATTAGCGGCGATAACAATGTTCCAAATCTGTAATACAGATCACAGCTTAGAGACTCTAATGACTTTGTTAAACTGGATCTTGTGTTAAATCATACGTAAGATCTTGTTCAGAATCAATAGGCGCAAATCTACTGACTAGTTTAGTGTACAAACTAAGAACCGTTTGCCCGACACTTTTTACCATTCTCGACCCCAGCTGCGCTTCATACCTGTTGTGATACTTTATAATGTCTTGTGGCGACATCTGTTGAATCTGTTCTATGCTGAATTCAGTTCCGAGGAACTGTTTTGTTTTTCCACATGCTGCCAAAGAATACAACCTTTCCTTTTTGGGCATAATAGCTTGGTCATCAACTTCTTCATTTGTAAGTCCAAGACTGTGTAGGCCGCTCTGTAGCTCTAGCAGATCATCGCTGTTCATGTTTTTTATTAAATTATAATTATTTTATTTTTTAAAATGAGCACCGAAAAAACTATTGCCCACCTTGTATACCATTCTGCTGTTATTGGAGGGCTAATGTGTAGGATACTCAATGCTTGGTAAAAGCCTGTTAAAAATAAACCGGCAGATCTTGGCAAACTAGACTTTGAGGATTCAGCAAAGCTAATCGCTATTATTACAGCTTCATTTGCTATGAAAGATTTTCTAGTTAAGCAAGGAATAATTCCAGAGAATATAAATATGTAAAAAAAAAACATTTATAAAAAATGGCTTCACTCGTAATGATGATAGGCGGTGCTGTGGTTAATGCGCTTGCTTTTAGCGGAAGTAATTACGCATTTAGTAAACTACGGGACGACGGCGAGAGAAAAAGACATAACAAAGCTATGGAGCAACTAGCTGCAGCACAAGATCACTATGAAAAGCAAAGAATTAAGCAGTTAGATGTTATTAACGACACACTGAAAAAACAGGGGCATGCAGCTTACACATTTAAAGATGTTGATCAAGCAATAAAAGAGTATTATCTAGTAACGGGCAAGCCAATCGAGACATTGCCCCCACCAAAATTCAGCAACTTTTATCATCCATCAGAAAAACAAAAGATGCAAGAAATCGCGTTTATTTGTCGTCGGTATGACTGTTGTGTATTTTGTTGCGCATAATATCGGCTGAATAAAAAATGAACAAAATCTATTATTCGCCCAAAGGATATTGGAAGGGAATCACAGCAATTAAAAAGCTAAGCCAAGCAGCGGGTGTCAGTGAACAAACAGCAAAGAATGGTTATCTAAACAAGCGATTTGGCAAATTTATTTACCTGCCCCTAGACGAATACAGAGACCACACTTTGTGAATACAATACCAAACGACACCCATCAAACGGATCTTCTATATTTACCCTCTGATACGATTAGACGAAAAAGATTTAGTACGCACTTACAGTCATTGACATAGCTTCAAGATACAAAGATGCGGAACATTAACACAAAAGAGTGCTTCTGCTGTTGCTGTTGCCATACAGCTGATATACCAACGAGGCCCTTTAACTTATCCTCGCATGATTCAAGTTGATGATGGAAAAGAATTTAAAGGCCAAGTGAACCAATTAGGGTTTAAAAACATAGAGTTCCTTAAAAGGGCATTCCAGGAGTTCACAGATACAGGCTTTAGTTGAAAATTTTAAAAAAAAATTAGCGAAAGCTTTTTTTTCCAGTACACAGAGAGCTTATTGACAATTTCGTAACAGAAGGGGTTAGAAGAGCCCCCAGTTTTCGCGAATGAATAATGGAATTAAAGGGGCTAAAACCGTACAAGCAATAAAAAAAAAACCCAAAAAATTTGCGAAGGAGGTCTTCATCCAGCAAACTTTACCATTTGGATTGAAAGTAAGGTCCTTATTTCCCGGGGGAAGCAGAAGGGGACACTCGCATTAGGGAAAACAGTCCATTTGGGGTGTTGATCCTAAAAAAAAAAGAATGTAAAAATAATCCGCCCGTGTATTATTTACGAGAAACTGACAAAACCAAAAACCCACTCCTAAAAATTCTTTTGTGAAAGAGAACTGAGATAATCCCCCCAGACCCTTTCCCCGTTTTAATTTAAATTTTAAATTTTACATAAATTATTTAAGTCTAAAATGGAAGGCAAAACGAAACAGGTATGAAAAAGAAAGGGGCCGAGAATTGATAGGGAAAGCATTTGTAATAAATTTTCTGCTTTTAGGGGAAATTTTACGAAGATTAATCAATCCATGATAACCCCCTAGATCCATAAAACCCAAAAACCCCCCAAAATGGGAAAAAGGATATCTTGAAATAATAAAAAAAATTCGGCACACAAAAAACATGAGAAAAGTTTAGATAAATTTGGAGGGTGCTAAATTAGTTTTGCGTTTTAAAGATGTTGAAAATATAACCCCCCGTTTATGCTGTTCTCTTACCCCATTGATATGAAAACTCTGGTTAAAAATACCTTTTACTGTTTGTTCTATCAAATGCTTTTTGTTACAACAGTTGTGCTGATCTCATGTAGATTAATCGCAGTTTTACGTTGCTGATGAAAAGTTTATGTCAAACAATGTTCTTTGTAGTTGTTATCGAATTTTTGACGCAAACACTGCGAGAATTTTTCCCTTTTGCTTTCTTAATGTTTTTTTTTTGCTCAAAATACTGTACATTTTCGATTTTAAAAACAATAAATTTTTTCACCCCCAGAAAATTATCCTTCATTTTTCTAAAACCTTCTTTTTAACGGATAATGTAAGGCGAATCTTTAGGGTAATCAATATAAACCCATCCCGCATGCCCTTTAGCTATTTCTAATTCCAGTCTTTTAGATGTTTCGTGGGACATCTATGCAAAACTATCTGTATCTGTGTAAAGAAATCTGGACTCTGGAAAAAGGGGTTTTTAAAGTAGTCTTTAAAGAATCAAAACCATAAAAGCTTTGTAATTCAAAACAGTAAACCCAATAAATACGGGTTTGCCAATTGACTTTCTTTTTTTCATCATTATCCCAAAAAAAGCGATCATAAATCTTCTAAAGCCCTGATAATTAGGTTTTAAAAGCAGCTTAATTGCTTCTTTCTCTGGTGACCAATCGCTTTTTGGTTGTGGGGTTTTCCCCATAGTCTTTCCAAAACAGCTTTTGTTATCAGCTTAAAAAAAGTCTTTTTCTAAACATTGGGATTTAGTTCTGAGATCAGTGTTTTCATAGTAGGGTTTTCTAACTGTTTTTGATCAAAACGTTTATACGATAACAGCTGAAAACCACCAGCTTAAAAATAAAATTGTAAAAGTTGTAATGACAACATAATTTTTTTTCACGAAGTTTTGGGCACAAGTTTAGGCGGCTCTCTTGGATTATCTTTAGACTTTTCAAAAAGGGAGTCATTTGCAGGTCATGGAGTCATGGGAATTCTAGTCAACTTAAGTAAAACCACGCTGTTGCCCCGGCGTCAAACTGCCAACCACTTTAAATGTTTTTTAAATTTTTTTGGGACAGCCTGGTACATTTTAAAGTTACAAATGGAAGGATTGCGCCATTGCCCATCCAACAGATTGTTTGCATCTAAATACAAGATTTTAGACCTTTTACTTGGATCATAATCGTCAAGTATTTGTTTTTGCTTTACGTAATGAGCAACCATACAATTCCCTCCACGCAATCCGTTTTAAAATCTCTGAATCATTGGAAATTGACAATAAATCAATCTTACTCGGTAAACTTTAAAAAAGCATCCCAACCATCCGGGCGCAGAAATGTAATGCGCAGATCCAGGTTAATTTTCATGGGTTTTCATAATTTTCAAAAATATCCGCCAACAAACATAACGGCCATCAAGTGGGGAGTCATGATGTCTCCCATCGTTTTACACTCTAACTTCTGCCAGCATTTTGAGCATGCTGGTAATCAGAATCTTGATGCCCCTTTCCCTTTGAACTAAAAAAAACCCGCCTTAGGGGGAAATGTGCTTCGCAAACCTTTCCCAACTGTCATGTATAAAAAGGGAAAACCCCTTTCTAAAAAGCTTTGGGCAAAATTCTTCCGTTTTTGGGCGGGATTTAAAAGGCATACCCAGTGATCAAAGGGCCCCCTCATGTGCTGCATAGAGTCATAAAAGACTTTTATTTAAAGTGAAACCATGTACTTTTTGATGACTGTGCTGCATGACCCCTGAAGGCAGCCCCGCTTTCATTAAGATGAGATCGTCCCCTCGAAATTTAAAAGAAATAAGGCATTCCATGTCTTGGATCAAATTTTAGTTAAGTTGCTTACTTGTGCTGCTCCTCTGAATTTTTCCATAATGTGATCGGGTCTCTTACTTTCAAATTTCCCTGCGCGATGAGAGGCCTAAACCGCAAACCCAACGTGAGTGGTGACCCCATATGTTTTTGGTCTTCAGGCCCATTTGTTTCAGAAAAATTCAGAAAAAGAACAATCTTCGCATTGCTGCATCGTGTAAAAAATCTTTGCCGCATCGGTCCCTGTAAATTCGGGCGTTGAATGAGCCCCAAATCCGACTAAAAAAAATGAAGGCAAATGAACAAATTTGATGATTACCATTAGACGTTTTTCGAAGTTTTTGTGGCGTGGCCCTTCTAAGGAAAAATGGTGATTCAAAGTCTGCGTAAACAATTATGGTGAATTTTGCATTTTTTTTCCAGTTTTTAAAACTAACTTTACACCTTCGGGGGCGAATTGTTCTGTATTACAGTAAATGGGCCAATACAATGTTTTTTTGTCGCTTGCGGCTTGAACAGAGGGTTTTCTTTTTAAAAATTTTTCTGCAAAATTCTTTTTTGTCCCCTCTTTTGAAGTTGCTGCATTAGTTTACCATTGTTCGTATAAAGGTAAGTGGTACCCCTGTTGGTGAAACATAAAGTAGAAAGTCAACATATTTTTGTCTAAAACCCTATTGTTGGCTGTTCTTAGACACTTTAATCGGTTTAGTTTTTTTCTTCATCCCATGTGTAGACATTAACAGTTATTGGTTTTGTTTTGTTCTTCAAACTGTCAATTTGATTCACTAAAGGAAAGGTTTCCGCAAAGTTAAGATCATTGTGTAAGGGCATAGTTGCCTCCTCGCGTTTTTTTCCGGTGTGTGCAGCCTTGCGAGAAACACCACATGAAACATTTGTTGTCTGTTTTCTTTATGTTTGAACTTTTTTTTTGAAACTAATGCTGGAGGGGGGGAATGTAAATGCCTACAACGGTGCATATTAGCCTTTTTTTAATTGATCTCTAAGTTTCGCCCCTGCCAACCAGAGCCTCTCTTTTTGGGCTTTTTCACAGCACATCAAATTTTGTAAGCAGTTATTCCCCCACCGGGTGTTAAGTCATTAGGAAAAATAGTCTGTTGTTTAGTCGAGACCCGACTTCTGGGTTTTTCTTCATTTATTTTTAATATAGTCGATTAAAACAGCAAACTTTATTTTTAATGGCGGGTCTTTTGTTTTTTTCCCCCGGAACTTGGAAATAGCTGAGCAACACTTGCCCGACATTGCGGGTAAATGACTTCTAAATCAATATCATTCTGCTCTTGAAAAATCTTTTGCATTGCTTAAACAATCTTTGGGGACCTTCTATATCTTATCCTGCTGGTTTCTTTTCTAACTCAAAATATTTTTTAAAAATCAAAAAAATAATTAATCAATATAAACAGTTTTTTGCGCTTGGACCATAAACTAAATTTAAAACACCTTTGGCGTTGTTAATGTACTTTTTTAGAACAGATTTTAAATGTCTTTTTTATTTTTTTTAAGCTTTCCCTTTTTTTTATCTGTGGGGGTTGGTGTGAAAAAAACTTGTCCTCGCCTTTTTTTGAAGATCAAACTTTTGCTTTTTGTTTCATCAAAACAGCCTGTAAACGATTAAATTCTTCACCCGTTGTTTGAGCAGCTATGTTTTATTAAATGTTTTAAAGGAAAACTAATTTTTGCTGTTATTATTAAACCTAGCTGGTGCTTTTGAAGTTTAGTTTTTTATTTTTTTGCAGCACCACGCTAAGAAACAGGTCGGAGCAAAGACAAACCGCCTAGAGGCAAAGCGCGGTGGCCCCATGCCCGATGCTAAGGCCAAACACTGTTCCTGCGATGCGGCGCTTTAGTCGATGCCCCCAGTATTGACAAGTAAACAGCATTAAGGCAGGAATCCCTTCTTTTTTAGCTTTGCTGTATTTTAAAAGTTTGCTCTAGTTTTTGTAGTTTTGTTAATGTTTTTAATCTGAATTTTTTTACAGCGAACGGCCTGGGTCAATGTTGCCTTCTATAGCAGCAGAGACGCCCCGGAGTGTGTTGCTGCTATCTTTCTTTAGGTTATTTTTGGAAAACCTCAAAAACATGCTTTTTTAAAAATAAAAAAAAAATTTGTATACACTTTTTTTAATCTGTTATCTTCAATATTCAGCTGCCATATATAATAAAAAAAAAATTTCATTAAGTGGTTTTCGACATCTTTTTCTTTCTCTTTTAAATTTTTATTACGTTTTTCCCTCCTCCCACTTCCATGCAACTCTTTCCTTGTTGACCTTAGGTAAATCCAAAAAACCTTTATTTTTGTTAAAAATCATAAAGCCTAACATGTGAAGGTGAAAATCTTTGACAAAGGTTGCTGTTGGACTTCTCCCCCTCCCCCCCCAAAATTTTTTTATTTCGTCAAAAGTGAAAGGTCTAAGCCCCTAGCGTAGTTTTGGTTAGGCTACCCACAATCGAACTTTCTTTCGTATTTTGGTTTAAAAAACTTTCACTGCTTTTTTGAAGGGTTCTTCTCTTAAAAAAGCAAAAAAATACCTTTAAGTGATCTTGCGCCGAAGTTAAGTTTAAAAATTCCATATGGTCGCCTTGCTTTTGGATATGTTTAGATACGCACCCCCTTTGTATATATTTTAATTTTGACTGATATTGTTCCCCAAATCACCTTGCAAAAATTAGAGTGGTAAAAACATCAAACTCTAATGTGATGTAAAATGCGTACTTTGCTTCGGTGTCTGTAAAAATAACACTTTGTATTCATTTAAAAGTTGTTTATGACAATCTGTCTTTAATGCTCCCTTTAAAGTATGGGGCATGCGCTTTTAACAAATAAAATCTAAAGGGAAAAGAAAAGCGATTTCAACGCAACATTTACGCTAAAGCCTTTTTGCTGCTTTTAGATCTGGGCCCGGGTTCGGGGTCATTCTAAAATTTTAGGCTTCTTCATTCCCCATTCCCTTTAAACGCAAGATTTCCCTTTCATTGGGTTAGCCATAGAACAGAATAGGTTAAAAATATTTTGCATTGTGTAAAAAAAATACTTCTTTCCCTCAAGTTTTAAGAAATTTTTTTAACGATTGCCCCTCCCAAATTCTGGACAATGTTCTTTTTGGGTCTGTTGTTGAAGCGGTCCCATTTTGAAAGTAAGTCGGCAGAGCGGCACAATCCTTCATTGTCCTAGGTTGGAAATTTAACAGTAAGAATTTGATCCGCATCAAAAGTGATGGATTATTTTGGGAAAAGTAAAATTCGTTTTTTCCTGGCGCCAAGGGGTTCTTTCGTTTTCTATGGGGTTTAAAAATCGAGCCATTCTTGTGCATTTTTAAAAAACAAAAAAAAAGTTAATTATTTAAAAACATGGCAGGAATTGAAGATGAAGATTTATATTTGTGATCTTGGGACGACATGAGTAATCCCCTTTTGAGCGATCAATTAGGACCCCCATTGCGGGGTGAATTGAAGAAGGGCAGAAAGGCGTGAATTAACAAAGATAAGGGAGACTTATACCCCAAAATTTAAGAAGAACCTCCCCAAAAATATATACCCTGAGATTGAACTAAAAAAAACCATTTTTATTTTTGAAACGACAAAGGAGAAAGGTTCCCCTACGTTTTTAAAAAAAATCATCAAATTTTGTAAGCATGGGTACAATTTCAAGGCTCGTGCAAAACGAGCAAAATCGCCTTGGTTTACTAAACCAAAATTGATGAGGAGGATGTTGCTGGATTCAAAACATACAACAATTTCCCAACGATAACCAAATCAAAACATGGAAACCGAAGATTTGATCAAGCAGGGGCGAAATAAAACCAAACAAAGAAGCGAACCCCGGGGAAGAAAGCTTAAAAACATAAATGATCCGCCGTGCCCCAAGCAAGAAAACGGCGTCTATAAGAGAATTAAAAACCCGGTACTTTAAGAACTTGAGGAGAAAAAATAAAAAATTTAGCAAAAAATGATGAAAATAAATGGCTTGAAAAGAAGAAAAAAAACCGTGAGGCCAACTTGGGGGTGATGTTAAAAAAGAATTTGAACAAAGCTACATGACTTAAGAAGAAAGATCACAGCTAGAGCTTGTCTACTACCCGAAACAATACGAACTCAATGGACAGAATAAAAAACTTCCAAAAAATTTTTTTGAGCCGCGCTAGCAGAACGAATACGAACACTGTTTGAGAGCAGGGGTCCTTAGCAAGCGTTAAAAGCCAGGATTTGCAATAAGTACATGGGAGGCTTTACAGGTGGTGGTGGGGGCAAAGTTTAGTGCCTCCACCCCATCGTCCCCCTGAAAAATCTGGGTAAAAAAACAGCTTGATCACTTCGAGTTTATTAAAAAAAAAGCTGGTAAAGTTTTAGACTCTTTACCTGGTTTAAAATTTGGGGGTATCTTTGCGGGTTTTGTCTCTGAAGCAAAAATTTGGCTTTATGGGCCAGCATTATGGGTTAGTTTCTTAATGTGGGTTACTATTTTGTAAATAAAGCCAGTAGTCCAGGCCAGTTTAAACCCAATAAAATGCTGTTTTTTAAATTTTGGGCTCGCGAACAAAGTCCACGTTCAACAGTTTGGACTCGGGGATTGAATGATTAATCTTGGGTTTTTTTATTTTTTGTAATTTATGGCCAGGGAAATTTAGTCGTTTTTCCCAAATTCTGTTATTGCCTGCTATAAGAATTTTATTTTTGTAGTTTATTATTGTACCTATCTGGAGTCGAGGTCAGAAGGCAGAAGATAAACCGTGCCAACACAAAGTTACTTTCGATTTGAAATTGTAAAACATTTTGGTATTTTTTAAACTTGAAGGGAAAACAATGTAAATTAATGGGTCCCCTAAATTTGCTAAGTATTGTTTTTTGTGCTTCAAAACCCGTAGAAGGATTGTTATGTTCGATCCGCCTGTGCTGCGAACCAGCAACACCCAAAGTAATACGAAAAGAGTCGTTTTTGTTCTTTCCTGTTTAGTTAGGCCCTTAGAAGTGCCTAAGATAATGTTTCCATGGGTTTTTGCTCTTCTCTATGGACCCCGGGGGAACAGCTGGCCCGGAAAAAAGTGTTTTAAGGGGGATTCAGTCATAGTTATACTTTTTTGTGCACGCCCCCAAATAAGGAGTGCCTAAGCCATATTAAGATCCAACTTTTGTCTAAAATTGTCTTTAAAATTAATATTGAAATTTGTTACGATCCTTTCAAAAATTCATTTTTCTGTTGCTGAAGGATTAAACGGTTTGTCATTGGGTAAAGGCGCCCCCAGTTTTAGTCAAAAACGTCTGAAGGTGTAATAAAAATGAAAAAACATACACTGACCTCACCAAAGGATCAGGAAGTTTAAAATGATCAGCATACGACCCCACACCCTTGTGCAAAACACGGCAAGTTTAGGTTCTGATAAAATGCATCGGAGACTGAAACCCCCCTTTCGGGGTGTGTCTTTTTTAATAGGGGGGGGTTAAAATATCTGCTTAAAAGGAGTACTCACCTTTTTATGAAAAATGACAGTTGGGGCACAGCAATGTCAAGATTCGTTTTCATATTTTTAGATTGTGTGCGGCCCCCAAAAAGAATATTTTGCATCTTTTTTATATTTGAACGCGTCATTTTTTTTTTTCGTTAAAAAAATGTTTTTTAACAAAAACAACTCAAAACCGTCCCTCGTTTTTTGAAATGCTATTTATAACAATGCGGGAACCAAAAAAGGCGCACTCCATGATAATTTTACAAAATCGTATGGTTTAATTAACGAAAACCCAAAAAGAAATTTTTAAGATTAGAAAAAATGACACGGAAAGAACAATGCCCGGTAAAAAAATACCCGTGGTTTTTAGGGTTTTTGTCACTAAAAAAAGCATTGAGTACTTTGGGATCGCTCTCAAATTTAAAACTGCAAAATTTAAAAAAATTAACATTCAAAACCTGAAAAAGCAAGTTACTTTTTTGATAAAGAGCTAGCTAATTTGTTAGGGTTGCAACGGCGACAAGGGCGCCAAAAATTTTTTTACACCCGACAAAAAATACTTAGAGGGGGGGAAAATCCGTCGATCTTGCAGTAAAAATTCATTTCCTATGTTCATTTGGAGAGCAAGCACTGATGAAAAACTTTTTGATGGGAAGGCCCTCAAATGTTTTAAGAGTCTTCCATCAGGAAAGCTGCAATTTGGGTTATGAAAATTTTTGAATTCCCTTTTTTTTACAGTTTTAAAAAATTAGTTTGTGGGAGGGTCGGGTCATTTAAATTTTAAAAATTGCACAAAACGGGGGGAAAGTCGTAAAAAGTGATAACCGAATTTTTTGGAAATAAAAAAATTTGTACTAAAAAATGGCGTGGGCAGATGAAACAGGGGTTAATTTGCGCCCTTTGGGGGTTAAAATTTAGAATTAAAAACCCCTTTGGCGTTGTGGTTTGAACAGAAGGGGAAATGGACTTTGTAGGTTTTTTTAGTAACTAAAGAGGGATTATAAAAGCAAAAAAGGTTGGCGACAACAAAAGTTTCCCAAACTAGAACAATACGCAATCAGAAGAAAAAATTTTGGCCGTATGAATATAAAAAAGTTCGAAAACCCGACCCAATGGCCTTAGAACCATATTTAGAATGGGAAATAAAATTTTAATTATAATCCATTTCATTTTTCAGCCGCCAAAAAAAATTTAGAAAGCATTCCAAACCCCGGGCCCCTTTCTGTAAATCTTTTCAGATGACAATGTCGGAAAGGTTGAAATAAAGCAGTAGGAAATAAACAGTACATCCCCAAGAAGAAACGGTTTTTAAAAGTCTTTACAAAATTACAGTTCATTCCACAAATGAAATTAGGAGAACTTCACAAAAGTTTTTTGAAATTTCGTCTTAAAAGATGGAAGAGGAATGGGGTGTGGGCGTTAGTGACGTCCTTTTAAAAAGGGAATTTTAATTTGCTGGGGAAAATTAGACTTTTTAAAACTTAAGTTTCCCTCGTCATTCTTCACGACGGTGAGGTATTAAGGTATAACAAAAGCAACAAAAACAAAATTAGTCTAAAAAAGAAAAAAAAATTTTCAGAACTGAATTGGAATTTAAACTTACCAATTTTGTTTACAGGGATTTTTATTATACTGAACAAGTTTTAACAAAAAGGCTGATAAAAAAATAACTGGTTTGATTTAAATTTGTTATAAAACTATGGAGAGTTAAACTTTTGAAAAAAAACCCCATTGTTTATTAATTTGTGGACAAACTGGTTGTGGAAAAACAAAATTTTTCCTCGGGCCCGTTTTAAACAGTTTGTCGTTTAAAAATTTTGTATATTGTGATTTTTTGCCCAACACTAAATGGAAAAAAGATATCATGATGAAGGTTATATGGGTGGAAACATATTTTTAGTTTATCCAGCAATAAATGGTGAATGTTTAGCACTTTTATAGATTTTTTGAGGGAAGCAAAAGTATTTTTATAGATGTGTTTAGCAAAAAAGGGCATAGTTAAAAAAAAAAACTTTGTCAAAAAGCCCTTTTGTGGAAAACAGCGGGTAAGTGTGTGGATTTTTTGCCAAATTTAACTCAGTTTTAAAGACTTTGAGAACAGTTAAAGCGTGTTTTATTTAATGAAAGACAGAGATGCATTTGATGAAGTTTGCGTGAAAATGATGTTATTGAAAACGATCAAGAAAAACATAGGATTAAACAAAAATTAAAATCTGAAAAGTTTAGTAAATTAGTATTGAAAACGGATAATCCTACACAGTATGTTTGTTTGTAGATAATCGTTATTTTTTGGTTATTGAAGTCTTACTTGTCAGAGAACAGCATTTTACCAATCCTGGGGTCACTTCGTCCGAAACTGGTTGAGGACGAAGTGAGTCAGGATTGGTAAAATGCTGTTCTCTCCCCCTCAACAAGACCGAGACGTCACAGGCAAGCCCCGGAACTCCGTGTTGGGTAAGCCGACCTCCGGAGCGGAGAGGAGCAGCGGGGATTCCCCACGTTATGACACAACCGGCAACCCCAGTGATGTGCGTGGTGGAAGACGAGGATCAGCAAGCAGACAGAGCGGTCTTCGTGGGTACCTTGGTAATCAACATAGTAACAGTGCTGGCCACAGGCCCCTACGCAACAAGAAATCCAAATAGGACAAGTTCGATCATTCAACGTCCTGGTCCTTTCTTAACTATAATGTTGAGAACTTATATAACAAATTAGATAATTCGTCATTTATTGATTATGTTAATTTGTTTGATTTTGTATGCCTTACAGAAACATTTGCGGATAAGTCATTTGATCTTTCATGTGTGTTTAATGATTTTCTTATATTTGTTGCTCCAGCTCAAAAACTGTCACACTTTGGGAGAAACTCTGGTGGTGTACTGTTGCTGGTTAGAAAGTGTCTAGAACAGTTTGTAGAAGAAATAAGATTAGACTGTGCAAATGCTATAGCAATTAAGCTGAATAAAGGTGTGCTTGGTACTGACACGTACGCACGCACGCACGCACGCGCGCACGCACGCACGCACGCACGCACACACACACACACACACACACACACACACACACACACACACACACACACACACACACTATAAAGCTAGAGAGAGAGAGAGAGAGAGAGAGAGAGAGAGAGAGAGAGAGAGAGAGAAGAGAGAGAGAGAGAGAGAGAGAGAGACACTGACACTGACACTGAAAAAGGTTTAATGCCATTGACTATACAATCCTATTTGCATGGGGGGAATAATAAACATTTCGCCATTATTTCAGCGACAACAGGGAAGAAATACAACAAAGTGTGTAGGAAACAGTTCTGGTTCATTTAGGCTTTTACATTCAACATTTAGAAATTAAGCAATATTTTGAATGCAGTCACATGTCATAATGAAAACCAAATTTACAAATATGCATATACAAAATATATAAACACTCACTCACACGTACAATACTCTCACTCTCGCAGGCGTACACACACACCCTCATACACACATACATCCACCCGCTTGCACATGCGTACACTCACAAAGGCATCAGCGTGCGCACGAACTGATCGTGCCACATTTAGCGATACATCACAAGCTAAATAGGAATTGTATTAGGAAAATCGATCATTCAACGTAAACATCAAAGAAATCATAATAATTATGTTTTACCGGTTGTTATACTAAAAAGAATAACTGTGATATTTTAAATCTATATTTCTGGGATTAACTTTTTATTCCGACGGTCCCAAGCAAGGGAAACAAACCTAGCGAGTGATCGAATGTTTTTTTTTGTCATTTGTTGAGAGTATGCTGACAATGTCCAAATTCTTGGGAGAGTCCATATTGAGAACCGAACATTTCTTCCTGATGTCTTCGTAAAGTTTACAATGGAATAGAAAATGTGTCTCATCTTCAGTTGATGCACCACACATGGGACAAGGGGAATCAGATGTACCAGCCAAGAACCATTTTACATTTGCATGTAAACCTAATGTTCTTGTTCTAAATCGAGCGAAAATGGAACTGTGCCATTTATTGTTTACAACTCTTATATAATTTTCCGTTTGAAAAACATTCTTAAAAGAAAAGAACCATGTATACTTGTCCGATTCTTCCAAATGAGAATGCCAGTCTTGTTTATAAGACGAGATTAACCGATCTTTAAATTCGGACAAAAACACTTGTTCATGTCCAACATCTTGACACATCCAAACAATCCCGAACCCATGAGTAGCTAACACGTTCTTTACAGAATATGCCCAATTTTGCTTTCCATTTTCCATCTGAATCAACATCATTTCATAAGCTTGTTTGCACAATCTTTTTATAGGAAGCTGCAGTAACCTAAGCCAATATTTGATACATTTTATGTAGGTTCTAACATATAAGGGGTACCGACCAATTTCACCATATAACATTTTGTTTGGCGAATGCAATGGTACCGATAGAAAACGTTTGATTGCATATGTATGAACCTTCTCCATTTCACTGTTGTTTAATAAACCCCATACTTCAGCACCATATGTTAACATTGGTTCAATCTGAGAGTCAAAGAGTTTCCAAAAAAGAGAGAAATCAATACAATTTATTTTTTTTTAAGATCTTAAGATTTCTATCGTGCCTTTTTTTTCCTTTTCTATAAGTTTCAACCCATGTCTTTTGTAAGCTCAACTTTGTGGTGAAGACAAGACCAAGATATTTATATGAATTTGATACACTAATCTCATTGTTTCCATAAAACCACTTTTCGTGGGCTGAAAGATGAATCCCTTTCCGGAAAACGATTACATTAGTTTTGTCCAGATTTACTGTAAGCTCTAATCTATCAGCTTCTTCTTTCAGTGCATTTAATTGATTTTGTAGTCCCACTGTAGTATCTGCTAGAAGAATAACATCGTCCGCAAACAGCATCAGAAATACATCAATAGCACCTGGGATTAACTGAACACCATGTTTTCCCTTTTTAACTACTTCCGTAGCTAGTTCATTGATAAGAAATGAGAACAGCAGGGGACTTAGCAGGCATCCTTGTTTAACTCCACGTGGACATTCAAATAAGTCAGAATACATACCTCTATTTCGGACGTAAGCAAGCACCGAGTTGTATACACTTCTAAGGGCCCTATACACTTTACCATTTACACCTTCTTTGCGCAATGTGGTCCACAGCAAGTTTCTATTAACAGAATCAAACGCTTTACGGAAATCTATGAATGCTATATACAATTTGCTGTGTCTGAGGAGATATTTTTGAACCAGAGAAAATAACGTAAAAATATGATCGATTGTGCTATATCCTGATCTAAATCCTGCTTGTTCCTCAATTATTTTTTCTTCTGTTTCTGCCCATTTAGTTAATCGTCTGTTTAGAATATTTGTATAAACTTTTCCCAATATACTGGTAAGGGCAATGCCTCTGTAATTGTCTGGATTATTGATGTCACCTTTTTTGTGCAATGGAATTATAATAGATTTAGCCCAGTCTAGCGGGAAGATTCCTTCATCAAATAACTTGTTAAACAAAACTATCAGAAATTCCACTACAAGTGAATTAGAATGTTTTAGCATTTCTCCTAAGATCATGTCTGGACCTGCACTCTTTCTAGATCTTAAATTTTTTATACTGTTAACAATTTCCTCTCTAGATATTGGATCATTAAATAACGGCTCTTCAAAGTCATCAGCTAAATCAACGCTTCCATTGTTTTCAATTATATTCTCAGGGTAATTAAAAATATTGCGGAAATGCTCAAACCACTGCTCTATAGTTATATCGCTATAAGTCATCCTTTTTCTGTTAATTGTTCTAATTGTTGATCAAAATAATTTTGAGTCACTAATAGAGTCTTTCAATTTTTTAATCTTTGTTTGCTCAAATTCACGTTTCTTTTGTCGCTTCAAATTAACATAATCTGACCGCTCACTAGCATATTTTTCTTTCAGTTCTTCTTTTTTGTTTTTTGCTTTGTTCCTTTGGAAAGTTTTGAGTAGCTTCTTCACCTCATTCTTCTTCTGATCACATTCATAATCAAACCACTCATCCTGATTTTTCTTTCTTTTACCAACCATTCTCACCATACATGCAGCAGCACTATACATTGCTTGAACAAAAATATTCACACATCTGCTGACATCCACATTTAACAACTGGTAGGCATTTTCAAGCTGTTCTTTAAAAGGATTGGAGTTCAGCTCATTTTCAAAATTTCCAGCATTCTCCTCTGACCAAAATATTTTTTCTTCAACAACAGGTTCTTGAGCTTGGGTAGTTTTGGTCATTCCGTTTTGCCATATCATTTCTATTGGTAAATGCCAGGATTCAAGACAATCACCAACAATCATATTACAGTTTTGAGAAAAAAACATTCTGGAACAAGAAAATAATCAACAACACTGCATCCTTGTGGTGAAACAAATGTATACTCTCCATCTCTGTCTCCATTGCAATACCCATTCAAAATGCCAAGATCAAACAAAAAACAAAGGTCCAACAAAGATCTTCCAAAATTATTTACATTTTCATCTTTTGAGTTTCTATGGAAACTGTCTTCTAAATGGTCATCATAAAACCCAGTAGAGGACTCAAAGTTTACCATATCTTCGCATTTCGACTGGATAGAGCCTGACCTGGCATTCAAATCTCCACAAATCATGACTCGAAAGTCAACATCACCCACTGCTCGTAGTATACTTTCTTCCAATATAACTACTCCATCTTTCAGATCGGTATTATTGTACAGAGGACCACCTTCAGGTACAATGTAACAACATACTAAGACTACATATTTGTCAGTACCAAGCACACCTTTATTCAGCTTAATTGCTATAGCATGTGTGTGTATGATGTGTGTGTGTGTGTGGGGTGTGTGTGTGTGTGTGTGTGTGTGTGTGTGTGTGTGTGTGTGTGTGTGTGTGTGTGTTGTGTATGTATATGTGTGTGTGTGTATGTGTGTGTGTGTGTGTGTGTGTGTGTGTGTGTGTGTGTGTGTGTGTGTGTGTGTGTGTGTGTGTGTGTGTGTGTGCTTGTGCATGGTTTAAAACAGCATTCATTCCTTTTGTTTCTTTTTTTTTGCTGAATACATTATGCATCTTATGTTAGTATAGAACTCGAGCTAAGCCTTGTTTCCTCCCCCCAAACACACACAGACACACACGCACGCACGCACGCACGCACGCACGCACGCACGCACGCAGGCACGCACGCACGCACGCACGCACGCACACACACACAACAACAACAACAACAACAACAACAACAACAACAACAACAACAACAAAACGGAACAATGCTCAACACGGTGGAATGGTGCACGGTACTTATCCTTGGAATTTATGTTTATTGTAATTTAGTCCCCTGCTGATTCATTCCAAAAACTGGCCCTCAGCACTTGTGTCTTAAGAGGTTATGTTTTTATATGTTCTACTTTTCACAAGCAAATGTAGCTTGTTTTGCTCATTCATGATTTTCTTTTGCTTCTTAGGTGGTACCTTTGGTTGGTTTTTTGAAAACTCAACAAACATACTACGCTATTGCACACCAGCCTTTTTCTGGGATAGCATTCTTCTGGAAACCGAAAAGGCAGAGGAGTCAAGTTACCACTTTCCGCGGTCACTGAGGAGAAACAATCAGGTTTTGAAATATCGGTATCTGACCAGAAGTTATATGTAAGTGAGTTTTCTCCCCATTGGAGATTGTCTCCCCCTTGGAGACTATAAGCTTGCTGAAGGCTCATTTTGAGAACCATTTATCATTCCCAATTCACCCGCTGAACTACAGTCAGGCAGAATTATCTACCACTGCAGACATGTATGCTTATCTCCCCCTATTTCTTCAATCTAAGACATAAGAGCAAGCTTTGTCTATAATTGAATAGTTCTTGCAGTCATTGCACACCAAGCTGCTCTGTAAGTTGCTGGAATGGTGCTCAGTACTTATCCTTGGCATTTATTAGTTTATTGTAATTTAGTCACTTGCGGATTCATTCGAAGAACTGGCCCACAGCACTTGTGTCTGAAAAGGTTATCTTTTTATATTTTCTACTTTTCACATGAAAGTATAGCTTGTTCGGCTCTTTCATGATATTCTTTTGCTTCTTAGGTGTCACCTTTGGCGGTTTTTTCTCTTGAAGACTCGACAAACATATACTGAGAGGCAAAGAAAACGCAATTCCATTGTCAACTGACAATTTTATTGAAATGAAACAAACACACATCAAAGCAAATACGTGTGACAAAAGTGCGACCACTGTACATTAGTTTGCCTATAACAGGTGCACATTCGCCTGAAGTGAAGCCCATTTAGGCGCGACAGAAGGAATACACTGTCAATATCTGGTGTGTCCCCCTTGAGCACGAACACAAGCTTGCAAACGTCGGGGCATTGAAGCGCACAAACGACGGATGATACGTATCGGTATCACGTTCCAGTTGCTGCAATGCTTGGGTGAGCTCAGCAACGGTAGTTGGGGGATTCTGCTGACCTTGCACACGTCGTCCAAGTTCGTCCCACAAATGTTCAATGGGATTCATGTCTGGGGACACGGAGGGCCACTGCATGACATCCACATTGCTGTCCCGAAGGAAATTTCGTGTGAGAACGGCTTGTGGGGTCGAGCATTGTCCTGCTGAAACACTAGTCTGTTGCCACCATGCTGTCTCCAGAGAGGAAGAAGAACTGGCTCAAGAACAGTGTCAATATAACGCCTTGCCGTCAAGTTGCCTAGCACAAACACAAGCTCCGATCGAAATTGAGCATTTATGGCACCCCAGACCATTACCCCTCCACCCCCATAACGATCTCGCTCAATGACACAGGGTTGCGCAAAACGTTCACCCTGACGTCGATACACACGATCACGGCCATCCGGGAAAGAGACATTGAACCGGGATTCATCCGAAAAAACAACATTCCCCCAAACCCTGTTCCCCAGAAAGCCACCTGCGGCAGCCCATCGCTGGCGTGCTAGTCGATGGCGATGGGTTAAGATCTGACCTTGGTATGGTCGACGTGCCCGTAGCCCTGCTGCTGCCAGACGCCGACGCACGGTACGGCTGCTGATTGGTCTTTCTCTAGTCCCAATAGTGTTGCGGGCTGTTTGTGCAGCTGGCTGGAAACGATTCCGGAGGTGCTGCGTGACAATGTAGCGGTCCTGTCGTGCCGTCGTCACACGTTGGACGCCTGGGCGTGGACGGTCGTTTACACTTCCAGTGTTTTGGTGCCGAGTCGCAAGACGGGTTATGGTTGATGGGTGTACATTGAAATGTTGTGCGGCCCTGATGTGAGCAGTGCCTGCCCTCAGCATGCCAATGGCTTGATTTCTCTGGTCTGTAGTTAACCGCGGCATGGTGCGTACGAGTGTCAGTAAAACGCCAATGTGTGTTTTTATAGGGGCAGTCATGGGCTGTTTGCATGCAATCACTGTATGCCTGTGTTGCACGTGTTTTGCAGTTATCAGTAAAAGATGTGTTGGAGTGGTTTACTCATGACGTCATGAACCCAACTGTGCCTGTCAATACAGATCGTCGCAATACAACATACGCGTGCTAGGTTGCATGCCTCGTGCATAATTCACATTATTTTGGCTGAGGTGACATTTTTCGGGGACGAAATGGGGATTGCGTTTTCATTGCCTCTCAGTATACTACGGTATTGCACACCAGCCTTTTTCTGGATAGCATTCTTGTTAAAACCGAAAAGGCAGAGGAGTCAAATTACCACTTTCCATGGTCATTGAGAATTAATCAGGTTTCGAAATATCGGTATCTGACCAGGAGTTATATGTTAGTGAGTTTTCTCCTCATTGGAGATTGTCTCTCCCTTGGAAACTATAAGCTTGCTGAAGGCTCATTTTGAGAAGCATTTATTATTCCACATTCACCCACTCAAGCACATACTGTTAGTTAGGCAGAATTATCTACCACTGCAGATATGTATGCTTATCTCCCCCTATTTCTTCAATCTAAGACATAAGAGCAAGCTTTGTTTATAATTGAATATTTCTTGCAGTCATTGCAACATCGAGACTTATTTCTGGAGACGCCATTAACATTATGGCTGCAGTACACGATGTATCACTGTATCACTGTTGACAGTGAGCGAAGTGAGAACTTAAGTTTTATTTCATATTGTTTTCTTCTGTCTTGTCAGTCTTGATTTGCATCGTTGTTGAATGGAATAGGTGTTGGGTCGGCGAAAAATATGTACGTTACTAACCTTGACATATTAATGTGTATTAATAGTGTTCACAACAATGTGTACTTAAGGCGTTGATAACAATGTATACTAATGATGTTTGCCATGTGCAGTGATTGTAGCATCAGAAGATGATTAGACATGTGAGTGTCTTCTGCAGTATCTCCAGTGTCTGTTTATAGCGTTTCTGTGCACTGTTGATACTCTCTGAAATGCTGACAGAGAGCATGGCAAACAGCGTGCAGGAAACGGGAACAAGGTTCTGCTTGGTCACATTCTTCATTTGAGAAGACACTAATTGTGAAGAGAAGGGCAGATGCAATCAGATGAAAATAATTATGATCATGTCTCGTGTTCAAAGACATTCTTCAGTACTGAGCTCTGTGTTTACATTTTTCATTTCCCTCTTTGTGGTTGGCAACTCATATTTCCATGGCAGAGCCACTTTAGAGGCTGGTGTTGGACGTGAATACATTAGTGGTATTTGTCCCTTTTTCCAGGAACATTAGTGCTAAAACACAGTCTCACATTGCTCTTTGGCAACCAAAAGTAAAACTGCAGACATTTACACCCTGTGGAAACGTTGTCATCAGACTGGTTAAAAAAAACAACTGAGAAGCTTATTTGGAGATTTTTATGTTCGCTGAGAGAGAGAGAGAGAGAGAGAGAGAGAGAGAGAGAGAGAGAGGAGAGAGAGAGGAGAGAGAGAGAGAGAGAGAGAGAGAAGAGAGAGAGGAGAGAGAGAGAGAGACTCAAACTTCAGTCGTTTAATTGCAAAGGCCACCGACCTATCTGCAATGAGGCCAAGAACAAACAAAGAACACACACGCGCTCGGCGCATATACTGAAAATTATGAAAGAAAATATTTGCATAATAAAATGTTCTTCCTGAAATTACTCTGACTTTCTTGTGTTAACTGATAACAGTCCCTCCCTTCATTATAGCGCTTTAAAATGAGAGAAGAAGAAGAAGAAGAAGAAGGGTGGTTGTACAGGCGTGAAGGAGTGCAAAGGTCATTTATTTCGGTTGGGTAGAAATCAACAAGTGAACTTCCATCGGCGAGGAAACTCGTATGTCCCTGCATTAGTCATTGATTGGTTGGTTTCTTAGGAATGTTTTGAGAGTAAGCTTTTTCCGAACACATACACCTGGGCATATTGCATATGAAAACTACAATCAATCAAAATTTGGAAACTGAGTCAAAACACTAAATTTGAAAATCTAAAAAAAAACACATTTTTTTCAGTTTCTACAGTTTCCAAGTCCTTTAGAAAATATGCAGAGGATGCCTGCTTTTTTGCTTTAAAAACAAATTCAAGACAAAACACAAAAAAGGATATTTTGGTTTAAATTCAACAAACGAGACCCTTTCCACCTTTACCCTTTTTCTGATGAGCTTCTCGTCAAGCGAGATGGTATACACACAATTTGAAGAAGAACAATTAGACTTTATAAATATTTCAAAACTGTGAAAAGTTTCGCTTGAGTGAACGTACACTATCCCGTGTGGAACAAGACAAGACAGACAGTGATATTTGAAACTCACTCTGTCTCCCCCATCTTATCACAAGGGCGCTGAAATCTCTTAATGACAAGTGTTCACGCCAACATAATCTCGGGTGTTAAAGAATAAAGCCTGTTAATTATGTTTCTAATAGACATCACTAATGGGACTTTTGTCATGTGCACAGGATGTAGTTTTGTGTTTTAAGATTGAAAGTCAGTGGTATTGGGGTATTGAGAGAAAAAAAGATCATGTGATTGTACGCGCCTTTTGTTGGATAGTGGCCCGAGTAAGTGCTGCTTGGGAGCGCTGTGCGTGTTATTTAATTAGCTAGACAATTTTATAATCACTTGCTCAAACGAACGCCGGAGGAGTAACATGGTCTGTTTGTTTCCAGCGATTGAAGACCGATGCAAGGCTGATGCATCGTTGAGGTATTTTTGTCATTAATGTTTAACTGAGAGAAGTGAAATCTTTGGGAAAAATTGAAGAAAACATTTGTATTCAAAAGAAAAGAAAAGAATAAGAACCAGTGTGGTTACTTCTATAAAATAATGGCGAAAAGAAAGGAAAAGTAATATTTAAAGTAAAAACTTATAAGAAAAGGTTACTGTTTACATCTTCATGTTTAAGTGAGTCTCCTTAGTTACAGTAGAACGGCACGTGGTTCCGAGTGTGTTGACAGGTTGCCTGTCTCACGCCAGGCCACGGGTAGGAGAATTGAAGGTGGGAGAAGTGCCGGACCTGACCCCAGCCTGGGACGGGTGGCAGACCTCGCCTGCAGTGCCTTTCCTCAAAGTGGAGGAATCACGTGGATGGGGAATGTCTTTGGCGCATTCTCCTGTGTCGATGGGGAGTGACTTTGGCGTATTTCCCCATGTGGATGAAGAATGACTCTGGCGCATTCCCCCATAGTGTAATAAACTCTACTTTACGACCTCCACTGTTGTGAATTGGATTTGATTGTTTTCCTGTGTTGAGGTTATAAGCTAATGGTATATGATATAGATACGGTGATGATGGATAGTGACGTTGACCCAATGTTTTATGAACGTGTCAATGGGGGGGGGAAACAGTGCCGGGTTTGTTACCTCCTTGGTGGAGAGGGGGTGTGTTTGTATTCATTTGGTGTTACCTCCTTGTTGGAGAGGAGGTTTGTGTTTGTGTTTATTTTGTGTTGCCTCCCCAATTGGAGAGGAAGTGTGGATAAGTTGATTTGAGCATTGTATGTATAATTATATTGTTCTCCCGTAGGAGGAAGGGAAGGAAAAAAAAAACAACTTTCGTGTGGTGTATTTATTTGACGCGCCTGGTGTGATTGCGCACCTTTGTGGAGTTTGCTTTGACGGTGGAGTGTGCATGTGTGGCACGACTCTGGGAAGCATGACAACATTATAGACATGTTCAAATTACATAGTTAGACATTCTCTCTCTCTCTCTCTCTCTCTCTCTCTCTCTCTCTCTCCCCCTCTCTCTCCTCTCTCTCTCTACTCTCTCTCTCTCTCTCTCTCTCTCTCTCTCTCAATCCTTCAGGGAAAAACTAAATACACATTTCACAGTAGGTCATTACTAGTAGGGATAAATACAAATACCAAGCACACCCTTTGTTTTGCTGCATATTAAACTGATACGCCGCTTCCTTTCTTAAACCAGATAATGATATATTGAAAGATATGGTTACCATTGGTTTTGTTAATGACTGTAATTATATCATGATGAATGAATGTTGTGATCACTGATTTTATTGATGCATTGTCACTAACTGATTGATGTCCTAATATTTTTGATTTATTGAAGCATTGTATCTATATGATGATAAATGCGTGCCCTGCCCTGGTAACTGTTGATTATATTGATGTATTGTTGCTTGTTTTTTCAAATTGTATAGTAATGTTTAGTATATAATTATTTTGGATGAAAGAAAGGAAATTCATTCGCTCTCTCTCCCTTCTCTCTCTCTCTCTCTCTCTTCTCTTTTCTCTCTCTCTCTCTCTCTCTCTCTTCTCTCTTTTTCTCTCTCTCCTTTCTCTCTCTCTCTCTCTACTCTCTCTCTCTCTCTCTCTCTTCTCTCTCTCTCTCTCTCTCTCTCTCTCTCTCTCCGTATTTACGGCTGCGTATGATGTATTGTCACTAAGTTTATAATTATGGTCTTGGGTAGTGTATGAACGTTCAAGAAGAAGAAGAAGAAAAGATGAGGGAGCGGGGGGGGGGGGGGGGGGGGGGGGGGTTATGATGCCATCTCTCTTTCTCTCTCTCTCTCTCTCTCTCTCTCTCTCTCTATCTCTCTCTCTCTCTCTCTCCTCTCACACACACACACACCACAACACACACACACCACACACACAACACACACACCAAGCGCGCGCACAAATACACCACCGTGATAATGAGCGTTTGACTATTGACGCTAGGACTTTATTGTTGCTAACTGATAATTGATTGTAGTATTGCTCGTTCTTGTCTTGCCTTGTAACCATTCATTATCATAATTGTTTAAAGAAACAAACAAAACAAAAAAGTTGGATTTACTGATGCATTGTAGTTGTCTAATTATTATCCTTAGCAGCTTGCTGTATGTTAATATTTTACAAAAGAATGTAACTCTCTCTCTCTCTCTCTCTCTTCTTCTCTCTCTTTCTCTCTCCTCTCTCTCTCTCTCTCTCTCTCTCTCTCTGTCCCCCCCCCCCTCTCTCCCCTCTCTCCCCCTCTCTTTCTCTTCGTAGGAGGATCGCTTATTCTATGTTGTGTGTGCTGATTCTTTTTTTCTCTTCTTGAAATTAATTTATTTATTTATGTTTGCTGTTGCAATTGCTTTCCTTTTTTCTTTTTTTCCCTTTAAAGTCATCTATGCCTTAAATGTTAATGGATGAACAACTTATCACGTTTTAATGCATTTGTGAAGATATGTGAGTTTGTTATAATTTTTGTAAGTTTAGTCGCTATGTTATGCTTAGTAGTCGCTAGTCATGCTTAGTTAGTCCCTTAGTGGGGCGAGGGCCGGATGAAAAAAAGCATGTGTTTGCTTATCTGTTACCCTTGGAAATAAAGATTATCATCATCATCATCATCATCATCTCTTTCTTTGTGTATGTGTTAATGAATTTGTTTATGCACTCACCATAGAGACATTTCTGTATGAGTATAACATTAAAGAGAGAGAGAGAGAGAGAGAGAGAGAGAGAGAGAGAGAGAGAGAGAGAGAGAGAGAGAGAGAGAACGAGACGGACAGACAGACAGAGAAATTCCACGTTTGTTGCACTGGAATGAGGTGAAACGCTGGACTCCACCCCACAAGCCTGAAATGCACACAGATTAATGCAGGACAGTCAAATAGAACGATGATAAAATCCGGGTTCGTGTGCCTTAAATTTTCGAAGAGTGAGTGGAACAAAATCAAACCTGTCCTGATTAAGACACATGCCTTCAAACGACAGACTTACATTACAGACGAGAGGGTTGGGTGGTAAGAATAATTCATCAGCCAGTGCCTTGTTACTTAAATTTGTATTCAAAGGGAAGGTCAGGAAGACCAGCAAGCAGCAACTGTTTCACCTTTTCAAGAGGTCACCAGGCTTTTTCCTGGATTCTTACTGCCAGAGAGAGACGCTTCTATATAAACGAAAAGGAAACTCTTCAAACTCAAGCAGATCCTCTTGTATATATAAAAAGTGTCTCCCCCATAAAGCTCAAACAAAAGCACCAGAGAATGGGGAAATCAGAATCTGAAATGAAACGTAGATCACAATCTGGCGACAAATCAAAGTGTTGAAAGTACAAGACAGTGCCCAAAGGGGCCATTACAATTTGGCTACAAATCAAAATGTTGAAAGTAAAAGACGATGCCTAAAGAGGCCATTGCAATCTGGTTACAAGTCAAAATGTTGAAAGTAAAAGACAGTGTTTAAGGGGCCAGTAAGTAATGTATCAAAATCCACATGAATCACAAACCATGTTAAGAAACCCCCATGGTTAAACACTGGACGCTGCTGCATGAGCTTGCAGCGCTCCCAGCTAATGTCGTGCTCAAGCCTTTTCTTCTGACCTGTATTTTGATCTGGTATTTGTCAATACTGCAATCCTTGCACAGTTTGCCTGTGAACTGAACACAACCCCCCCCCCCCAAAAAACAACACAACAACAAACACACACACACACACACACACACACACACACACACACACACACACACCACACACACACACACACACCACAAACTGTGTTGTTGTTGTTGGGGGGGGGGGGGGCAGGGGGGAGACGTCAAGAAACCCAAAGAAAGTTCTTCAGGTGTATTTTTTTCCACCAAAATGGTATAATCTGGTTTGACCCTTTTCCTTTTTTTCTGTTCGTGGACATCTGTTCATCTTAAATCGACAATGCCATTCAACACGCTGTGGCGACTCCGCTCAAATCGATCCACTTTTCCACAGTGATAAAAGCACTTTGGCAGATTTCGTTTTGTGTGGTATCCGAGCAGATACTTTATTAATTTTCCCCCACCATTTGTTATGAAACAAAAATGCATCTTCTGAGGACCAAAGGAAAAATGACCAAATCTTATTGTACAAAATCCAATAGTCTTGTGGGAAAGTTCAACTGCAATTTGATGCATATGCAGAAATGTATGTGACAAGAGAAACTGCTAGAGTCATACTGGTTTGTATCAAGTGTCCACTGGATTCGCTCAATTTATATTCATGTATATATTTATTCATGATAAATCGTTGCTAGTCTTCTTATCATCCACCCTAATGCCAGGTGTAAAACAGCTTAAATCTAGGAATCCAGTGCTACCCTGCCTCCAGAGCATCATCTGTCTGCGTTCCTTTAACCCGAAACCATCAGCGAACCAGACTGCAATGAGCTGAAACCATCGTCATTGGACTGCAGCAGACTGGACCCTGTTTGTTCAGCGACGAGTCCAGATGTTGTCTGAATGTGACAGATCGACGTCGGAGGGTGTGGCGACAACCAGGAGAAAGATTCCATGGTGCTATATTGCTCAACATGACCGCTATGGTGGAGGCTCAGTCATCGTTTTGGCGGCATTTCCATGCAGGGCAAGACCGACCTGGATGTGCTGCAGAACGACACCATGAAAGCAGTCAGCTACCGTGATGAGATCATCCTCCCCCAATGTACGACCCAGTGCTAGGGCCATAGGTGAAGGCTTCATTCAGGTAAAATTGCCACTGTGAATGACCTCAAGGTGATGGGGTAAGGGACAATCTGACACCATTCTCATACCACAATGGCCACATGGTAAATAGGGCATCACAGATACCAGTTTTCCCGCTTACTTCTAAATGATCCGGCTTTATTTCGGTCTGTCTTACGTACATCTATGTGATGCCTGAACAAAACAGACCTTGGGACTATTAATTAGCATCTCTCCTCTCTCTCTTCTCTCTCTCTCTCTCTCTTCTCTCTCCTCTCTCTCTTCCTCTCTCTCTATCTCTCTCTCTCTCGATCAGTTAATGACTTTGTGAGAGATGAACGTCATCAGTTTTTCCAGCTTTCTGTAAAATGCCTAAGTTTTGTACACATTCACCATTTACCGACGTTGATGGGGTGGATTAGGCTTTTTTGGACTACCATCTTCTGAGAGTCTGAGTTCTGAGGTCTCTCTGTGGCATAGGGACATAAAAGCGGTTCCAATTTTCCATAGGCACCCAAGAGGAAAAGAAGGGGGTTTAAAATTGTTCACCTCAATGGATGTGAATGCATTTGTCGGTTAATCCCTCACGGTTTGGCCATTTTACTGTACGGTGTATGGATCGGCAAGACCATTCCTGCCTGAATGATTATTCACGCATATCAACCAATCGACTCTACTCGAGGCTCCCAGCGTATAGTCTCTGTGAAGATGCTGGAGCTCACTGCCTGACATGCTGCAGGATCAGAGAGTACGCTGGCACTGCACACTGCTCACTGAGGTGTAATCTTGGACTTGCAGAAGAAGCGGGAATGTTCAGGTTGGAATGCACCTGCGCTGTGTACATTGTGTTGAGTTGTATGCGTTGGTTGTGTATGGCATGTTCATTCATTTGATTAGCCCAGTTGCGTGTGTGTATTTTCATTCTAAGTTACATGAGATTCTGCTCATAAATTCACAATCTTGCCCGAAAACCTGTAAGCTTATTGCTGAAACATTGAAAATCTCTCTCTCTCTCTTCTCCTCTCTCTCTCTCTTCTCTCTTTTCTCTCTCTCTCTATCTCTCTCTCCTTCGCCAACGTTTCAAAGTAACTTAATGATTTATAAACTGTTCTTGTTTTGTTCGTTTTAAGTATGACTGCACGCAGTTAATTCGAATTGACAACGTGAGGCGAGGCAGATGGCCCGTTTTCTTATGCAAAAGTGTGCACGCATTCACGTTGTTGCACTACGTGTGTGCATGCATGCGTACTTGCATGCGAAGGTAGTGCTTGTGTTGTGTGTGTGTGTGTGGTGTGTGTGTGTGTGTGTGTGTGTGTGTGTGTGTGTGTGTGCGTGCGTGGTTGTGCTGCTGCGTGCGTGCTGTGTGTGTGTGTGTGTGTACGTATGTGATGCGTGTGTGTGTGTGTGCGTATGTGTGTGTTCGTGTGCGTGTGTGTGTGTGTGTGTGTGTGTGTGTGTGCGTGTGTGTGTGTGTGTGTGTGTGTGTGTGTGTGATGTGTGTGTGTGTGTGTGCGTGTGTTGTGATTGGTCTTAATTTCCTCTTTTCATATCCATCCTCAACCAATTTAGATATTCAATCAAATAGGTTGGGTTTTTGTTTTGTTTTGTTTGGTTTTCTTTTTTTTTTTTACATGAATTGTCCAGATCTATTTGATCTTGCAATTTTCTGTAAGCAGCTGCATTGCTCTGGGAGATTACGAACGTCCATCACAATGGGCACTAATTCCAGCCAAATCCGATACTCATCAACCTACAGAACTGTGTTTAATCTCCCTCGTCTGTTCAATGAGATCACTCAGTTCCTGGCAAACATATTGGTGAGGTGATCCAGGGATCTCATTTGCATTGGTCCCCTTTGCCCCCTCAATTTAACATGAAATACACACGTTTTGCCCCTCAACGTTTGACCCGACATGAGGAGTCCCATGGTTAATTCTTCAGTGCATAGGATTAGTGGCTGCTGGGTGCCTCCTTTTGCTCGGTGCGTGAAAGCCAACCCCCTTCTCGCCTTCCTCAAATGGAATGTGCAGCAGTCAGTTCCGTACATGTTGTTTGGAACAGCTCCTCACGAAGCAAAAGTCCAGAGACAGAGAGCTGAGAGACAGTCATTTGAAACATGATGGTATACCACAAACATATGTTTTGTCATGCTAAGAAGGTGGTAGTGAATTCATAAAAAGCCAAGATTTAATTGCATTCAAAATAATAAATAATATTTATAAATTAAAATGATATCGAGCTCTAAAGAAAACAAGCAACTATTATCTTTCAGTGTTTGTAACCCCGGACCCTATCAAGGTAGATCTTCGGTCTGGTCAGTTTGTTGACCAATGCTAATAATTATTTAATGGCGGAAAAGTTTAAGGCAGATAGCTCGTACATAAATCCTTACACTGTTCATGTTCATTGTAAATATTGCAATACATATTCATGTTTAATGCTTTTTATGCTGTATCAAAATAGAAATGAAAGGTTTAGGTTGATTTTGACTTCTTTTTTCTTAAGACGTGTTCCTTGACTATACACCCATCATCGCATTACAGTCTACACTCATGAACCTAAGTTAGTCTCTCGAAAGACAGCTGACTCTTACACTACGAGAAATCGTTAACCAATTAAAAATGAATTGTACAGGTCATCTGCGTTTCAAAGCACATTACATTGGTTTGGTTAGGGATTGCGAGGATATGTATGCCAATAACTTATTTTTCAAATTACGTTAATCCGCATTTTAATTTGTTACACAGTTATTTTCCACCGAGCAAATTTTCAAGGAGAGGCTAAATTGTAAACCTATCCTGCGCGAAACTATGCAGCCTATATATATATATCTATATATATATATTATTATAAGAACAAAGCTTATAAATTGAATATATCTTGCCTAGGTCTATTGCAACTCCAAGCTGCTCTGTTAAGATGCTGGAACGTGCTCGGTTACTTTATCCTTGGAATTTATTAGTTTATTAGATATACTACTTAAATTGTTCAAGCATTATATTGTTTGTTTCAATCTGTGGGAGATTGCATCTCTATTAGGAGTTCCAAGGAAAGGTTGTTCTGCACAAGTCTTAGCCACTGACAATGCTTGGGTTATTGAACAGCAGAGCTGACACATCAGACTGTTCTACATTATAATATAGGAGTTGCCCCATTAAAAGCAGATGGGAAACTAGTCAGTGATAGCACAGGTAAAGCAAACATCCTGGTTGAGCAGTTCAAGTCTGTATTTACCAAGTCCTCGCCACCTCAAAGCGCTTCTCTCTACCAGTATCCGCCATCAAGGATCTCCACACTGGAGGGAAAAAAGGCTAGAAAAGCTGCTACGGAGTATAAACCCAGGAAAAAGCAGCAGGCCCTGACAACATACATAGCCGAGTTTTTAAAGAATGCTCAGAACAACTGACAGAAGGACTGACCCACATTTTCCAGAAGTCAGTCAACACAGGAACCCTACCAGATGACTGGCTCACAGCAAATGTGGCACCTATCTTTAAGAAGGGGACAAACACCTGGCAGAGAATTACAGACCTGTCCCACTCAAATCAGTCTCGAGCAAGCTCTTGGGAGCATATTATCTGCAGTCATCTGATGGTGATGATGATGGTAGTCCTTCGGATCCGAAGATGACGTTAGCGTTTCTGCAGCTCATCGATGTACGCGGAGGTGGCCCTGCAGCCCCAATCTGGAGGCGCAGAGTCTGGAACAGTGGGGGCACTGGAAGTCCGTTGTCGTGATCACTGCTGCTGCTGCTCTGTGGCGTTGATCCCTGGCGGCAGTCAGCTTTTGGCGTCGAGTACTTTCGAAGTTGGTAGCGGCTTTGTGAATTGTGGCCCACCACAGAGGTCGGTCACTGGCGCACTCCTCTAGTTCTTTTGGTTTGAGTTCGCACCACTGGAGGTTTGATTTGACCGAGTCCTTGTACCGTTTCTGTGGGCGTCCTTGGTTTCTCTTGCCGTGCAGAAGCTCTCCATACAGCAGTCGCCTTGGCATACGGTGCTCTTCCATACGGATGACATGCCCCACCCATCGAAGCTGGGCCTTGATGAGCATGGACTCGATACTTGTAGTGTGAGAACTTAGGAAAACACCAGATACTCACCAACCTAAACCACGGGTTTCGTAGAGGATTTTCAGGTGGACGCAGCTGGTCACCACACTACATGATCTGTGTCAGAGCTTTGAGAAGATTGTTCAGACCGACATAGCCATCCCAGACTTTTCAAAGGCCTTTGACACGGTCCCACATTCGAAGCTCTTGGAGAAGCTGGGAAGCTACGGCATCAGAGGCCCACTCTATCAGTCGTTCACCACTTTCCTCGCCCAACGGAGTATGAAAGTGATGGTAAATGGAAAGTCCTCCGAGCGAGTGACAGAAGACTCTGGCGTTCCCCAAGGTACAGTACTTGGCCCCCTACTATTCTTTTGCCACATCAATGACCTACCTGCCTCCGTTCATCTCCAGTCAGGCTTTTTGCAGACGACTGCCTTCTGTATCGAGAAATTAAGACCACATCGCCTTGCAAGATGACTTGAAAAAAACTAGAAACCTGGGCTAGAGAATGGAGCATGAGATGCAATGCCAAGAAATGTTACATCATGAGTGTACGATACAAATCACCTTTCTTCTACCAGCTGGACAACCACATCCTACAGCAAGTGGAGTCTTACCCCTATCGTGGAGTTGAAATAAGCGAAAATCTGTCTTGGTCTGCTCACAGAGACAAGATCGCCAAGAAAGCAAGTGCCAGCCTGGGCATGCTTCGTAGGAACCTACGCTTTTGTTCTGAAGCGTATGTCTCTCTTGTAAGGTCCCTTCTAGAGTACTGATCTACTGTCTGGGACCCATATACGCAAGGAGAAATTGGTAGGATAGAAGGCATCCAACGCAGAGCAGCCAGATACATAAAGTGAGATTACCAGTCCCGAAACTTGGTTGTTTCTCCTCAGTGACCGCGGAAAGTGATAATGTGACTCCTCTGCCTTTTCAGTTTTAAGAAGAATGCAATCCCAGAAAAGGCTGGTGTGCAATACCGTAGTATGTTTGTTGAGTGTTCAAAAAACCAACCAAAGGTGCCATCTAAGAAGCAAAAGAAAATCATGAAAGAGCAAAACAAGCTACATTTTCTTGTGAAAAGTAGAAAATATAAAAAGATATCCCCTAAGACACAAGTGCTGAGGGCCAGTTCTTGGAATGAATCCGCAAGGGACTAAAATACAACAAACTAATAAATTCCAAGGATAAGTACCGAGCACCGTTCCAGCAACTTACAGAGCAGCTTGGTGTTGCAATGACTGCAAAAAATATTGAATTTTTAACAAAGCTTGCTCTTTTGTCTTATGTCTTAGATTTCCGCGGTCACTGAGGAGAAACAACCAAGTTTCGAAATATCGGTATATGACCAGGAGTTATATGTTAGTGAGTTTCCCTCCCTATTGGAGGATGTCTCCCCCTTGGAGAATATAAGCTTGCTGAAGGCTCATTGTGAGAAGCATTTATTTTATTTTTCCCCATTCACCCACTCAAGCACATACTGTTAGTTAGGCAGAATCATCTACCACTGCAGATATGAATGCGTATCTCCCCCTATTTCTTCAATCTAAGACATAAGAGCAAGCTTTGTTTATAAT
Source organism: Conus ventricosus (assembly GCA_018398815.1). Classification (NCBI taxonomy): domain Eukaryota; kingdom Metazoa; phylum Mollusca; class Gastropoda; order Neogastropoda; family Conidae; genus Conus; species Conus ventricosus. The sequence continues at coordinate 15,978,229 of CM031618.1, forward strand.
TCAATATATATATATATATATAATATATATTTTTTTTTTTTTTTTCTTTCTTTTTTTTTTTTTCCTCTCCCCAAGCTCTTCCATC
>CM031618.1:15985813-16000813 GCA_018398815.1 Conus ventricosus
CATCGTGCATAGCCAATAGACTTAAAAATGTACTTCCCAAGATCATAAATGAAGATCAAACAGGATTCATGAGTGGTAGATATATTGGCGATAACATAAGACTTATTTATGACCTTATTCACTATCTAAATGTTACAAATCGTCCTGGATTATTGCTATGTATTGACTTTGAGAAAGCGTTTGACACATTAGATTGGAATGTTATGATGAAAACCTTGAAAGTTTTCGGATTTGGTTCAACTATATGCCAGTGGATATCATTGTTTTATAGAAATATTAAATCCAAAATAATTATAAATGGTCAGTGTTCATCCTGGTTTAGAGTTGAGAGAGGGTGTAGACAAGGGGACCCCGTTTCACCATATCTGTTCTTAATCTGCGTAGAAATACTTACGACTGTGATAAGAGAAAATATATTGATTAAAGGTATAAAAATAAATAATAATGAGCATAAAATAGCTCAGTTTGCAGATGATACTCAGATGATCACCAAGGGTGATGTAACGTCTTTTGAGGCAGTCATTGAAACGATCAGAGTGTTAAGTCGTAAGTCTGGTTTATACATGAATGATAGCAAAACGCAAGCAGTATCGTTAGGTAGTAAGAAAAGGTCGACAGTAAAACAATTACCACATTTGAAGATCAATTGAAATCCACCAAAATTAAAAATTTTAGGCGTATGGTTTTCGGTAGAGTGGGATGACTGTGAGGAAATGAATTATAACGAAAACTTTTTTTCAGAAATAAAAAGATTACTCAACATCTGGATTAAAAGGTCTATACCTCCACGAGGCAGAATCGCTGTATTGAAAAGTGTAATCCTTTCAAAAATAACACAACCATGGTTACTCTTGCCAAATCCGCCAGATGACTTCATAAACGGTTTGCAAAGTATGTGCTTCAAATTCATCTGGAAAAGGAAACAGGACGAATCAGTAGAAGAACGGTAATGAAGAGTGTAAAAAAGGAGGATTGAGCCTACTTAATATTAAAACGTTTATAAGTGGCCTAAAACTGATTTGGATACGCAAACTGATACAGAATACACAAAAGTGCAAAGGTATTATATCTGCGTTATTCCCTGTAGTAGATAACATTGGCAAATATGGGGCATCTTTCCCAATGACTGTCAATGTAAATCGCTTCTGGAAGCATACATTTGAAGCGTTTAAGAATGTTCACAAAAGATGTGTTTTGAAAGAGCTGATGAAATCATTGCAGAACCTCTGTTTTACAATGATAAGATTAAGATAGGAAATCTATCCATATCTTATAAACACTCGATCGACAGAAGCGTGTATTGCGTACGTCATCTGCTGTGTGAAAATGGTACTTTTCGTACCTTCGAAGACTTCAGACTAAAATATAATGTGAAGACAACTTTCTGACTTATACGGGATGTGTAAATGTGGTGAAGAAATATATTAAGGCACATGGCATTATTGTTCAGTCCAGTAAATCCAAAGAGAACATAAAAGCACTTGAAACAATCCTGTCCATACCGAAAGGAACAAAAATATATGATGATATTCTCAATGATGACAAATGGGTACCTAATTGCGTTAAAAAAGTGGAATAAAGCAATAACAATAAAGATAAACTGGAACATGGTTTTTCACAGAACATATAGAATACAAGAAGCAAAACTTAAATGGTTCCAAATAAGGATAATCCACAGAATCATTGCAACAAATGTATCCCTTAAAAGAATGGGGGTTACTGATGTTGAAAAAATGCAGGTTTTGCGAAACTGAAGATGAGATCATTCCTCATTTATTCTGGCAGTGTGACATCGTACAAAAATTTTGGAAAAGCCTAGAAACCAGCTTTAAATCGAAAATGCAAATGTGAACAAGAGAAAAAAGTGGATAAGTCAACTGTTGTGCTTGGTTTTTCACAAAATCATGAAGCAGATGAGATTGTTTACTTCATTATATTGCTCGCCAAGTTCTTTATATACTGTTGAAGAAAAGTCGGCCATCTCGTAATCCGTATCTAGTGCAACTCCATTATCGATACAAAATAGATAAACACTTAAGCTGATGTCAACATGGATTATGCCAATTTTCTTTCTAGGTGGAAATGCTATGAACCTCATATCAATGAAAACAATTGACTCCGGTGGAAAATGTTACATGTGCTATGATCATCTTTGTATTATTCTATACTTTTTCAATTTGGAATTGCACTCTAAAATGAAAGGTCATGTCGGTATGTTGTGTGACATGAAACCTTCATCTTCTTCTAACCTATAGCCTATGCTGTGCATGTTACACATAAAAGAAAGCCACATTTCTGTCAAAGTGGCGGTTGTTTGGCGTTAGGTATAACATAGTAACATATGATGTTTTCTTTTTGTTTGTTCGTCTGTTTTTGTTTGTTGGTGTTTTTTTTGTTTTTGTTGTGTGTGTGTGTGTGTGTGTGGTGTGTGTGTGTGTGTGTGTGTGTGTGTGTGTGTGTGTGTGTGTGTGTGTGTGTGTGTTTTCATGTCACATATGCATCTTCTCTCTCTCTCTCTCTCTCTCTCTCTCTCTCTCTCTCTCTCTCTTCTCCTCTCTCTCTCTCTCTCTCTCTCTCTCTCTCTCTCTCTCTCTCGTGGTGTTTGTGTGTGTGTGTGGGGGTGGGTGGGTGCGCGTGCGTATATGTGCATAGTGCTCATATTTTGTTTGACTTGGAACTGTTGGTTGGTCTTATTTACTTTTTTTGTCTTTCTTTTCCAAGTTATACGTTTAAATGGCAGATGATTATGTATTTGTTCATTTGATCATGCTTAGACTTAATTTAAAAAAAAAGTTATTGTAAGTACGGAAGAACAGTCAACTTCGGCGTGCTTTTCCCATACTACAATAATTTGTTCAACATAGCTTCGTTCGGTCACTTAATGAATGGGTGATGACACCTATTAGAAGATCCAAGGAAAAGCTGTTCTGCTCAATTATCACCTTTATCAGCACTTGTGTGACTGACTATACTTTATTTATTAAACATTAGAGCTGACAACACTGACTGGTGACACGTTTGACCTCTTTTGTATCCTTGAATGGATCCTCGAGTAAAAGCACAGATACTCCTCCTTAACATTTAATGCTCTTTCAATAATGGCTTCATTTCTTTCTTTTTTTTCAACAACTTTTTTTTTTTTTGCAGCGCTTTCTTCTCCTTTTACTTTGATGGCTGCTATGGGGCGCAGGTGGGTTTTTTTTTTTTTTTTCGTCTATTGGAGATGAGAGTACCACAGGCTTAAAGACTGTGGTATAGCCCCATCTGATGCCGACGGAGTACTGACACAATTAACTTTTCTCACTGACGAGTCCAGTTCCATGGACGAAAGCCCTTCTAGCAGGCAGATATGAATCGTTCTCCTCCCAAGATGGACTATAATGGTTCCCATCTAATGCTGGTGAGGGATCCTATATTCATATCACATAATGCCCCCCCCCCCCCCCCCCCCACATCCCCCCCCCCTGTTTGTTTGTTTGTTTGTTTGTTTTTGTTGTTTGTTTTTTTCATTCCCGTTTTGTTTTCTCATGTTCTTGTCAGGAAGGACTGCTTAATGGCTTAACGCAGCTTGAACAATGGTAAAAGGCCCGAGACTCTGGAGGTTTACATACCGAGGCAGCGAGAGACTGTGTGTGTGTGTGTGTGTGTGTGTGTGTGTGTGTGTGTGTGTGTGTGTGTGTGTGTGTGTGTGCGCGCGCGCGCGGGCGAGCGAGATGGTGTGGAGTTGTAAGGGGTGTGCGGGTAAAGACAGGCAGATAGTGTAGGAGCCAAGGGACAGCAGCCAGTCAAGAAGACACAGGACGAAGTGGAGTTTCTCCCTTTTATTTTCCTTCCATGCCCATCGCTCACACAGGTAACACTGCCCTTTGAGCACTCCGTCTCTCAGCACGTTCTCTGCAGTCTCGGAACAGTCTCCGGGCACACTAGGAGCACACTGCTGTCTCACACCTAGCGTCTCTAAATATGTAACGCTAACCGGACCGCAAAGCCAGCGACACACTGCTGCTGTCAAAACAGCCTTGCAAGACGGGAACTGACAGAAATGTGTACTATCTGTTGCAGCTTTAGTGTTGTCTGGCTCGCCGTCCATTCAACGCATTGGAACATATTTCATATCGATAAAAATCTCAGACCCAAGGAATAAAATGCACTAAGTCATATTTGACAATTCTGTGGCTGTGTAAAATTATTGGTGATTATATTCGGTAAGTGAACCCACTTTTAACGTGTTTGCGTCATATTTTCCTCTATTTCGGTGAGGAAAACCAAGCAGCATGAAATAACTTTGTAATGGATTAATAGCTGGCATTTCGCTCTTTCTATAAATTTAAATTTTGTTATCCAAGACGCCGTCTGAGCGGAGAACTTTGTTTTTGAAAATTGGTAGAAAACACAACTTGCTTTCCTCGCCACATGGCCGTTGACACGTGCATTTGATGCGATTTTTGATAAAATGTTACTTTGTTGAGTACAACGGGTAATGATTTTTATGCATTTTCAATTGTATCTATGGAAGAAATGGAGTCAATAGTAAGATTCCGATCAGGAAGACCGAATTTTGTAAAACAACAATTTAGATCAAAACTCTGACAATGAACAAAGAAGGCGATCCCCTCAAAGGAGCCAGTGCCGTAAGTCATTTCGTATAGTCCCAAGCCTTCACGGAAAAGATCCTAGGCATGAGATATACGAAATAAGAGCTTATGGACTTTACTTTTAATGTGCATTTTCGGAAATTTTTTTTTTGTGTGTGTGTGGTGAAATCAAGAATTTTTCTAGGATTATTTGTCAGACAATTGAAAATAGCGCCAAAATTAATTGTGCAAAATGCCAGTTTAGAGAAAATATGGGCTTCCCGGCCCAGCACGGTTGAAATGAATAACATACATTTACTTTGTGACTTTGGTGACATATATACAACTATGTAGGCTCCGAGATGTTCGTATTTTAAAAAGTTTACACACACACAAAAAATCGAGATTCATCAATCAAGGGAGGTGAGGGGGGAGATAACTCTCGAACAAAACATGTTTTTCGTCCACAAAGGGTAACCAAGAGATATATACGCTGTTAGCATCCGGCTACATTACACACACACACACACACACACACACACACACACACACACACACACACACACACACACACACACACACACACACACACACACACACACGAAAAAGAGGAATCGCCGTATGTTTTAGTTCCAAACCGAGGGGTTTTAAGCAGAGTGTTGTCGATAGAAAAAAAAAAACGTAACTGTCTAGAAGGAATGTAGAGATGACGGAAATCAGAAAGGTAGGAAGGAGCTAAGTCATTCAAAGATTTAAAGATGGTGAAAAGTAGGACGCTTCACCGTTTCCTAACGAGAATCCGTAAGAACATCTACTAAAAGATAGTGAACATGGGTTCAACCGAATGAAGAAATTTGAAAGGGATGCTCCAGGACGATCTAACCAGACTTTCCACATGGCAGACATGCAGTTTAGCTGGAGACAGAAACTTACAGAGATGCACGGAGGCCAGAAAACCGAGATGTCTGTCCAGCACAGCAGGCTGCCTCTGTTCAGCCAGAAGTCTGGTGCCAACAATGGCTTGGAGGCTGTCTGCCCACACAGAGACACCGTCAAAGCCATGGTTGTTGCAGCTGACATTGTAGATGACATTCCTCCACCAGAAGATCAGAAAGAAACAATGTGTCATTGCACTGAGGAAGCAGTTTATCGAAGCAGGAACCTTAGGAACACTTTTTTTTGTCACGGGAAAGGCGCTGTAAAAACTTCATATAAACAAATCGATGACCCAGGCTTGTTCATCTTGGACACAAAGGTGCTAACCTAATTATAAATTGAAAAGTTCAGGAAAGATCATTCTCTGGGACAGTGTTATATTTTGTACGTATTCGTAAATTAGAACTTGTTGAAGGGGGTGGGGGGATGGGGAGAGAGGGATTGCAATAACCCAGACATGCGACGTAACATCGGATGTCACCCTGACAACAATCACTCTGTCAACAATCACTCTGACAGCAATCACCCTGACAACAATCACTCTGACAACAAAATGAATGTCTGGGGATAGCCAGGCTGCCATTTTGGGAAGTGGACTAGACTGTGGCTGATCATGAGAAACATGGCCCGCAGGAAGAAGAAACAAGATGCAAAGCATATAAACGTACTTCCAGTTTATCCTGAATGCGCGTGAGATATTCCATAAAGAGGAAAAATCGTCTTGGGCTGGTGTAACCGTTAGTAATGACTACTCTGGTAAACATCAGCCTGCGACCTATAATAAACATATTTACAAACTTTCAGAAAGATCGGCCAAGAACTTTCTGATATTTTCCATAAAGAAGAAAAACATTACGGGCCGTTAGTAACGACTGTAACGATAAACTGAAACATCGGCCATCATCCTTGACCCATAATGAGCATACCTACACATTTTCAGAAATATCAGCCACTCACTTTCTGAGATATTCCATGAAGGAAAAAAAACGTTAGGGGCCGTTATAGCCGTTAGTAACGGCTATAACGGTTAACTAAGACATAGGGCATAATCCGTGACCCATAATGAACATACATTCAACCTTTCAGAAAGATCGGCCAACTACTTTCTGAGATATTCCATAAAAGAAGAAAAACCGCTATGGGTCGTTATAGTCTTTAGTAACGGCTACAACAGTAAACTAAAACGTCGGGCATCATCCGTGACCCATAATGAACGTACCTACAAATTTTCAGATAGATTAGCCAAGTACTTTCTGAGACATTCCATAAAAAAAGAAAAATCGCTATGGACCGTTATAGCCATTAGTAACGGCTAGAACGGTAAACTAAAACGTCTGTGAACATTCATCGCCCATAATGAACATACCTCAAAATTTTCAGAATGATCGACCAAGTGCTTTCTGAGACATTCCATAAATAAGAAAAACCGTTATGGGCCGTTATAGCTGTTCGTAACGGTTAACTGTCATCTGCAAAAAGCCTTATAGTAGTTCCAGGAGAGAGATTTATACTTGTGTCATTTATATAAATTAAAACAAAAAAAGGGGGGGGGGGGGGGGAGAACAGTTTCCTGTGGTACACCGACAAGACTGGTTTACAATGGGATGACGACCCTTCCACAATAACTTTCTGCGTTCTCCCAACGAGGAATGATCTTAGACCATTTTAGCAAAGAACCGCCAATGCCGATGTGTTCTAATTTAAAACCTTATCAAAAGCTTTAGAAAAGTCTATTAAAATTCCTAAACTAAAACATCGAGATTCATCCGTGTCCCCTAATGGACATATCGGCTTATTTTCACAAAGTTCGGCCAAGTACTTTCTGAGATATTCCATAAAGAAGAAAACCCGTTACAGGGCGTTACAGCCGTTAGTAACGGATACAACGGTACACTAAAACATCGGGCATCATCTGTGACCAATAATTAGCATACCTACAAATTTTTACAAAGATCGGTCGCGTACTCTCTGAGATATTCTATTTAAAAAAAAAAAATAACAGGCTGTTACAGCCGTTAGTAACGGCTATAACGGCAAACTTAAACATCGGGCATTATTCGTGACCCATAATGAACATACCTACACATATTCAGAAAGATCGGCCACGTACTTTCTGAAACATTCTGTACAGACGAAAAACCGTTACAGACCGTTACTGCCGCTAGTAACGGCTATAACGGGGTACACTAAAACATCGGGCATCATCCGTGTCCCATAAAGAACACACCTGCTAATTTTCACAAAGATCGGCCAAGTACTTTCTGAGATATCCCATAAAGAAGAAAAACCGTTATGGGCCGTTACAGCCGTTAGTAACGGCTATAACGGTAAACTAAAACAGAGGGCATCATACGTAACCCATGATGAACATCCTACAAAATTTCAGAAAGATCGGCCAAGTACTTTCTGAGATATTCCATAAAGAAGAAAAACCCGTTACAGGCCGTTACAGCCGTTAGTAACGACTATAACGCTAAACTAAGACATCGGGCATTATTCGTGACCCATAATGAACATACCTACACATTTTCAGAGAGATCGGCCAAATACTTTCTGAGATATTTTATTAGGAAGAAAAAAACGTTAGTAACGGCTATAACGGTAAACTAAAACAGAGGGCATCATACATGACCCATGATGAACATCCTACAAAATTTCAGAAAGATCGGCCAAGTACTTTCCGAGATATTCCATTTAAAAAAAAAAACCGTTACAGGCCGTTACAGCCGTTAGTAACGGCTATAACGGTAAACTAAAACATCGGGCATCATCCATGACCTATAATAAACACACCTACATATAGATCTAGTTGCAAAGCGAGACGACTGCAGGCGGAAATCTAAACAAATCTTAAATAAATGTTAGCGAACCGCCCAGAGAACGTGGACAAACGAGTCACAAGACAAAACACAACGCGTTTCGACCTCTTAGGTCTTCGTCGGGTGATAAATAAACGAATAAAACAACGAAAATTCACTTAGCTTTGATCGCTTCAGATCGCTAGGGTTACTAACGGCTGTAACAGCCTGTTAATTTTTTTTTTTTAATAGAATATCTCAGAGAGTACGTGACCGATCTTTGTAAAAATTTGTAGGTATGCTCATTATTGGTCACAGATGATGCCCGATGTTTTAGTGTACCGTTGTATCCGTTACTAACGGCTGTAACGGCCTGTAACGCCTTCTTCCTTGCGCTGAACCCTAGCGATCTGAAGCGTTCAAAGCTAAGTGAATTTTCGTTGTTTTATTCGTTTATTTATCACCAGACGAAGACCTAAGAGGTCGAAACGCGTTGTGTTTTGTCTTGTGACTCGTTTGTCCACGTTCTCTGGGCGGTTCGCTAACATTTATTTAACACCTACATATGTTTTGAAAGATCGGCCCAGTAGTTTTGTCTGGAGCGAGTGGAAGACATTTTGACCACGGACGGACGGACGGACGGATGGACACACACACACATACACACAACACACACACACACACACACACACACACACACACACACACACACACACACACACACACACACACACACACACACACACAGCATTTATTCGTTCCCATTCAAAACAATCCCTGTTCTATAAGAACTGGGACTACAAAAAGAGGGCCTTATTTTTACGAAATTAACGAAATGAGACAGACAAAACACCTTTTTGTACTCCCAGTTCTTAAGGAACAGGGAGTACTTTAGAATGGGAACGAAGAAATGCTGTGTGTGTGTGTGTGTGTGTGTGTGTGTGTGTGTGTGTGTGTGTGTGTGTGTGTGTGTGTGTGTGTGTGTGTGTGTGTGTGTGTGTGTGTGTGTGTGTGTCCGTGGTCAAAATGTGTTCCACTCGCTCCAGACAAAACTACTGGGCCGATCTTTCTGAGAATTTGTAGGTATGTTCACTATGGGTCAATGATGATACCCGATGTTTTAGTTTACCGTAACATCCGTTACTAACGGCTGTTACGGCCTGTAACGTTTTCCTTCTCCATGGAATATCTTGGAAAGTACTGGGCTGATCTTTGTGAAAATTAGCAGGTATGTTCATTATGGGTCACGGATGATGCACGATGTTTTTTAATTTAGCCCGTTACTGCCGTTAGTAATGGCTGCAACAACCTGTAACGGTTTTTCTTCTTTATAGAATATCTCCAAAAGTACTTGACCGATCTTTCTGAAAACATGTAGGTATGTTCATTATGGGTCACGGATGATGCCTGATGTTTTAGTTTACCGTTACAGCCGTTACTAACAGCTGTAACGGCCTTTAATTCTTTTTCTTCTTTATGAAATATCTCAGAAAGTACACGGCCGATCTTTCTGAAAATTAGCAGGTATGCTCATTATGGGTCACGGATGATGAACGATGTTTTAGTAGTTACAGAGGTTACGAACGGCTGTAACAGCCTGTAACACTTTTTCTTGGTTATAGAATATCTCAAAAAGTACTTGGACGATCTTTCTGAAAATTTGTACGTATGTTCATTATGCGTCACGAATAATGCCTGATGTTTTAGTTTACCGTTATAGCCGTAAGTAATGGCTGTAACGGCCTGTAACGGGTTTTCTTCTTTAAAGAATATCTTAGAAAGCACTTGGCCGATCTTTCTGAAAATTTGTAGGTATATTCATTATGGGTCACGGATGATGCCCGATGTTTTAGTTTACCGTTATAGCGGTTACTAACGGCTGGAACGGCCTGTAACGGTTTTTCTTCTTTATGGAATATCTTAGAAAGTACGTGGCCGATTTTTCTGAAAATTTGTAGATATGTTCATTATGGGTCACGAATGATGCCCGATGTTTAAGTGTACCGTTATAGCCATTACTAACCTCCCATAATGGTTTTCTTCTTTATGGAAAATCTTCGAAAGTTCTTGGCCGATCTTTCTGAAAATTTGTAAGTATGCTCATTATAAGCCACAGAGGCCGATGTTTACCAGAATAGCCATTACCAACGGTTACACCAGTCCAAGACGGTATTTCCTCTTTATGGAATATCTCACGCGTATTCAGGATAAACTGGGAGTACGTTTATATGCTTTGCATCTTTTTGTTTGTTGTTTTGTTTTTGTACTCCCAGTTCTTAAAGAACAGGGAGTACTTTAGAATGGGAACGAAGAAATGCTGTGTGTGTGTGTGTGTGTGTGTGTGTGTGTGTGTGTGTGTGTGTGTGTGTGTGTGTGTGTGTGTGTGTGTGTGTGTGTGTGTGTGTGTGTGTGTGTGTGTGTGTGTCCGTGGTCAAAATGTGTTCCACTCGCTCCAGACAAAACTACTGAGTCGATCTTTCTGAAAATATGTAGGTATGTTTATTATGGGTCAAGGATGATGTCCGACGTTTTAGTTTACCGTTACAGCCGTTACTAACGGCCGTAACGACCTGTAACGCTTTTTCTTCTTTACGGAATATCTCAGAAAGTACTTAGCCGATCTTTCTGAAAATGTGTAGGTATGTTCATTATTGGTCACAAATAATGCCCCATGTCTTAGTTTACCGTTATAACCGTTATTAACGGCTGTAACGGCCTGTAACGGGTTTTCTTCTTTATGGAATATCTCAGAAAGTACTTGGCCGACCTTTATGAAAATTAGCAGGTATGTTCATTATGGCTCACGGATGATGCCTGATGTTTTAGTTTGCCCCGTTATAGCCGTTACTAACGGTTGTAACGGCATGCAACGGTTTTTCTTCTTTATGGAATATCTCAGAAAGTACTTGGCCAATTTATAAGCGGTTTGGATGATCTTGTGACAATTCGGAGCCTCTGTCAATATGTAAGTATGTAATGCTGAAAATGGATTAAACAACCGTTAAAAACCGCTATTCTGCCGTTATTTCTTATATATAGGTGGGTTTTAATGAAATTTGGTATATAGAAAGGTTATCACACAGAAATGGTACTTCTATATAGTGTTCCAAAATTTGACCGTTAAAAACCGTTATATAACCGATAAACCGTTATTTTGCCGTTATTTGTTTTAATATATTGGTGGATTTTAATGCAATTTTGTATATAGAAAGGTCATCATACATGTATAAATGGTACTTCCATGCAGTGTTTCAAAATCTTACCGTTAAAAAACCGTTATTCTTGACATATTGTCTGATTTGGATGATATTTGGTATGTGCACAGGCTTTATCCCAGTGAGGACTGAAATACCAGTTTCAAAAGTGTACATCGGTTAAATAACCGTTAAAACCGTTATTTTGCCTTTATTTCTTATCTCATAAAGCAATTGGCCGATTTATAAGCGGTTTGGAAAACTGGGAGTACGTTTATATGCTTTGCATCTTGTTAAGTTTGGCAAAAGACTGCCAGAATCATACTCCGACGCAAAAGATAACGAGGTGAATGAATCATTGTTGTTTCTGCCCCTGCCATTCATATGTTGAAAACATGAACTTGTCATTCGAAGTCATTAGATATAGCCTTCTCAGAGGAATTGACAGAACTGACAACTGACCCCCGATCTATTGAAAAAGGAATAAAAATTGAATTTGATAGTGATTTCCATGGTCCATCTTCAGATCCGATGAAGCAGGCAAACATGATTAGTAGTAGAATGACGTCACTGACTCCACCGCGAGCAGAAACGGTGCCTGTGTGAACATCACTCGGGAGAAGCTGTTACCAGTACCTATAAGAAAAAAAGTAAGATGGAAGATGGATCATTTGTAATTATGCTCAGCTTAAAATAATCATACTCAGCATAAAAACGAAGTAAAAAATAACTTACCGTCATTTCAAAACGTATTCTATTAAAAAAACAAACAAACAAACAAAACCAAAACCAAACCAAAACAAAACACTAAAAATACAGCAGAGTTCAGGAAGTAGGAATTGTTTTAAGGCTTCAAATTATCTCAAGAACGCGTAATATTCTGTCTCAATTCGTCGTCAGCACAGAATACTATGAAATTTAGTTGGAAAGGACAAATCCTGGAGCTCAATGCAATCTCTCTCTCTCTCTCTCTCTCTCTCTCTCTCTCTCTCTCTCTCTCTCTCTCTCTCTCTCTCTCTCTCTCTCTCTCTCTCTCTCTCTCGCACGCACGCGCGCGCGCACACACACACACACACACACACACACACACACACACACACACACACACACACACACACACACACACACACACACACACACACACGCACGCACGCACGCACGCACGCACGCACGCACGGACGCACGCACGCACGCACGCACGCACGCACGCACACACACACACACACACACACATACACACACACACACACCACACCACACTCCTCGTATTGAAATGACCTGGGGGAAGATTTAATCCCGCAACCCGGGGATCACCAGCTGAATTATTGCAACCTCTCCTACCTGCATAGTTTCACCAGCTGGGTAGCAATATAGCAAGCGTGGGAAAGACTCATCTTACACAATGAATCTGAGAACTGTGGCAGGGTTACCATGGACAAGAATAAAATCAAGACAACCTACTCCCCAAGAGGAGTTTATTTCGGAATGGGGCATGGGAAAGAGGTAGGATGGTTGCACACATGTCTGTCTTGGACACAAAGTAAATTATTTTCAGAGACAAAGGGAAGAAGAAAATCTTCCACGAAACTGAGTGGACAACACCCTGATTTATATCTCCGAAAGGGAAACTAGGTAGAATGAAATACAGCTACATTCCCCATCACGCAAAGCGCTTGCAACCAGCCCTGACAGATGGTTGTCCCGTTTGAAATAGCGACTTTTTAACGCTGACATGAACACAGCTCTGTGGTTATTCATTCATCTTTGTAAAGTAGCCATAGCAGGCATCTATCTAAAAGCCCTGAAACCTTACATAGTCATTGCATATACATGTCTTTTGTCATATGAAGGATGACAGCATTTGTGTTGATTAACTGAATATGCATGGCTTTTGAAATTAAGCTAAAAATGGAAACCAGATTTCACCTTCATGAGAAGACAAACATTCCATATTGCATGTTTACAGGAAGTCTAAGTAGCAAAGAATTCAATTCACACACACACACACACACACACACACACACACACACACACACACACACACACACACACACACACACACACACACACACACACACACACACACACACACATACACACACACACACACACACACACACACACACACACACACACACTGAATAATGGCCTGGAAAATGTTTATCACAAGGTAAGCATGGAATAATTAAACATGTCCTTAGTCGTAAACAAACCCAAATGATATTGCATGCAACATTTGGTAACAAAGGGATATTGACAAGCAAAAATTAATGTCGTAACCAAATATGCCATGCATCTAAGTCAACATGAAATCAGTTCTGCAGAAGTTTTACAAACTAAAATGATGACAACGGATTATGGGGCATTTGATACATCTGTAATTAATGATGGTGATAATGTTGAGAGGAACAATACAAGAAAGAGAATCTAATTAAATGGTTAATATATTTTGACTTGTAAGACGTGAGCAGAACGTTTCATTTTACTTCAGCTAGTACATTTGGTCTAAATCGCGCTCTTTTATCTTAAAAAGCAAAACAAAACAAAACAAAAAACAAACAAAAAACCCGTTATTATGTGACCTATCTTACACACATTATTACAAATAGTGGCAATTGAATATTTCCCACATTGAGATGAAAAGAAATTGTGAAAATCTTTCAATAGAAGTAACCCCCGGGACGTCCAGAATACTAGAAATTTGACAGCTCATTATAATTGCAATAAAAGGATCTTCCGTGACACATTAACATTACAAATGCCCTGTATACAACATAATGAGGGAACCCAATGAATGCCTCGTAAATGTCTAAAGAAGACAAAATCTTTTTCTGTGTATTAACATACACAAAATATTATTGTGTGTAAATATTTAAAAGCTCAAGAGTTTGGTCTCTGGTCTAAATTCGTTAAAAAAAAGTTGTTTAAACAGCAACCAAAAAGACCTCTTGAGCATATAACATTTTATATTCTACAGCAGTAACATGTGAACTGGAAACAAGCGGAATTTTTTTACAAGTAACACGAAAGAAACTGAAGATACTGCCATGGTTAACTCGTAAACGACCAGGGAAATCTTAATTCGTGTGATTGTCGTATTGATTTGTACGTCGCTAGCAATCCTTCCACATCTATACAATACAGTCCGTTTACAAGGGAGGTTACCGCAGGTGGAAATTAAATTAAATTTGGAAAAGAAAAACAAACAAAAAACTCTACCATCCCGCTAAACGATACAGACAAACTAGAGTAATTACATGTCAAAACACGACGCGTTTCGACCTTTCCCCTAAACTTACGCGCAAAAAAGTGAATGTGCCTTGTAATGTTTCTTCCTCTTCTTTTTTTTTTTCTTTTTTGTTGTTGTTGTTGTTGAGGTCTGAATAATACAACTATTCAATATACTCACAACGACTTTTTTCATCCAGTGTCAGCAAGATTTAGATTTCAGAAAACAAAAACAAATGTATGTAACTTTGGCAATGCATTTTTGAATGA
>CM031618.1:16005813-16008313 GCA_018398815.1 Conus ventricosus
AGGAGAGAGAGAGAGAGCGAGGAGAGGGGGGGCGGGAGAGAGGCACTTTGACACTTTGTATTTTATTGTCATTACCAGAGGATCTTTTGACAAGGGGGGGGGGGGGGGGGGGGGGGGGGGGAACAGAACAATAACATTTCCCTCTACCGTTCCTGCAAAAAAAATATTACACGTTCATTCTTAGTGTGTATCAAATCAAAGGTTAACAAAAACAAATGAATTCGTTACATTTCCTTATGTCCTCACGCACAGGAGTAATGCAGTAAGGATTCAAAAAAAAAAATCTTTAGTGTCTCGACCATCCACTCAATCAAATCATGACATTGTATCTTACTGATCTCTTCCACATGCAATGAATGATAATATTAATTCTAATTCTCTAATAATGCATTATCTTAAATTTCACTATTCTTCATCTGTCTATTTCTCAATGCTTCCGCGATGAATTTCGCAACTCATTTAATTACAATTTCATCATCTGATGATAACACGACAGCGATATTTTGTCTTTTCGCTATATCTAACTGGAAAAGATGAACCATGTGTCCGCACTTCATTGCAAGCAGTGCAGTGGAACAGAACGTGTTCTTCGTCATAAATAATGTGTTTGCATGGAGGACAAGGAGATTCTGTGGATGTTTCACATTCACACTATCTTTTGTTTGCGTTAGACCCTAAAGTTCTCAACCTAATTCTTCCGAAATTTATTCTGTGCAATTTATCTGTTATGACATTGAGAAACTTTTTCAGAATGAAACACATTTTAAATGAGAAAACAAACAGCCGTATTTTTCTTTACTTTCCATATCTGAGTGCCAATTCTGTTGAAAAGAACAAATAAGCCTGGCTTTAAGTTTTGCAATGAACTGTTGCTCATCTACTTCCTGGGTCATCCAAACTATTCCAAAACCCTGTTCTGTGAGAGAGAGAGAGAGAGAGAGAGAGAGAGAGAGAGAGAGAGAGAGAGAAAGAGAGAGGAGAGAGAGAGAGAGAGAGAGAGAGAGGTAATGGCGTATGCGTGGGATTGTATCTCATATGTCATCTTTTTTTGTCGAATGGTCTTTGTACAGAAAAACGCTTGGAGTGTTTCCCTGAACCGAGATCCCATACTGTAATAGATGAAGAAATTGAAAGAGGAATTGATGAAGCTGGAACACTGTAACACCCACAGTGTGGTGAAGAAGAAATTGTGATGTCGTCCCACGGCAGTCATTCCGGGTAAAAACAAAGCCACAAAGCGGAAAAAAACACACAGGAGAAATGCAGATGATGAAGAACACGGAATTACCAGTCAGCATTTTGGTGAGAGCCACTTCTCGAGAAGAGAGCGAGGACGATGTTTCAGTCCGCCACGTCACAATGTGACGAAGCTTCACCGTGGTGATTATTGTCGCTGTTGTCACCACGATCATCAGCCCTCCTGGCAATCCAACTCCGAATATGCTACCATCCAGAGTGTCTATCAATTCCTTGTGGTTCCTGTAAAACTCACCACCAGTCATCGCCTTCATCTCTTCGCCAGTCATAGGATCGTAAACACACCTAATCCAGTACCGATACGACACAATGAAAAACGAACCGAACACACAGAGAAAAAACTAACTACATGACGCAACCCATTGTCCTGGTGCTCCACAGAGTCTGGTACTTCAGGGTCTGAGGACACAGTAACATCTCTCACAAGCAATCATGGCTGAGAGATGGTAGGAAATAAGCCCAGAACCAGAAGGAAAATGAGATTGTTGTTGGCCATGAACTCGTTCACTGGAGTCTTCACCGCTTGAGCATTCAGGTGCAGATAGATATTTTCAGCATGCAGGAACACAGAGGAGGTTCAGAAGACTTCATCAGACACAGCCAGCACGAAGAGACAGAGGTTGACACGATCATGTAGACCTTGTTTATAGAACACCGCCATGTTGATGACGTTGGCTGGTCCACCAATCAGGTACAGGAACGCTAATGTAAGGTCCTTGACCGCGCTGGCGTATGCTTCTACTTCCTGACTGACCATGTTATCAGGATTATCCCAGGGTAAATACCGTGATTCATTGAATCTGAGAGGAATGCATCCACTGGTCAGTGACGTGTTCTGGTCAACATCTTGTCTTAGCATTGTGTCCTTAATTGTTGTGTATTTGTCTACACGCATGGGCACAAGTATGTCGTTTAACTCTGAGTAGCCCAAATTCTATATCATACCTTACCAATTTCCAGGATTTGATGACACTGTGGTATAGCTTCTGTTGCTGTTATAAACACACACACACACACACACACACACACACACACACACACACACACACACACACACACACACACACACACACACACACACACACACACACACACACGCACACACACACACACACACTCTCTCTCTCTCTCTCTCTCTCTCTCTCTCTCTCTCTCTCTCTCTCTCTCTCTCTCTCTCTCTCAAAACAAATAATAAGGACCACAACAGAGAATACAAGGAACTTCGAATTGCTTTCCATTGAGC
>CM031618.1:16023313-16037720 GCA_018398815.1 Conus ventricosus
CAGAAATTCGCGCGATCCTTACTCAGCTTCTGGCTTCCACACATGTTGCCAAGCCATGTCCGACCGTCGGTGTGTGTGTGTGTGCTGTGCGCGTTGTGCTCTTTTTTCTTCTTTTTCTTTTACTTTTGCTCTGTGGGCCTGAATCTATCCGTGTGTCAACGGTTGGTTGTCGTCTGCCACGAATAGGCCTACTTTAATCACTGGCACGCGTCACTGCCCTGGCTATGTAATTTGACACCAGCTGTTTTTACGTTAGCTGGTCGCCTACTAGGATAGTGACAAATGCGCCGCCCCAGCTCAGCAATTTTGTAAGCTGATAATTGAAGGGTTTGCACAAAGAAAGCAACTCTTTAGAATATGAGAAGGGGAGTTGTCTCCCTAAGGAAAAAGAATGTGACAATGGATTGTGTTTTGATTTTCGTTTCATCAAGTCACCATAGGCACTTAATTCAAGTTGCTATCAAGTCGTTTTAAGTTCGTAATCAAGTAACCTTTAAGTTCTTCATTAAGTTTTTTATTAAGTCATCCTCAAGTTCTTACTTAAGTCGTTCTCAAGTTATCCTCAAGTTCTTACTCAAATCCCTGAAGATCATAAACTAAGTCGTCCTTTAAGTACAACCAAGTTCTTATTCAAGTTATCTTATAATTATCAAAAAAAAACAATTTATGTTTTTATCTTAAATAGTAGATGCCTAATATGTACACACACGCCTCAAAAAACGCGTCATCGTTGAGGATGTCTGCTTAACGCCTTGGCGTGAGATCGGTCAGCTTTAGATCTTAATGAAGTTTCTTACATCCTAAGCAACCGCATTGATTACAATTCTGGTCTATGGAAATGTCTTTTATAGACTCCATGTCTTTATTTATTGACTTCATCATTTTAAACAAATAATAATCCGCCATGATCTATTTTATCAAAAAATTTTTAAAAATATTATTCCATCTGAAATGGATGAAAATGATTTTTTGTTGTTGGCGGTGCTGGCGTTGCTGTTGTCTTCTGTATTTAGTGGTTCAGATTTTTTTAAACTGCTTTTGTTTTTGTTGCCTTTGGGTTTATATATTTTATAACTGTAATAACTCCCCCCAGCAGCAGCAAGGGCGCCAAAAATGGCAACAGTTTTAAGTTCAATATTCCATGAAGACTTTGGTGCTGTAGACCTTGAATTAACTTGCTCTTGTTCTGGAGCTGGCATTGAATCAACTTGTTTTGGCGTTATGTTTTCATTATGAGTTATTTTTCTGTGATTGTAACTTTAATTTTCTTTGTCTGTTTAACTCTGCTACTCTTTTTCCCTGCTGCAACACGCCCAGGATGCTTTAGCTTTTCACTCGTCACTATCTCTACCTGATTCAGTGTTTTCTGATTCAATGTTTCCTGATTCTGCTGATTTTCCGGCTCATTCATTTTGAAGGGAAATAAAATCTATATGATTAAAAGTTATTAATCCCTGATTAATGGCGATAACAATGTTCCAAATCTGTAGTATAGATCACATCCTAGAGACTCTAATGACTTTGTTAAAACTGGATCTTGCGTTAAATCATACGTAAGATCTTGTTCAGAATCAATGGGGGCAAATCTACTGACTAGTTTAGTGTATAAACTAAGAACCGTTTCCCCGACACTTTTTACCATTCTTGATCTAGTTGCGCTTCATACCAGTTATGATACTTTATAATGTCTTGTGCCGACATCTGTTGAATTTGTTCTATGCTGAATTCAGTTCCGAGGAACTGTTTTGTTTTCCCACATGCTGCCAAAGAATAAACCTCTCTTTTTGGGCAAAATAGCTTGATCATCAACTTCTTCTTTTGTAAGTCCAAGACTGTGTAGGCCGCTCTGTAGCTCTAGTAGATCATCACTGTTCATGTTTTTTATTAATTATAATTATTTTATTTTTTAAAATGAGCACCGAAAAAAACTATTGCCAACCTTGTATACCATTCTGCTGTTATTGGAGGCCTAAGTGTAGGATACTCAATGCTTGGTAAAAGCCTGTTAAAAATAAAACCGGCAGATCTTGGCAAACTAGACTTTGAAGACTCAGCAAAACTGATTGCTATTATTACAGCTTCATTTGTCACGAAAGATTTTTTAGTTAAGCAAGGAATAATTCCAGAGAATATAAATATGTCAAAAAAATACATTTATAAAAAAATGGCTTCACTCGTAATGATGATAGGGGGCGCAGTAGTGAATGCGCTTGCTTTTAGTGGAAGTAATTACGCATTTAGTAAACTACGGGATGACGGCGAGAGAAAAAGACATAACAAAGCTGTGGAGCAACTAGCCGCAGCACAGACGCCTATGAAAAGCAGAGAATTGAGCAGTTAGATTTTATTAATAACAAACTGAAAAAACAGGGACATGCAGCTTACACATTTAAAGATGTTGATCAAGCAATTTAAAAGAATATTATCTTGTAACAGGCAAACCAATCGAGACATTGCCCCCACCAAAATTCAGCGACTTTTATCATCCATCAGAAAAACAAAAGATGCAAGAAATCGCGTTTATTGTCTTTGGTATGACCGTTGTGTATTTTGTTGCGCATAATATTGGCTAAATAAAAAATGAACAAAATTATTATTCGCCAAAAGGATATTGGAAGGGAATAACAGCAATCAAAAGCTAAGCCAAGCAGCTGGAGTCAGTGAACAAACAGCAAAAGAATGGTTATCTAAACAAGCGATTTGGCAAATTTATTTACCTGCGCCTAGACGAATACAGAGACCGCACTTTGTGAATACACGCCAAACGACACCATCAAATGGATCTTTTATATTTACCCATGATACGATTAGACGAAAAAAATTTAAGTACGCACTTACAGTCATTGACATAGCTTCAAGATACAAAGATGCGGAACCATTAACACAAAAGAGTGCTTCTGCTGTTGCTGTCGCTATACAACTGATATACCAACGAGGTCCTTTAACTTATCCTCGCATGATTCAAGTCGATGATGGAAAAGAATTTTTAAAAGGGCGAGTGAATCAATTATTGTTAAAACATAGAGTTACCATTAAAAGAAGCATTCCAGGAGTTCACAGATCACAGGCTTTAGTTGAAAACTTTAACAAACAGTTAGCTGAAAGACTTTTCTCCTACCAGTATCACAGAGAGCTTTTGACAATTCTCGCAACACAGAATGGGTTAGAAGACTGCCCTCAGTTTTGCGCGCAATGAATAATGAAGAATTTAAAGGGCTAAAAACCAGTACAAGCAATCAAAAGAAAAACAATAAATGTGCTGAAGACTCCAGTACAACCAGCAAACTATTACCGTTTGGATTGAAAGTAAGGTACCTTTATTTACCGGGGGGAAGCGGAAGGGGACACTCGCATCAGGGCAACAGATCCAGTTTGGAGTGTTGATCCCTATGAAATAAAAAGAATTGTAAAAATGAATCCGCCGTGTATTATTACGAGAAACTGACACGACAAAAACAACCAGCTTCCCAAGATCTTTTGTGAAGGAGGAACTGCAGATAATCACACCAGACACAGTTCCAGTTGCTTAATTAATTTTAATTACATAAATATATTTAAGTCTAAATGGAAGCCAAAGAAAGAACATGGAACGGAAGCAAGAAGGATAAATAAAGAGACCTTTGAATTAATACAAGAATCATTTAGGGCGGTGTGCTATTAGGGAATTAATGCAAAAATCAAATGATACGTAAATTTTGCTGTTGAAGAAACAGCTACGAGGATTCCTTGGCACAGGGCACGGCAGCCAGAGCACTTACAGCCCTAAACCTATATTTTAACTATCAAATATGGAGAAAAGAATATTTTGAAATAATAAAAAAAATTCGAGCACGTCAAGCAGAAATAAGAAAAAAATTGGAATAAATTGGAAGAAGATGTGATTGATCTTCTAAATAAATTTCAGGAAAAATATGAGCCCAAATATAAACTCTCTGGTGAAGAAAATATGTAATTATACTGTTCTCCAATGTCCATATGCATATGAAAACTCTGGATTAACAAACACACGTTTTGTGTTTGTTCTATCTAATGACTTCTTTGTTACAAACGTTGTGTTGATCTCATGTAGATTAGATCGCAGTTTTACGTTGTCATGATGAAAAGTCTTATTGTCAAACAATGCTTCTTTGTAGTTGTCATGTGATATGTTTGACTGCACAACACTGCAAGATATTCCTTTTGCTTTCTTAATGGTTTTCTTCTGGCTCGAAATACTGTACATTTTCGTACTTAAACCAATTAAAACTCCTTAATCACCCCTCCAGATAATTCATCCTTCATCTTTCCTAAAAACCTTCTTATTAGTAATTGAATGCAAAGGCGAATCTTTGGGTAAACGGATGTGTCATACCATCCCGCATGCCCTTTAGCTACTTCTATTTCCATGTCTTTATAGATGTCTTCAGTAGGGATATCTATAACAAAGCTATCTGTATCTGTGTAAAGTATCTGGACTCTGGATACAAGGGTTTAAAGTAGTCATAAAGAAATTCTAACATCAAAAGCTTTGATAATTCTAAAACAGTAACCCAATAAATACAGGTTTGTCCAATTTGACTTTCTTTTTTTTCATCATTATGCCAAAAAGCTGATCATGAAATCTTTTGAAGTCCTGATAATTAGGTTTTGAAGTCAGCTTAATTGCTTCGTTCTCTTTGGTGACCAATCTAACATCTTTACGCTTGTGCGGATTCTCCATAGTCTTTCCGAAACAACTGTTGTTCATCAGCTTGAAAAAGTCTTTTTCTGAAGCATCTGCGGATTTAGTTCTGAGATCAGTGTTCTTCATGATGTATGGTTTCATGAACTGTTCTTGATCGAAAGCAATTATACGATGAACAGCTGTCAACTTCAAACCATGTCTTAAATAAAATTGTTTGAAGTCTGTAATGGCAGACATAATTTTTTTTGCCTCGAAGATTAGGCACAAATTTAGGTGGCTCTGTTTTTGCCATCTTTAGACTTTTTTGCCGCTAATGGATAGTCATTATGCAGATCATGGCGTCCATGAGGATATTCTAAGTCATTCTAGAATGGAAACCACCGCTGTTGATCTGGGTTAAAACTGCTCAACCACGTTAATGCCTTTTTGAATATTCGTTGATACTGCGCTTGGTACATTTTAAAGTTACGTAACGGAAAGTGATTTGCGCCATAGCCAACATACAGGTTGTTTGCATCTAAATACATGAGATTGTTCGACCTTTTGCTCGGATCATAATCGTCCAAGTTTTGGTGTTGGCCTTTACAGTAATGTTGCGACGCCATACTTATTCCTCCACGCAATCCGTTTTCAATCAATCTGAATCATTGGTAGGTCGACAATAATCAATCGGTACTCCAGTAAACTTTTAAGAAAGGTCCCAGCTCATCCGGGCGCAGAATGTACGCGCGGGGATCAGGCTATAATGTTTCATGCCAGGTCTTTCTATAATTTCAAGACGTCCGCCAATCCAAACCTACCTCAGCCCTCAAGTATGATCATGATAGAGTCTCCCATCGTTTTACACTATAGCTTCTGCCATGTTTCTTGAGCATGCTGGTATCAGAATCACTGATGTCCTTTCCTCTAAGACTAGAAAAAGAACGCGCCTTTAGGAGGGGGAAGTGTATCTTCGTATATTTTCATCCAACCTTTCCCAAACTGTTCTGTACTCATAAGGGTAAACACCCTTTCTAACAAGTGTTGGGTCAAAATATTCTGCCGTTATGGGGCAGGACTTATAAGGACTAGCCAGCGACTCTAATGAACCCATCATGTGCTGCATAGAGTATTAAAAAGACATGTTATTTAAAGTGAAAACACATGTACTTTTGATGACGGTGCAATGCATGACACCTGAAAGGCATCGCCACTGCTCTTATTATAAGGTGAGAGTCCGTAACCTCGGCAAGTTGTGAAAAGAATATAGGCAGCTTCCATTGGTCTTTGGTTCAAACTTTAGTTGAAGATTGGATTTACTGTGTGCTTGCTCCTCATGAATTTCCACTAATGTGATCATGGTCTTTACTTTTGGATTGGCTCCTCACTGAGTTCTCTAAACACAAATCCCCACAATGTGTGGTGAGCATACTGTTGTTGGTTCTTTTCAGGCGTCATCTTGATTTCAGTAATTCAAGATTATTAGAACAATCATTACGCACTTGTGCATGGCTGTAAAAAATCTTCTCGCCGCATTTGGTCTTGTATAATGCTGGCGTTGTAGAATGAGCACCATCCGACCTAACAATAATGAAAAGCAAATGAGCAAAGCTGAGGATTACTCATAAGGACTGTTTTCGAAAAGTTTTTGTGGAGCTGGCCCTTTCATAAGGGAAAATAATACAATGAGTGATTGAGTCTGCAGGTAAAAACATATGGGGTAATTTTGCCATCGTTTTCCAGTTCTTTTAAAAACTACTTTAAATGCTTCTGGGGGATGTAGTAGTTCTGTATTACAGTCAACTGGGCGATACAATGTTTTTTTGTTCACTCGCGGCTGTGAACAGATGGAATTCTTGTTTTAACATTTTCTACAGAATTCTAGTTTATTTTTTGCTTTGAATGTATGCGTCAATATTTCTACTTCATTGTGCGTATCAAGCGTATTAATGCGGTCGCGGTGAAAACATCTGTAGTAAGTCACATGATTTTTGTCTGGCTCGCCAATCGTTGGGCTGTTCTTAGAACACTTTAATCGGTATGTTAGATTTGTTTTCCTCATCCCATGTGTAGATATTTACCAGTTATTGGTTTGTTTTTGGTCTTCAAACTGATCCCAATGGAATCCAGCTAAAGGGAAAGATTTACCGCTAAAGTTAAGTTTCATTTGATGTAAGGGTGATAGTTAGACACTTTTCCTGCGTTTTTGCGGAGTAATGCAGCCTTGCTGGAGGAACAACACCACATGAAACATTTGTTGTCGTCTGTATTTTTTATGTTTAGAATGCTTTTTTTGGCAACTAATGCTGGAGGTGTGGAATGTGAGCCGTACCAACAATCGGCGCATACTTCGCCTGTTTTTAATCTAATCACTAAGACTTCGCACTCTGACCAACAGAGCCTCTCATTTTGGCTTTCTTCAGCGGCACATCAAACTGTGTTAAGCAGCTCGTCTGCCAACGGATGTTAAGTCATTATGAGAAAAGAATAGCTGTTGTTTGTTTGAAGACCCTGACTTTAGGGGGATTTTCTTCATTTATAGTTATATAGTCGATTATAACAGCTAACATTACTTTAACTGGCGGCGTCTATTGTTAGTTTACCTGGAACGTTGAGAATTAGCATGAGCAAACACTGCCCGTAGGCTTGGCTGGATCAATGACATCTAAATAATGTCATTCCAGTGCTCTTGCTAATCTTCTTGCATGGTTCATACACTTCGTCTGGGCCTTCATATATTTATCCATGTGAGTTTCTTTTCTAACCTCAAAATATTTTAATTAAATCAAAAAACTAATTAAAATTCAATATCGATAGTCTTTTTACGCTTGGATCTTATAAATAACGTATAAAACACCCTTTGGCGTTGTTTTATGTGGTGTTTAGAACAGAGTTTCATGTTTCGTTTATTTTTTAAGCATTCCTTTTTTATCTGTTCGGTGTCTGGCTGTTTTGAGAGAAACTTGTCCTCGCCTTGCTTTGAAGATCACACTTTTGTTCTTTTGTAGTCATCAAATCGGCCTGTAAACGATTAATTTCATCATCCGTGATGTTGTGTCAGCTAGTGCTTTATTTATAATCAACTTAAAGGAACTATTGTTTAGCTTTATCAGTTGAAACTATAGCTTGTGTGCTTTTGGAGTTTAGTTTTTACTATTTTGCTCGCAGCACTACGGCTAATGAACATAGGCCAAGAGCTAAAGAGGCAAACCGCCTAGAGTAAAGCTGCGGGTACGCTATGCCGTTGCTAAGAGGACCAACACTCGTTCCGCCGATGCGGCGCTTATAGTTGAAGTCCGTTATTAACATATTAACAGCATTAAAAGCAGCAGAATACCTTCGTTTGGTTTTGCTGATTTTTGAACGTCCTGCTCTGTTTTTGTTGCATTTGTGTAATGTTGGTTTAATCTAAAGGTTTTTATGCCGGGGTTTCTACTAATCTCTCTCTTGGCGAAGTCTGGCGCTGTTGGCACATTTGGATAAACTCTGAACAGACATGCTTTTTTAAAATGAAAAAAAATACTTTAGTATTCATACAAAGTCTAATCTGTTTCTTTTCACTTATTCAGCAGTGCATCAATTATAAAAACAAATGTACATTAAGGCGGTTTATCGGCTTCTTTTTTCTTTCTCAATTTGGTTTGTTTACGTCTTTAACCGTTCTCCACTTCCATTGCAACTCATTTTCGCTGTTGACCTTAGGTCAATACATAAAACGTATTTTGATGTTAAATAACTTCCAGACTCAACACTGTGAAGGTGTAGATCTTTAGGACGCTAAGGCCTGCTGTTGGACTTCTACCTTCCCGCCCCATAACACTTTTCTTTATTTCGTCAAAATGATGATTAGGTCTTAATCCGCTAGCGTATATTTGTTTAGGACTACATTCAATTGTACAATTTGCACTTTCGTTTTTTTGGTTTAACAACTTTTTCACTTGCTCTTGCGAATGGTTCTTCTCAATGACTTTCAGACAACAGCAATAAAATACCTTTAGCGATTTTGCTGCGACCTAAGATTAAAATTCCATATACGTCTGCCCTGCTTTTTAGGATATGTGGAATGATGACGCCGTTGTCGTAATATTTACTAATTGTGACTCATATTGTTGCCCAATCAGCCCTGCTAATTTATCTATTGCTAAACAACATCAAACTCATAACGAGATGGTCAGAAAATGCTGTACTTTGCTTCTGGTTGTCTGTTGATTCTGATAACACGTTTGTATTCATTAAAAGTTAGTTCGTTATGACAAATCTGTCTTTTAATTGCTCTTTAAAGTATGCGCATGCGCTTTAACAACTCAAAATTAGGGGAATTGAAAAAGCGATGTCTCATACGCAAAGTTTAGAGCTCTAAAGGCACTTTTTGCTTGCTTTTAACATCTGGGCGAGTGAGGTTCGGGGCTATTCTAAGTTTTAGTGCTTCTTCTTGCCGATTCTGAAACGCAAGATCTTCTTTCATTCGCGGTTCGCCCATAGAATCAGTAATAGGGTTAACAATATGTATGCATTGTGTAAAGAAAAATTACTTCTTTCCCCTAACGTTTTATAGAAATTTCTTACCCGGATTGCCCGCCCAGATTCTGGACAACTGATCTCTTTGGGTCTGTTGTTTGAGCGAGTTCTATTTGAAAGTAAGCCGTGCCGGAGCCTGGCACCATCAAATCATCGGTCTAGGTCTGGGAAAATCTAACAGTAAGAATTTTGATCTGCATCAATAGTAGATGGACTATTTGGACACAGTAATATTCCGTTTCATTTCCATTCCCGCCATGGGGTCTTTTCCAGACACCTTTATGCGGGTCAAGAATCGAGCCATATAAATGTAACATGTTTTTTAAACAAATAAAAAAGTTATTATTTAAAAACATGGCGGGAATTGGAAGGTGGCAGAAGCTTATGATATTATTGGATCTTGGGAGACGCGACATGGATGAAAAGGACTCCTTTAACACAGCATCGCTTGGGCCTCATTGCATGATGAATTAGTCGAAGGGGAGCAAAGGCGGTGGAATAACAGAAAGTTAAGGGTTTAGATATTATACCAAAGTTTAAAAAACTAGAACCTCTGAAAATATCTACCCTGATGATTTTGAACTAAAAGATAACCATTTTGTTGGAAAAAACAAGCACGGGCAACCTTTTCAGCTTACACTAAACGAGGACTCATCAAAGTTTGTTAGGCATGGGTCCTATCGAAAAAAAAAACACCTTCAGGTGAGTTCGCATCGCCTTGGTTTACTGAACCAAAAATTAGATCCGAAGAACGTTGCTTAAAGCTCCAAACGCGCTACAAGACTCCCAACCAGATACCAAATACAAACACGCCACATGAAAGATTTAAGTCCAACAGCAGATAGAATAATAATACAGTAGAAGGAGAACTCATGAAGAGACGAAACAGCATTTAAAAACTATATACACGATCCACGCTGCCACGCAAGGAAATACAGGCGGCCTATAAGAGAAGTAAAAAGCCCTTGACTGTGCTTCAGAACCAACAGAGGAGAAGTATTAAAAACAATTAGCAAAACTGACTGAATAAATGGAGCATCTAGAAAAGAAGAAAAAAAACTCGCTGAGGCTAACGAGGGGGGCCAACTTAAGGAGTGATGTTTAAAGAAAAAAATAGAACAAGACTACATGACAATCAAAGACGAAAGATCAGCAAGACTAGAAGTTTGTTGTTCTATTACCCGAAAAGCATTACAAACTCAAAGTGAAAGAATAAGAGAAACTATCCAAAAGACTGTTATAGGAAGACACGACGCTAGGCAGAACCGAATACGAACATGTTTTAGAGAACCAAGGCGTCACATTCGCACGCGTTATTCACAGCCTTAGGATTTGCAATAGGTACACTGGTGAGGCTATTACGGCGGTGGTGGAGGGGCCATGTTCAATGCTCCATCACCATCGCTGATAAATCATGGGTAAAAAAAACAGCTTGATCATCTGCGAGTTATTAAAAAAAATTAGCTGGTGAAGCTATAGATCTTTACCCGGTATATTAGTGAGTCTTTGTTAGCTGGCTTTTGTTTCTATGCAAGCAAAGTGTTGGCTTTATGGCCGAGCACTTATGGGCGTTAGTTCTCTTAATAGTTGGGTTACTATTCCGTTAAGGATAAAAGACCCAAGTAATCTAAAGCAGTTAATCAACAACAAGTGCTGGTTCTTTTCATATCATGGTCATCGCGTCAACAAAGGCCACGTCTTCAACATCTTTGGCTTTGGACCACAGGGATTGGTGATTAATGTTGGGTGTTTTTTTTAAGGTTTGTATCTTACTGGCCCAGACTTTATGTGTTTTTCCCACCTTCTGGTTCATTTTGCCTGCTCTAATGTTTCATTATTGGCGTTTATTATTGTTCCTAATGGTGTCTAAGGTCAGAAGGCAGCATGTATAAACCAGTGCCAACAGCATCGTCTACTTTCGATCTTGCGTATTTGTAAATCATGTTGGTACTTTTAAGACTTGAATCCTAAATCAACTGTTTAGTATCAATGGCGTCCTCTAAATTTGCCAAGTATCTGTTTTTGGCGCATCAAAGCCCGTAGACGTATCAGTTATGCTCGATTTCGCTGTGCTTGCGGCACCTAGCAAACCCCAAAGTATGTACGAATAGAGGTCAGTTTATTCGTACTATTCCCACCTTTAGTTAGGCCTCAGGTTGTGTCTTATGATAATGTTGTCCATGCTGTTTTATGCTCTTGCTCTATGGACCGAGGTCGATGCCTGTGCCTGAAGAGAAGATTGAGTAAGGAGGATTCCAAGTCATAGTTATACTTTCTGTGCAGACCCACACATTAAGGGTGCCTTACTAAGCCATGATTACGATCCGACTTTTGTCTAAAGTCTGTCTTAACAGTAATATTGAATTCGTTACAGATCCTTTCAAAAGCTTCAGTCATTCTGTGGCTGAATGGATTAAACGGTTTGGTCATTTGGTTAAGGAGCTTGCAGTTCAGTCAAAATACGTCTGAAGGTTGTAATAAAAAATGAATCTGTACACTGACCCACCAAAGGATCAGGGAGATTTTAAATGATCGCATACGATTACTCCCACATCAGTTGATGCACCAAAACACAGGCAAAGTTTAACTGGTGCATGAATAAAAACTGCATTCGGATGACTTGAACCCACACTTTTGCGATTGTCTTTTTTAATAGGAGGGTTAGATATTTGGCCAATGGGAGTACCCCTTTTTATGAAAAGCGACAGTATGGGTCACAGCACTGCGAGGATGTCAGTTGCTATATTTTTAGAGTGTAGTGCGGCCCCCAACAGAATATTTTGCATCTTTAGTATATTTCAACGCACTCATTTATATTTCGTTTAAAAAATTGTTTGTACATATAACAACTCAAGACCGTCTTCGTTTTTAGACATGCGGTTGAGACCGATTGTGGGAACCAAAATGGTCGCCACTCCATGCAAATTTTATACAAAAGTCGTATTGGTTTAATCTAACTGAAGCCAAGGGGAAAATAATATGATTCAAAAATATGACAAGGGAGGATGCAACTTATATAGACAGTGATCATACCTGATGGTTATTACGGGTTTTGCTCACTAAAAGAAGCAATGAGTAACTTTAACATCGCTCTCAAACTTAACAATGCAAATCTAAAAACAATATTAAACATTCAAACCTGAAGAAGCAAGTTACGATTTTGATAACGAGCTAGCTAAAATGTTAGGCTTTGCAACTGACAGTCAGGACGCTCAAAGATTTAAAGTTACACCGGACAAAACTACTTATGAGGGGAAAAATCCGCTCAATCTTGCATTACATTCATTACTCTATGTTCATTTGGATGAGCTAAGCACTGATGAAAACTTATATGATGGAAGGCCCTCAACTGTTTTAAGAGCTCTGCCGTCAGGGAAAGCTGCATATTGCGATTATGAAATTATACAATTCCCTAATTTACAGTTTAAAAGATTAGTTTGTGGGGGGGTTGGATCATTTAATATAAAGATCAAAGACAAAATGGGGAAAGTCGTAAAATGTGATAACCTGCACATTGTTTTGGAAATAAAATAATAAGTTGTACTTAAAAATGTCGCGTGGGCCAGATGAATCAGGAGTTACATTAGCGCCTGTGAGGTGTATAACTTTAGAATTAAAAGACCTTGCAGACGTTACAGACTTTGAACAGAATGGTGAAATAGGCACTTTGTATGGTTTTGAGTACACTAAAGATGGTGATTATAAACGCAAAGAGGTTGGCGACAACAAAGGTTTCCTAAACTAGAACAACTACGCAATCTAGAAGCAAATAATGCTGGCCAGTATGAATATAAAATAGTTCGAAAACCTGACAGCAAATGGCACTTAGAACCATATTTAGAATGGGAAATAAAATTTGAATTCATAAGCCCATTTACATTTTTTAGCCGTCAAAAAAGTTTCAGAAAAGCATTCAACTCTGGCCCTTTACATGTAAGTCTTATGCCAGAGGACAATAGTCGGAAAGAGATTGAAATAAAGCCGTATGAGAATAAACAGTACATCCTCCACAGAAGAGAAACGGTTTTGAAAGATGCTTCTACAAAATTACAATTCATTCCACAAATGAAATTAGGAGACACGTTCACAATGATATTTGAAATTTCTGTCTTAAAAGATGTGAAGAGGAATGGGGCTGTGGGCGTTAGTGACGTCCTTCTAAAAGGAATTCTAATAGCTGGCAAAACTTAGACGTTGAAAAACTTAAGTTACCGTCGTCATTCTTCACGACGGTGAGGATATTAAGGTCATAACAACAAGCAACAAAATCAATATTAGTCTAAATAGAAACAATCTTACAGAACTAAATTGGATTAATCTTACACATTTAGGCCTTATAGGATTTTATTATACTGAACAAGTTTTAACAGAGAGCATGATAAAAACAATAACTGGATTAGATTAAGTTCTGTGATAAAACTATGGAGCAGTTAAACTTTATGACAAAAACCCCTCATTGTTCATTAATTTGTGGACAAACTGGTTGTGGGAAAACAATATTTATCCTCGACCTGTTACAAACAGTTTATCGTTATAATTTTGATCATATTGTGATTTTCTGCCCAACACTTAAATGGAACAAAGCATATCATAATAGAAGGTTTATATGGACTGATGATAACATATTTTTAGTTGATCCTAGCAATAAACTGAGTGAGTGTCTAGAACGCTTTTTTATATTGTTTGAGGGAACGCAGACGCTATTTATTATAGATGACTGTTCAGCAGAAAGAGACATAGTTAAAAAAAGAAAAACTTTGTCAAAACTAGCCTTTAGTGGAAGACATGCTGGGATAAGTGTGTGGATTTTATGTCAAAAATATAACTCGGTTTTAAAAGACTTTAGAGAACAGTTAAAGACTGTAGTTTTATTTCACATGAAAGACAGAGATGCATTTGATGAATGTTTGTGTGAAAATGATGTTATTGAAAACGATCAAGAAAAACATAGGATTAAGCAAAAACTAAAATCTGAAAAGTTTAGTAAATTAGTATTGAAAACGGATAATCCTACACAGTATGTTTGTTTGTAGATAATCGTTATTTTTTTGGTTATTGAAGTCTTACTTGTTAGAGAACTATAAAAGGGGCATTCTGGAGTCGCCCGGTCGAAACTGGTTGAGACCGGGGGAGCCAGAATGCCCCTTTTATAGTTCTCTCCATATCCTTGGTGATATCAGGCGCTTCTGTGCACATTGTACCACATGCCGCGGGGTACGGCAAGGTGTGTGTACAGAAAGGGAGATC
>CM031618.1:16043720-16064797 GCA_018398815.1 Conus ventricosus
GAGAGAGAGGAGAGAAGAGAGAGAGAGAGAGAGATGGAGAGAGAGAGAGAGAGAGAGAGGACGTGCGCATGCCGCCGCACACACATGTGAGTTGCATTCACACTAAACAGAACCCATCAATGTGCTTAAAACTTTATAACTTTCCTTTTTCTGGTCATCCCTATGTGTGTGTGTGTGTGTGTGTGTGTGTGTGTGTGTGTGTGTGTGTGTGTGTGTGTGTGTGTGTGTGTGTGTGTGTGTGTGTACGCATCTGTGGGTCGTTGAGTGCGTGCGAGCAGGCATAATTATTTCTTGATCTCATTTTCTTTCCCTTTCCAACGAGTGTCCTTTTGTTTGTTGATACCGAACAATGTCCAGAGCGTTTCTCTGTACCGAGATCCCATTCTGTAATAGATGAAGAAATTCAAAGAGGAATTGACGAAACTGCTGGCCTGTGTTAGCCACAATGTGGTCAAGTAGAGATTGCGATATCGTCCCGTTGGAGACATTCCTGGCACGAACAGGTAAACAGTGCGGACAACAAAGAAAGGAGACAGGCAGGCGATGAAGAACACGGAATTGACGATCAGCATTCTGGTCAGAGCCACCTCCCTGGGGGAGAGCGAACAGGTCGTTTCAGTTCGCCATGCGACGATCTGACCTAGTTTCACGGTCGTAATCGTCGTTGCTGTTATCACCACGATCATCAACACTCCTGGCAAACCAGCTCCAAATTACGCTACCGTCCAACGTGTCTATCAAGTCTTTGTGAGTCGTGTACAAACCCACACCAATCATCCACCTCCATTGTTTACGAGTCACAGGATCATAAAAACACTGATCCAGTATCGGTACGCCACAAGGAAAAAAAGACTGAACACGCTGATAGAGACAAACAGAATAATGGCAGCCATGGTTCTGGTGCCAAGTACAGTCTGGTACTTCAGGGGTCTGAGGACACAGTAACATCTCTCACAGGCGATGATGGCGTACAGAGCATAGGAAACGAACCAGAACCTAGAAGGAAAGCTAGATTGTGGGTTGAGCATGAACGAAGTGAAATATACTCGGTATTTCGTGTGAAACAAGGCGCTCGTAGATGAGCTCTGCTTGAATAAGCAAAGACGAAGTCAAGAAGACTTCGTCAGACACACTCAACATGAACATGCGAGGTTCACACGATCCTGAAGACCCTCTTTATAGAACACCGCCATGTTGATGATGTTGGCTGGTCCACCAATCAGGTACAGGACTGCCAGTAAAAGGTCTTTCACCATTTTCTACATAATCTTGCACTTTCCACTGACGATGCTGTCAGGATTATCCCAGATTGAAACTTGTGACTGGTTGATTCTGAGTGGGATACATTCCTTGCCCATGAAGTCTAAGACAACATACGCGAGGGCACGTCGTCCTGAACTGTTGTAGAATTGTTGATACTCATTGGTCAAGATCTCATTCAAAAATGCATTGCCGAAGTTACATACATTTGTTTTTGTTTTCTGAAATCTAAATCTTGCTGACACTGGATGAAAAAAAGTCGTTGTGAGTATATTGAATAGTTGTATTATTCAGACCTCAACAACAAAAAAAAAAAAAAAAGAAAAGAAAAGAAGAGGAAGAAACATCACAAGGCACATTCACTTTTTTTGCGCGTAAGTTTAGGGGAAAGGTCGAAACGCGTCGTGTTTTGACATGTAATTACTCTAGGTTGTCTGTATCGTTTAGCGGGATGGTAGAGTTTTTTGTTTGTTTTTCTTTTCCAAATTTAATTCAATTTCCACCTGCGGTAACCTCCCTTGTAACGGACTGTATTGTATAGATGTGGAAGGATTGCTAGCGACGTACAAATCAATACGACAATCACAGGAATTAAGATTTCCTGGTCGTTTAACGAGTTAACCATGGGCAGTATCTTCAGTTTCTTTCGTGTGACTTGTAAACAAAATTCCGCTTGTTTCCAGTTCACATGATACTGCTGTAGAATATATTATCTGTCATAAGGTCAAGAGGTCTTTTTGGTTGCTGTTTAAACAACTTTGTTTTAGGAATTTATGACCGTTTGAGCAGAGGCCAAACTCTTCAGCGTTTAAAATACTTACACACAATAATATTTTTGTGCATGTTAATACAGAGAAAAAGATTTTGTCTTACTTTAGACATTTACGAGGCATTCATTGGGTTCCCTCATTATGTTGTATACAGGTCATTTGTAATGTTAATGTGTCACGTAAGATCCTTTTATTGCAATTATAATGAGCTGTCAAATTTCTAGCATTCTGGACTTCCCGGGGGTTACTTCTATTGAAAGTGATTTTCACAATTTCTTTTTATCTCAATGTGGGAAATATTCAATAGCCACTATTTGTTTAGTGTGTGTAAGATAGCGTGACATAATACCGGTTTTTTCTTGTTGTGTTTTGTTTGTTTTTTGTTTGTTTGTTTTTAAGATAAAAGAACGCGATTTAGACCAAATGTACTAGCTAACGTAAAATGAAACATTCTGCTCACGTCTTACAAGTCAAAAAAAAAAATTAACAATTTCATTAGATTCTCTTTCTTGTATTGTTCTCTCAACATTATCACCATCATTTACAGATGTATCAAATGCCCCATAATTCACTGTCAACATTTTAGTTTGTAAAACGTCTGCAGAACTGATTTCATGTTGACTTGATGCATAGCATATTTGGTTACGACATCAATATTTTGCTTGCCAATACCCTTTGTTACCAAATGTTGCATGCATATCATTTGGGTTTGTTTATGACTTAGGACATTTTAATTATTCCATGCTTACCTTGTGATAAACATTTTCCAGGCCATTATTCAGTGTGTGTGTGTGTGTGTGTGTGTGTGTGTGTGTGTGTGTGTGTGTGTGTGTGTGTGTGTGTGTGTGTGTGTGTGTGTGTGTGTGTGTGTGTGTGTGTGAATTGAATTCGTTGCTACTTAGACTTCCTGTAAACATGCAATATGGAATGTTTGTCTTCTAATGAGGTGAAAGTGGTTTCCATTTTTAGCTTAATTTCAAAAGCCATGCACATTCAGTTAATCAACACAAATGCTGTTTATCCTTCATATGACAAAAAGACATGTATATGCAATGACTATGTGGGGTTTCGGGGCTTTTAGAAAGATGCCTGCTATGGCTATTTTAAAAAAAGATAATAATAACCAAGAGGGGGTTTAATGCGCGTTAAAAAAAAAACCACCAAACAAACAACAAAAAACGCTATTTCAAACCGGACAATCGCTGTCAGGCGTCAAGCGCTTTGCGGATGGGGAATTACGGTTTTTCATTCTACCTATTTTCCCTTTCGGAGAAAAATCGGGGTGTTGTCCACTCATTTTGGGGAAGATTTTCTTTTTCCCCTTTTGTCTCTCAAAATTTTTTGTGTCCAAGACAGACAAGGAAACCCACCTACCCTTTCCCATGTCCTTCTGAAATAAACTCCT
Organism: Conus ventricosus; assembly: GCA_018398815.1. Classification (NCBI taxonomy): domain Eukaryota; kingdom Metazoa; phylum Mollusca; class Gastropoda; order Neogastropoda; family Conidae; genus Conus; species Conus ventricosus. Next base: position 16,047,156 of record CM031618.1, read on the forward strand.
TTTGAGAGGTTGTTTTGATTTATCTTGTCCGGGAACCCTGCCAATTTTCCGACATTGTTAAGATGATTTCCCCCCCACGCTTGCTATATTGCTACCCACGGGAAACTATACAGGGGGAGGGTTGAAATAATCAGCGGTATCCCTGGCTTGGGGGTTTAAAACTTCCCCCCAGGCCATTTAATATGAGGATATTGGGTGTGTGTGGTTGTTGGTGTGTGTGTTGTGTTGTGTTGGGGTTTTGGGTGTGTGTGTGTGTGTGGGGGTTGTTGGTGCTGCTGCCGCGTTCTCCGGCGTGCGGCTGCTGCTCGTGCGTGCGTGGTGTGTGTGTTGTGGGTGTGTGTTGGTGGTTTTTGGTGTGTGTGTGTGTGGGTTGTGTGTGTTGGTGGGAGAGAATACAATACAAATACGAATCGAAATTAATGATTAGGCCTCACCCAATCAGGGGAGTTGTTTTCAAAGTACAAATGACAACAATTAATAAACATTCGAACATTAGACATACATAAAAGTTCCCCAAAAAGGAAAGCAAAAGTACATCTGGAATACCAATGTTTTGGGGAAACAGTTTGCAATTCTTTTAAATCGGAAAAGCCGTCTCAATTGCAAGATTTGAAAATAAATTTTGCTAGATTATTTATTACGATACTATTCGGGTTTTTCCAAAGTTTGATTCTAAAACTGGGGGAATTTATAGAATTTGGCGGGAAAAATGTTCCCCTTTATTCCTTATTTTTGGGACATACTAAAATGAAGGTTTTTCCTTTTTCTCTAAAAAAACAAAAGGGGCATTAAAATTTTTCCCTGAAACATTTTGACAATGCGAAAACGATGGGGTCTCAATATGAGACCCCCAAAGTCTTAATCTAGCAAAGCTTTCGCACGGGAACATTTTTTTTACTGTATTAGAAAAAAACTAATAGAAAACGCCCGAATTGAATGAACAATAAAAAAGAACTATCTCTTTTGTTATGTCAAAATGCCATTCCTGCAAAAAACACCTTTTTAGTCTATTTTTAAAGGTTAAATGAACAAATTACATTTCCCGCCCCTTTGATTTTCCCAAACTTTCCCAAAACCAAAAACGAAAAAAAGATTCCGCATGGGGGGACACCCAATTTTTCTTATCTTGATTCTGCAATTTATAAATTTTATATCTTAATTTTAACCCTATTCATGCATTCCAAATGCGTAAACCAATTTTCAGGCATTTAACATAAATTTTTTACAAAAAGGGGATATTTCCCCATCTCACCAAACTATATATTTAAAGAAGTATTTTTTATTAGAAACCTTTTTTTTAAAAAAAAAAGGGGAACAGATTCAATGGCTAAGATTTTTTTCTTACCCCGCCCCAAAATTCCAGCCCCATACGTCCATGGACTGTTTTTGGGCCACAAACATTTGAAAAAACTGCGGGAGACAATTACCAACTGACCACAAATACGAAATATTGCATTACCCCTTTTTTTTGCACACGGGCAAATCCAAAAGAGAATGGTAAGAAAGACGGGTAGAAAGGAATTTACCCAAAATTATACATTTTTACTACGAAAGTGTTTCTTTCCCAAATTTTTTCCCCCTTTTTCCAAAGAAACATAACCACCATTTCTAAATAAACAATATTAATTTCTAAAGGTTCAAATTAGTCCTAACGTTTTGGAACCTCCACAAGAATTTATTGAGTTTGTAACCTTTATGGTCTAAAACTACACAAAAACGTCAAAAAGGAGGTTAAAATTTAAAAATGAAATCGGGTTAAGTTGAACCCCAGCTTCCTTTCGGTAATTTTTTCAGCTAAATATTAATAAAAAGTGAAAAAAACAGACACAATTTTCCTTGTTTAAGGCCACGGGGCACATAATGTTTCGAACATCCCTCCAAACCTAACCCTAGCTTTTACAACTTATACACTCTTTATTGCATTGAACATTTTACCCCCCTTATCTCATTTTTTCCCCAAAAAAAATCCAAAGCCCCCGATCACCGAATCGAACGCCCCCAAAAATCAAAAGCAACATACTTTTTCGGGGGTTTAACAACTGCTTTTGAACTAACCGTTAAAGAAAAGATCGACGAAGTATTTAATTTTTTCGAAAGCCGGCTGGGTTTTCATAAATTAATTTCTTTTTTTTCTTCCGTTTGAACTTTTATTTAAATAAAACAAAAAATTTTTACTATTTATATTCAGCAAAAAATCCCCTCTAAATTACGGGGACAGCAGTACACCTTTTTATGAAAAAGGGTTGGATTAAGACTCCTCCATACTCGGGTAGAACCAACGGAAAAAAAAAATTAAGTATTTAACAAAAAATTGTATTATTTGTGTTGACGGGTTTTTTAAAAAAATCACCTTTATACCATCGGCCCGAAGCCTACCCTTTTTTAGTGCTTTTAAGCCCCAAAAACTTCATCATTTTTAGTCTCCTAAAGAAACTATATTATATCTTCTAAAAGTTCAATAACGCCATAAACCCCGTTCCCCACCAAAGGAAACCAACATCATCATTACTACCATAGCCACAATGTCAAACGAATCAATATCAACCTCAACAGGCAGTGAATTGAAACATTTGAAAGTTTAAAACCACCCCCTCTTTAGTAATTCTTTGAAGGGGAAATTTTGAAACATAAGCTTCACAGTACCCAGAAAATTTTTCGGATCATTCATTTTTTCGTACGCAACCACCCTCTCCCTTTGCCCCACTTTTTTTCCCTTTTAAAAAGAAATTTAATTTTTCTTTTCCACAAATGCCACTTCCGGGTCATCGTGTGTCCTATAAAAACTCTCAACTTTCTCCTTTAAAAATAAATCACTTTGTCAAATTTTCCAGATCGTCCCAAACCTCTTTTTGCCCCTACCTTTTGGGACAGTCTCTTCATACACCGTCCAGCTATATAAAAAACCCTCATTAAACTTTGTAAAAGGGGCGTTAATATCATAATCAAGAGTTCAATTGCTTCATTGATTGGTTTTCCCTCAGAATCCAAACACAAATAAAATCTTGACTAAAATCTTCATTCCAAACATACTTAAATAAGTTTTACCTTGGCTGAACCTTTCGGAATCCAGCAATAGCGGAGCAACAACTCCAAACACTGGCATATTAGACTCAATTCTCTCTGAACTTTCAGCGACGAACAAAAGGGACAAAAGCGCTCGCATCAAGAAATAATCAAAAACACAAAACCAGATGGGGGCCACATATGTAAAATTTCCCATTGAAACACCCACTACATTCCATTTAGTATGGAAAAACAAACGTTCACAGACTTTTATGAGTATTTTCCCAAAAAACTGTTCACACATGATCCAAGAATTCGACGGGATGTTTAATTTAACATGGGTTTCACAGAAGATTTTAAAAAAAAGGTCTCGGGGGATAATGTCATCAAGGGTTTCGGTACCGTCCTAGCTTTAAAAAACACCAAACAAAAAAATTAAACGCCAAGCATTTCAAGAACATCCAAAATACACTGTTCAAAGTGCAACACCATATTATCTCCGTATCTTTGTATAGCCGAGTCATCGGGGGGAGATATGCACCCAATAAAAAAATGTCAGGTGTAAATTAAAAAAAACTTTAGATAAAATTCAAAAAACTACATTATCATTTCCATTTCCCTTCATTAATAAAAACAGTTTTTTTTCCTTTCCCGACAAAAAACAAACCCCCCTGGAGGCGGGATTCGATCAGACAGTCCCGACGCCGGTGAAACATAGGGTTTATGCGGGAAAAACCTGTGAAGAAAAGGCTGAGAAAAAGTTTCCCCCCAAAAGCAAAATCAAAATTTCCCAAAAAAAGATCGCATATCAGGTTCATAAAAACGTGCCATCCCCAAGTTATAAGTCAAAAAAGTTTAAACCCTTCATTTTTTAAAAATTTTCTTTCTGGGTCGAAAACGGCATCACCACACATTTGCAATATCTGGCATAATCAAAAATGTCACAACATCAAAAAAAACACATTTTAAAGATCCTATTTCTTTTTGTCACCAATAACAGACTGACATGATTGACTACATTTCTTTCAACAATAACATCACCACAATCATGACTAATGACATTACCACCATCATAACAACAACATACGGAAAAACCAACCATCTGACTAAATTTTTTAATACTGACATCAACACCTCACGACCAACAAAAGCGACATCACACATACCATGACAAAAACAAAACTGGGCATCCCACTCACATGAAAATGACGTCACCAACACCCCACCCTCATGACCAATATATCACTATATCCCAAAAATCAGACCAATAACACACTGACATCCTCTAATCATCCGTACTTTATTCGGGGGCACAGAAAAATCAAGAAAAAAAACGCTTTGAATTTTGGGTTTATGTGTAGCGCAGGCACGGGGTGTTCGACCACCCACCCGAATGCACGTGAATTTCAATCTCGTGTTAGGATAGGGTGTCCGACTTTTACTTTTCCCACAGCGCGATCGTCAAGTGAAGGATTTTTTATTACTTTTTATTTACACCCGGGTTTTTTTACCTTACCAGCCGGCCTTTTTCCCACATCTTTTGAGATTACCATCCTGACGACTGAGAATTTTTGTCCGTCAAAACAAAGAAACGAACCCTGGACCCTCTTTTGTTGTTCTTTTTTTCTTTTTTTTAGATGAGGACCAACTTTTTCGAATTTTTTCCCCAAAACCCCCTAGAAAAGTCCTCGCTTATGAATATTTTGGTTCCTTGAAAATTTTCTTCTGGCGTTTACAGTTTTTCTTTAGTTTATAGAAGGGGCCAAAAACCGATTATCGGGATCCGGGCCCCTTCTGTTTGTCTTGGGGGGATTTTTCAAATGGATGTCTTCGGTCAGATCCAATTTGTCTTCTTTTAATCCTGAAAAAAGCCTCCAATCTTGTCAGTTCATTCTCCGCGATAACACCGTGAAAATGACATTTTTTCCTTTTGAAGGGGTTTAAAACTCTGCCTTTCGCTCTAATTTCACACATTTTCAGTCATCTTTCGTTTGGGTTTTTGGCCTTTTATTATCACACTTTAATCTGTAACCCCGCTTTAACCAGAAACATCCTCATGTAAATCATTAGCTCCTTCATTTCCCCATTCGGGCCTTTATTCCATCAAACTTTCAGTTCAAAACATCGAAGACCACTGACACACGATAAAGGGTTTCCCCAGGGCGGGACGGCGAGGCACACTGCAGGCGGGAACCCGGGACTCCTCATCCCGGGGCGGGTTTTAAATCTCCCCTTGCTGCCGGGTTTTGGGGGCCGGGTTTTGTTCAAATTTCCCCCCACGCTGGGGAAAAGTCCGTGAACAAAAACGAAGGGTCAAAACCCACTGCGACACCGCTTGGCCTCTTCGACTTTAAGTCCACAAAACAAGAACTTTCTTTCCGATCGCCGAACATAAATGCATGAAAGAAAACATAAAAATCCAAAACCGAGCAAAGGATAAAGAACCGCTGGCATCTTGAGGCTGTACCAGAAAAAACCATTAAAAGGGCCCTTTATTTTAGAAATTACGTTTTATGTCAACGCTGCAGACCCCTCTTCACTTCGCAAGCGGAAGTCAACCCCCTGTGTGAGAAGAGAAGAGAGAAGAAGAGAAGAGAGAGAGAAGGAAGAGAGGAAAAGAGGAAGAGAGAGAGAGAGAGAAAAAGAGAGGGGAGAATTGCCCTTTAGCTCCAAGGATTTGCCTTTCCAACTAAATTTCATAGTACGTTCGACGACGAATTGAAAAAAATTTCGCGTTCTTTAGATTTTTTGAGCCTTAAAAAAATTTCCACTTCCTGAACTCTGCTGTATTGTTATGTTTTTGTTTTTTTTATGTTTGTTTTTTTGTTTTTTTTGTTTCTTTTTGAATACTTTTTTAAATGACGGGAATTTTTTCTTTTTTTTGTTTTTAAGCTGATAAAATTCTTTTAACATAAACAATGGGGGTTTTTTTCCCCCAAAGGGGAAACCCTAACACAGAGTAACTCTTTTCAAGATTTGGGAATTTTTCGTCATTATTTGTCCCGACTTTTTTCAAGTTTAAAAGGCGTGCCAGTCTTGAATAAAGTTAACCCTTTTTAGGTTTCCTTATGGGAGCAAAACATACCCCACGTGTTTAAATGTTTATCGTTTTCTGTTCCCTACCTCATTTCATTTCCGATTTTGCTTTGATTAAATTTAGGTTATTTTTATTTGTTTTTTGTCCGTCGTGTGTTTTTTCTTTGATCCCCTTTCATTTTGGGGGATCCTCAGGGGTAGGCTCAAAGACTGCCCCTAATTTTTTATTTTTGCATAACCTTTTGTTTAAGCAACTTTTTTCCTCCCCCACTTCGTTTGGTTCAATTTTCACTCTTTGCCCGGGTGCCTGGGGGTGCATTGGGTTCTTTTTGCCCCTGGTGGTGAAACACCACAGATTAGGGCTGTGGGTGCATTTTACGCCGGAGCGCAGACACAACCACCGTTCTCCCTGTGAGTCCCTCCACGGGCGAAAGGGGCCCCGGACAGGGAAACACATAAAATCTCCTTTAAAGGGATTGCGATGGTTCCTTATCAGCAGAGAAAGTTTTCATATCTGTAACATTTTTTTAATTTTTTTTTTAAAAAAATAATTTTTTTTCCCATTTCCCTCTTTAAACCCCTCCCCCCCCCTCTCCCCCCTCAATTCAAATCTTTGCCCGACGTTCAGTTGGGGCCCGCGCTTGTTTTTTTCCCCCCCTATTAGATTGTTCGTCTTTATTTGTCTGACTTTTTTTCAATTTAAAAGGCTGTGCAAATCTTGAATAAAGTTACTCGGGGGTTAGTTTCTTATGGGGGCAAAAAAACCCCACTTGTTTTCTGTTTATCTTTCTGTTCCCTACCCATTTCATTTCCGATAATTCTTTTTTGCAGCAAATTACAAATGCCACTTCCACTTTACGTTTTTTTTATAGGGTACTGTAACACTTCTCCCGAGGATTTCCAAACGGGGGCCCGTTTCTCTCGCAGTGGAGTCAGTGACGTCATTTTACTAAAAATCTGTTTTCTGCTTCACAGATGTGAAGAGGACATGGACGTCACTATCAAATTCAATTTGCATTCCTTTTTCAATAGTTCGGGGATCAGTTGCCAGTTCTGTCAATTCCTCTGAGAAGGCTATATCTAATGACTTCGAATGACAAGGTTATGTTTTCAACGTATGAATGGCAGGGGCAGAAGCAACAATGATTCATTCACCTCGTTATCTTTTGCGTCGGAATATGATTCTGGCAGTGTCTTTTGCCAAACTTAACAAGATGCAAAGCATATAAACGCACTCCCAGTTTATCCTGAATATACATGAGATATTCCATAAAGAGGCAAAACCGTCTTGGGCTGGTGTAACCGTTAGTAATGCTGTTCTGGTAAACATCGGCTATCATCTGTGACCTAAAATGAACATACTTACAAATTTTCAGAAAGATCGGCCAAGAACTTTCTGAGATTTTCCATAAAGAGAAAACCATTATGGGCCGTTAGTAACAGCTCTAACGGTAAACTTAAACATCGGGCATCATCCGTGACCCATAATGAACATACTTGCTAATGTTCACAAAGATCGCCAAGTACTTTCTGAAATATTCCATAAAGAAAAAAAAACACGTTACAGGCCGTTACAGCCGTTAGTAATGCTATAACGGTAAACTAAATATCAGACATCATCCTTGATCCATAATGAACATACCTGCTAATTTTCACAAAGATCGGCCAAGGACTTTCTGAGATATTCCATGAAGAAAAACAACCGTTACAGGACGTTACAGCCGTTAGTAACGACTATAACGGTAAACTAAAACATCGGGCATTATACGTGACCCAAAATGAACATACCTGCTAATGTTCACAAAGATCGGCCAAGTACTTTCTGAGATATTCCATGAAGAAGAAAAAAGGCGTTACAGGCCGTTACAACCGTTAGTAACAGTATAACGGTAAACTAAAACATCGGACATTATCTGTGACCCATAATGAACATACCTACAAATTTTCAGAAAGATCGGCCAAGTGCTTTCTGAGATATTCTATAAAGAAGAAAATCCGTTACAGGCCGTTGCAGCCGTTAGTAACGGCTATAACGGGGTAAACTAAAACATCGGACATCATCCGTGACCTATGATGAACATATCTACATTTTTTTTGAAAGATCGGCCTTGTACTTTTTGAGATATTCTATACAGAAGAAAAACCGTTACAGGCTGTTACAGCCGTTACTAACGGCTATAACGGGTAAACTAAAACATCGGGCATCATCCGAGACCCATGATGAACATACCAGCTAATTTTCACAAAGATCGGCCAAGTACTTTCTGAGATATTCCATAAAGAAGAAAAAGCGTTACAGGCCGTTACAGCCGTTATTTATGGCTATAACGGTAAACTAAAACATCGGCATCATCTGTGACCCATAATGAACATTTCTACAAATTTTCAGAAGATAGCCAAGTACGTATTAATATATTCTAAAAAGAAGAAAAACCGTTAAAGGCTGTTACAACCGTTAGTAACGGCTGTAACGGGGTAAACTAAACATCGGGCATCATTCGTGACCCATGGTGAACAAACTTGCTAATTTTCACAAAGATCGGCCTAGTACTTTCGGAGATATTCCATAAAGAAGAAAACGTGTTACAAGCTGTTACAGCCGTTCGTAACGGCTGTAACGGTAAACTAAAACATCGGGCATCATCCTTGACCCATAATGAACATACCTACAAATTTTCAGAAAGATCGACCCAGTACTTTTGTCTGGAGCGAGTGGAACACATTTTGACCACGGACACACACACACACACACACATTCACACACACACACACACACACACACACACACACACACACACACACACACACACACACACACACACACACACACACACACACACACACACACACACACACACACAAGGTAGTAGTGTGGTAGACTACTTTATAAGTTCAGAAGAACTTAACACAAATATAGTTGAAATGAAAGTTATGGAACTAAATCATTTTTTTAGATCATTGTCCACTCAGTATGACACTATATTTACCTATATTGAAAAATGTAACAAAAGACAAAGAGTTATTTCAGTAAGAGCACATTTTAGAAGCAAACTAATGGTCAAAAGGAAGAATATGTAAAATTTTACTGGGATGATAACTCCGCTGATGCTTTCTGTACAGCTTTAAAAACAAAGCAAATTAGTGAATCATTACAAGAAATTAAAAATCATATTGATGAACCAATCACAGTTGATTTAGCCACTCTTGTTTTGGAAAAGCTTACCAATACATTAAAGTATGCTGCAAAATTGGCATTACGACATAAGCTTATAACTAAAAGAAAATCCAGAAAACGCTCCCAAAAATGGTTTGACCAAGACTGCTATATTCAAAGACGAGATCTAAAATCTTAAAGAAATGCACTGAACAGAAATCCACAAAAATAACATCACATGAAAAGTTCTTTCACAAAATGAAAATATACAAACGTTTGTTGAAAAGGAAGAAAAAGATTTATAAGAACAGATTAGTTCAGAGTCTGAATGAAGCATATTTACAAGATCCAAACAATGTGTGGAAAACATTGAAACAATTACATGAAGCAGATTCTCAAAACGGAAATAACCATGGAGCGATAAATAGTACAAAGTGGCTAGACCATTTGCAAAATCTTATTGGTACAGAGGTAAATGTTTGAAACAGATGCAAAACTAAAAGTAAATTCTAAATTGGAAAAACTCTCTTTAGAATTAAGTTACTCTGATCTTGATTTTCCAATATCATCTAAAGAAATTTCAGATGCTTCAAAAAATATGCGTAACAAAAAAGCGGCTGGAGAAGATGAGATTATTAATGAAATAATCAAAACTAGTTTACCCGATACAGGTGAAAAAAATTAGAACTTTATTTCAAAGTATTTTTTACTCAGGAGCATATCCAGAAGCATGGAAGAGGGGAATAAATGTCCCCATTCATAAATCAGGAGATCTCTTCAATCCTTCAAATTATCGAGGTATAACAATTAATAACTCTCTCAGTAATTTGTTCTGCCATATATTAAATCACCGAATAACAAACTTTTGGAAGAAAATAATCTACTAGCAGGAGAACAAGCAAGCTTTCGCAAAGAGCACAGAACATCAGATCATCTATCTGTGTTAAAGAAAATTGTTGATGATATAATGAAAAGGAGAAAAGATCGCCTTTATGGTTGCTTTATCGACTTTGAAAAGCGTTCGATAACGTTTGGCATGAGGCACTTTTCTTAAAAATACATGAAATAGGCATACAGGGAAACTGTTTCAGAGTTATTAGGAACATGTATGAAAATTCCAAAATATGCACAAAAACGAATGAAGGTCTATCCCGATCCCATAACATAAACGTACGTAAAGGAGTATTACAAGGAAATGTTCTTAGTCCAACTTTATTTAATATCTTCGTAAATGATATTCCAAAGTATATTGGGGAGACAGATAGTCTACATACTGATGAAAAGACCCCTATATCATGCTTAATGTATGCAGTTGATCTAGTTATTTTTTTTTTCTAAAACAAAGAAAGGTCTTCAAAACAAGCTTGACAAATTGAATAAATATTGTTTAACTTGGGGTATGAAAATTAATGTACAAAAGACAAAGGTATTGATTTTACACATAAAACCCCCCAAAATTCCCATCTTATTTAAATTTGGTACTGAGGTAATTCAGACAACTGATCAGTACAAATATCTGTGAATAACTGCATTCTGACGGCTCCTTTATTTTGGCGAAAACTCAACTTGCCAAGCAAGCAAGTAAAGCTTCACATTCATTATATCGATTAATCAGAGGAACCAACATTCGTTTTGATACAATATTACAACTTTTCGATACTTTGGTTACTCCTATAGCAACATTTGGTTGCCATGGTCTGAGAAAAGTACAATCTCTAACATGGACTCATTTGATATATTTGATTTTTTTCAAAATAGTATTTCTTCAAAACACCCACATGAAAACTTAAATGTGAAATTCTGTAAACGTCTTCTTGGTTTACACTCAAAAGCAATTAATTTAACGACTCTAAGTGAACTAGGAAGAGTTCCAATTGGGATTCACATAGCTTGTCGAACCATTGGCTTTTGGCTGCATATTTTAGATAAGTCGGAAGAAACATATTTTAAAAGTGTATACATCGACATTATGAATAAAGACAAGGGAATTCAATATCTATGGCTCTTGTTTATTCAAAAATATTCTTTACAGTTTAGGATTAAACCATGTTTGGTTGAACCAGTCAACACTGAGTAAGCATAGACTGAAATTCACTATACAACAACAATTGAAAGCCAGGTATATTGAATTTTGGGCAAAGGAAAAGACAAAATTCAGCCGTTTGGAGTTTTACAATGTCATCAAATCATCTGAATATCATATTGAATATTACTTGTTGACTGATATGGACAGTACGAAAAAAACAAGCGCTATGTAAATTGCGTGTTAGCTCGCAGGACTTGAATGTTGAGAAAGGTCGTTATGCAGGTATTCCATGAAATCAAAGATTTTGTATAGCATATAATGAAATAGAAGACGAATTTCATTTTGTAGATAATTGTAGAATACTTTATGGCTCAAGAACAAAACTAAAGATACAAGTAGCACAGATGCAAGATCTAACAGGTAACCCAGGAAAAAGAATATTTTGTTCCAATGACTTCAAACCAAGTACTCTATTAAACTCCAGGGAACACCAACAGATATTAGCCAGCTTTATTTTTGAGGCATTCAAAGCCAGGCGAAATTGATAATCGAAGTACTTTTTTTCTTTTTTTGTTGTTGTCGTTGTTGTTGTATTGTGCCAAATATCTTTCAAAGGTGACGGCAATGAAGAATTGTTCTTGTTGTTGTTCTTGTTCTTGTTCACACACACAGATACACAGACAGCAATTCTTCATTCCCATTCTAAAGTACTCCCTGTTCTTTAAGAACTGGGAGTACAAAAAGGTGTTTAGTCTGTCTCATTCCGTAACTTTGCTTTAACTGGGGAAACAGTTGTGGTTTGCTGACTCTAAAATAAGGCCCTCTTGTTGTAGTCCAGTTCTTATAGAACAGGGTTTCTTTAGAATGGGAACGAATAAATGCTGTGTGTGTGTGTGTGTGTGTGTGTGTGTGTGTGTGTGTGTGTGTGTGTGTGTGTGTGTGTGTGTGTGTGTGTGTGTGTGTGTGTGTGTGTGTGTGTCCGTCCGTCCGTCCATGGTCAAAATGTGTTCCACTCGCTCCAGACAAAACTACTGGGCCGATCTTTCTAAAAATATGTAGGTGTGTTCATTATAGGTCATGGATGATGCCCGATGTTTTAGTTTACCGTTATAGCCGTTACTAAAGGCTGTAACGGCCTGGAACGGGTTTTTTTTTTGTCTTTATGGAATATCTCAGAAAGTACTGGGCCGATCTTTGTGAAAATTAGCAGGTATGTTCATTGTGGGTCAGCGATGCTGCCCTATACTTTATTTTACCCTGTTGTAGCCGTTACTAACGGCTGTAACGGCCTGTAACGTTTCATCTTCTTAATAGAATATCTCAGAAAGTATTTGGCCGATCTTTCTGAAAATGTGTAGGTATATTCATTATGGGTCACGAATAATGCCCGATGTCTTAGTTTAGCGTTATAGTCGTTACTAACGGCTGTAACGGCCTGTAACGGTTTTTCCTTCTTTATGGAATATCTCAGAAAGTACTTGGCCGGTCTTTTTGAAATTTTGTAGGATGTTCATCATGGGTCATGTATGATACCCTGTGTTTTAGTTTACCTTTATAGCCGTTACTAACAGCTGTAACGGCCCATAACGGTTTTTCTTCTTTATGGGATATCTCGGAAAGTACTTGGCCGATCTTTGTGAAAATTAGGAGGAGTGTTCATTATGGGACACGGATGATGCCGGATGTTTTAGTGTACCCCGTTATAGCCGTTACTAGCGGCAGTAACGGTCTGTAACGGTTTTTTGTCTTTACAGAATGTTTCAGAAAGTACGTGGCCGATGTTTCTGAATATTTGTAGGTATGTTCATTATGGTCACGAATAATGCCCGATGTTTTAGTTTGCCGTTATAGCCGTTACTAACGGCTGTAACAGCCTGTAATTTTTTTTAATAGAATACCTCAGAAAGTACGTGGCCGATCTTTGTGAAAATTTGTAGGTATACTCATGATTGGTCACAGATGATGCCCGATGTTTTAGTTTACCGTTGTATCCGTTACTAACGGCTGTAACGGCTTGAAACGGGTTTTCTTCTTTATGGAATATCTCAGAAAGTACTTGGCCGAACTTTGTGAAAATTAGCCGTATGTTCATTATGGAACACGGATGATGCTCGATGTTTTAGTTTAGAAATTTTAATATACTTTTTTTAAAGCCTTTGATAAGGTTGACCATGAGGGCCTGCTACTTAAATTAGAACACATTGGCATTGGCGGTTCTTTGCTAAAATGGTCTAGATCATTCCTCGTTGGGAGAACGCAGAAAGTTATTGTGGAAGGGTCGTCATTCCATTGTAAACCAGTGTTTTCGGGTGTACCACAGGAAACTGTTCTGCCCCCCCCCCTCCCCCCTTCCTTTTTATAAATTTATATAAATGGCACAAGTAGAAATATCTCTCCTGGACCTACTATAAGGCTTTTTGCAGATGACAGTTTAGCATATAACACAATCAGAAGCAAGAATGATACACGCATTCTACAAGAAGATCTAAACGCTTTACAAGAGTGGGAAAGAACTCGGAAGATGGAATTTCATTCCCAGAAGTGCCAAGTGTTGCGTATATATAATAAACGCTCATCAACTAGATCAGAATACTCTGTTCACAATGCTATTCTTAAAGACACCAATGCAGTAAAATATTTAGGCGTGATTATAGATAGTCGTCCTAAATGGAAAAAAAACACATTACAATTTAGTATGTTAGAAAGCACACAACATCTTAACTTTCTTATACAGGAACATCAACGACTGTCCCCAAAAGGTTTAGGAAGATTGCTATAAAACATTGGTTCGACCAGTACTGGAATATGATGCTCAGTCTGGGATCCTTACAATCTAGAGGACATTGATAACCTCGAAAAGATTCAGAAGAGAACAGCACGGTTCATAACAGGGAACCATATCAGAGAGAAAGGGAATACTAGGAAGAACATGAGGAAATTAGAATGGAAACCCTTAGAAGAGAGAAGAACCTTTATTAGACTTAATACCTTCTTCAAAGGCAGAGCTAAACTAATTGATATCCCAATGGAACAACTAGTATTTAATAACAGTAGCATCAGGAGTGGTGGTCAATCTTATACCATACCTGCATCAAATATTGACAGCCATTTACATTCATTTTATCTCAGTTCTGTAAGGCTGTGGAACTCACTGCCAGGTGCAATCAAGATTGCCAGAAATGCAGTCTCTTTTAAAAATTAAATTGATAAGACAATCCTGAGATCTGCATATTGTTTACTTCTATTTTAACTTCCCCATATATTTTATAGTTACCTAGGCCTTAACCTATCCATTGCTTTTAACCTTTTAAATTTCATGTGCGACCCCTTGTTGCCAAATTTTGCTCCAGGGGCCAACAGGCTGAGTCCCTTTTTTAACATGCGCGCTGGTGATCTACCCAATTTTAAGTGAACCAGTATTTTAGGAAGAAGAAGAAGAAGACCCTGTTATAGCCGTTACTAACGGCTGTAACGGCCTGTAACAGTTTTCTTCTTTATAGAATATCTCAGAAAGTACTCGCCGATCTTTCTGAACATTTGTAGGTATGTTCATTATGGGTCACAATTAATGCCCGACGTTTTAGTTTTACCGTTATAGCCGTTACTAACGGCTGTAACGGCCTGCAAACGGTTTTTTTCTTTATGGAATGTCTCAGAAAGCACTCGGCCTATCTTTGTGAAAATTAGCAGGTATGTTCATTATGAGTCACGGATAATGCCCGATGTTTTAGTTTACCGTTACAGCCGTTAATAACGGCTGTAACGGCCTATAACGGTTTTTCTTCTTAATGGGCAATCTCAGAAAGCACTTGGTCGATCTTTCTGAAAATTAGCACGTATGTTCACTGTGGGTTATAGATGATGCCCGATGTTTTAGCTTACGTCATAGCCGTCACTAACAGTTACACTTGCCCAAGACGATTTTTTTCCTCTTTATGGAATATCTCACGCGTATTCAGGATAAACCTGAAGTACGTTTATATGCTTTGTATCTTGTTTCTTCTTCCTGCGGGCCTTGGTTCTCATGATCAGCCACAGTCTAGTCCACTTCCCCAAATGGCAGCCTGGCTATCCCCAGACATTCATTTTGTTGTCAGAGTGATTGTTGTCAGGGTGATTGTTGTCAGAGTGATTGTTGTCAGGGTGACATCCGATGTTACGTCGCATATCTGGGTTATTGCAACCCCTCTCTCCCACCCCCACCCCCCCTTCCCCCCTTCAACAAGTTCTAATTTACGAATACGTACAAATTATAACACTATCCCAGAGAATGATCTTTCCTGAACTTTTCATTTATAATTAGGTTAGCACGTTTGTGTCCAAGATAAACGAGCCTGGGTCATCGATTTTGTTTATATGAAGTTTCACAGCGCCTTTCCTGTGTTCCTAGGGTTCCTGCTTCAATAAAACTGCTTCCTCATGCAATGACACATTGTTTCTTTCTGATCTTCTGGTGGAGGAATGTCGTCTACAATGTCAGCTGCAACAACCATGGCTTTGACGGTGTCTCTGTGTGGGCAGACAGCCTCCAAGCCATTGTTGGCACCAGACTTCTGGCTGAACAGAGGCAGCCTGCTGTGCTGGACAGACATCTCGGTTTTCTGGCCTCCGTGCATCTCTGTAAGTTTCTGTCTCCAGCTGAACTGGATGTCTGCCATGTGGAAAGTCTGGTTAGATCGTCCTGGAGCATCCCTTTCAAATTTCTTTATTCGGTTGAACCCATGTTCACTATCTTTTAGTAGATGTTCTTACGGATTCTCTTTAGGAAACGGTGAAGCGTCCTACTTTTCACCATCTTTAAATCTTTGAATGACTTAGCTCCTACCTACCTTTCTGATTTCCGTCATCTCTGCATTCCTTCTAGACAGTTACGCTTTTTTTTCTATCGACAACACTCTGCTTAAACCCCTCGGTTTGGAACTAAAACATACGGCGATTCCTCTTTTTCGTGTGTGTGTGTGTGTGTGTGTGTGTGTGTGTGTGTGTGTGTGTGTGTGTGTGTGTGTGTGTGTGTGTGTGTGTGTGTGTGTGTGTGTGTGTGTGTGTGTGTGTGTGTGTGTATGTGTGATGTAGCCGGATGCTAACAGCGTATATATCTCTTGGTTACCCTCTGTGGACGAAAAACATGTTTTGTTCGAGAGTTATCTCCCCCCTCACCTCCTTGATTGATGAATCTCGATTTTTTTTTTTGGTGTGTGTGTGTGTGTGTGTGTGTGTGTGTGTGTGTGTGTGTGTGTGCGTGCGTGCGTGTGTGTGTGTGTGTGTGTGTGTGTGTGTGTGTGTGTGTGTGTGTGTGTGTGTGTGTGTGTGTGTGTGTGTGTGTGTGTGTGTGTGTGTGTGTGTGTGTAAACTTTTTAAAATACGAACATCTCGGAGCCTACATAGTTGTATATGTGTCCCCAAAGTCACAAAGTAAATGTATGTTATTCATTTCAACCGTGCTGGGCCGGGAAGCCCATATTTTCTCTAAACTGGCATTTTGCACAATTAATTTTGGCGCTATTTTCAATTGTCTGACAAATAATCCTAGAAAAATTCTTTATTTCACCACACACACAAAAAAAATCCGAAAATGCACATTAAAAGTAAAGTCCATAAGCTCTTATTTCGTATATCTCATGCCTAGGATCTTTTCCGTGAAAGCTTGGGACTATACGAAATGACTTACGGCACTGGCTCCCTTGAGGGATCGCCTTCTTTGTTCATTGTCAGAGTTTTGATCTAAATTGTTGTTTTACAAAATTCGGTCTTCCTGATCGGAATCTTCCTAATGACTCCATTTCTTCCATAGATACAATTGAAAATGGAATAAAAATCATAACCCGATGTACTCAACAAAGTAACATTTTATCAAAAATCGCATCAAATGCACGTGTCAACGGCCATGTGGCGAGGAAAGCAAGTTGTGTTTTCTACCAATTTTCAAAAACAAAGTTCTCCGCTCAGACGGCGTCTTGTATAACGAAATTTAAATATATAAACAGAGCGAAACGCTAGCTATTAATCCATCACAAAATTGGTTCATGCTGTTTGTTTTTTCTCACTGAAATAGAGGAAAATATGACGCAAACACGTTAAAAGTGGGTTCACTTACCGAATATAATCACCAATAATTTTACACAGCCACAGAATTGTCAAATATGACTTAGTGCGTTTTATTCCTTGCGTCTGAGATTTTATCGATATGAAATATGTTCCAATGCGTTGAATGGACGGCGAGCCAGACAACACTAAAGCTGCAACAGATAGTGCAAATTTCTGTCAGTTCCCGTCTTGCAAGGCTGTTTTAACAGCAGCAGTGTGTCGCTGGCTTTGCGGTCCGGCTCGCGTTACATATTTAGAGCGCTAGGTGTGAGACAGCAGTGTGCCCTGAGTGAGCCCCGGAGAGTGTTCCGAGATGGTGGTCCCGAGAATGCGGATGTG
>CM031618.1:16064897-16072397 GCA_018398815.1 Conus ventricosus
AACTAAGAGGGTAATGAAACAGGGGGGAGGGTGGGGGAGGCTGGAAAAAACGGGAATAAAAAAAAAAAAGCCACTATTGAAAGGGTATTAAATATTAACGGAAGTATCTGCGCTTTTACTTGAGGATCTATTCAAGGATACAGGGGAGTTCAAACGTGTCACAAGTCACAGGTGTTAGCTCTACAGTTTTAATAATATAAAAAAAGCATAGTCGGTCACACGAGTAGTGGTAACGGTGATAATTGCGCAGAACTGCATTTCCTTGGATTTTCTGAGAGATGTCATCACCCATTAATTATGTTATCACCCATTCATTAAGTGACCAAACGAAGCTATGTTGAACAAGTTATTGTAGTAGGAAAAAAAGAACGTGGAGGTTGACTGTTCTTCCGTACTAACAATAACTTGACAATGACTAAAAAAGAATACATATAAACGCGAGCAGGCAAAAGAAGACAGATACCTTTGTATGGTCAACCAAACTGGAACACAATAAACATTTAAAACAATTCAATTCAAATCGCAACGAATCAAACCAGTTTAAGTCTGTCCAACAAAAATCCCAACGACCGAATGAAGAAAGAGAATGGCAAGGCAATGGCTCCCAATACCCGATTCTAAAATGATCACACTCCAAGTTTGATAATCTTGCTTGCTTGTTACATCTCGTTTTGATGTATTAAAACACACACACACACACACACACACACACACACACACACACACACACACACACGCACGCACGCGAGCACACACGCATGCACGCACGCACGCACGCACGCACGCGAGCACGCACGCACGCACGCACCCGCGCGCGGGCGCGCGGGCGCGCGCGCACACACACACACACGTACACACACACACACACACACACACACACACACACACACACACACACACATACACACACACACACACACACACACACAGCGGTCTAGCATAACTCCATAGTAATCCCAATGGGTCAACACATTGAAAAGCAAGCACACACACACACACACACACACACACACACACACACGCACGCACGCACGCACGCACGCACGCACGCACACACACACGCACACAGCGGTCTAGCATAACTCCATAGTAATCCCAATGGGTCATCACATTTAAAAGCAAGCATGCACACACACACACACACACACACAAGATGGCGGCTACGGTCAAGCACTGAAAGGAAGGCAGCACTGATTTTTGCAAAGTTAATGAATATGACGAGATCGAGGAGGACCAGAGATGGAAGAGCCGAGTCATCAGCGCTCAGGACACTGTTCCTGGGCACCGACAGTCTGCGGAGGGCGACCCAGTCGGAAAACGCCAGAAACGTAATAAGAGCGACGAAGACGGTTTGGTTGCCCATGGCGTGGACTGCGCTACAATACCCGAAACCAGCAGTCAACACATCGGGCCTGGCGTGAGTAGAGTTGGCCTGTCTGATCTACATGAGATGATAAAAACGCTCTGCTCGCGGATTTCAAATCTAGAAAAAAATATTAGCCAGCAGAATGATGTAGGCCCCTAGTGCAGACAAATGAGCATGGGAAGAAAAAAAAGCGTCAACAGCGTTGGAACCCAAACAGAGTCCAACAATATCGTTAAGCTTACCTATGTGGAAGCTGCTGGTTCGGGTGTATCACCACCGTGCTTCGCTCAACCCAATACGCGTACAATACCACACAGCAAAAAAGCGATGAAAAAAGGACCTGAATCAACTAACAAAACCAAAGAATAGGAAAAGAAGAACATCAGAAGAAAGAAATAAATCGCACACTGTAATGACGTCAAACAAAGCCCCGCTGAAAGACGCAATAGGCCCAGACCTAGTTCTACGGAACAAGAGAAAACAGATCGAAACTCTAACCCTGATCTCCCAAGTGTTTTGATCCTTCATGACTCGGTGACAAATAAAGTAAATAGCAGAGGACTGGGCCAGTCCTACGGATTCGATGCAGTGTCACACAAGGCGTCTACGATCAAGGATTTGCGACCGTCCTTCGAATCGTCTCGAATCGTCTCGTCAAGCTGCTGAGAAAGACTTTGACGCCGTTTTAGTTCACTGTGCCGTGAATGACTTGAAATCAAAATCTCCGATAGAAAGCAGCAAAGAATTCATAAAATGTATCAGGGACATTTTAAAAGAACAACCTAAAATGAAAATTATCATCAGCAAAATTGCACCATCTAAAGACCCCCAGCTTAACATCAAGGGGGACCTCTTCAACGCCTTACTGGTATCAGAGCTGATTGAAGACAACATCTCATTCATCAGCCACACCGACCTTCACGTCAACACCTGGCACTTCCGGGACGACCTCCATCCTACTTACAGAGGGGCTAGTGTTCTCGCCAAGAACACCGGGAGACACATCAGGAGCCTCTTCTGGACGGGGTCATGCCGCTGTTCCCCAGGTTCTTTGTTCCCCAGTCTCTATATTCCCCAGTCCCGGTGTTCCCCTCAAGAAAAAAATAGAAATTCAGTCCCTAAGTTCCCCAGTTTCGTTGTTCCCCACCCTGTGGCGATCCCGCTGTTCCCCATTCCCGCAAATCCCCGGTCCCGGTGTTCCCCAGTCCCGGTGTTCCCCAGGCCCGCTGTTCCCCAAGTTTTTGCTGTTGGTGGTGTTGGTGGGTTTTGCTGACTTAAACGTTGTTACTGTTGTTTTCATTGCTATAGGCGAGG
This sequence comes from Conus ventricosus, assembly GCA_018398815.1. Classification (NCBI taxonomy): domain Eukaryota; kingdom Metazoa; phylum Mollusca; class Gastropoda; order Neogastropoda; family Conidae; genus Conus; species Conus ventricosus. Next base: position 16,067,578 of record CM031618.1, read on the forward strand.
CAGTGGGAGGGCGGGATGGGAGGGGGGAAGGAGGGGGGGAAGGGTCGGGGTATTGGGGGTGGAGCGGCAGGGCCGTAGAAGAGGGGTTTCATGCCGACTGGACAGCACTGGAACCAGCAGGTCAGCACTTGCATGACCCCATCAGGTCTGTGTAGACAGTCTAAAAGTAGAATGGCCGTTGCGAAAGAAAAGGTGTAACTCACGCAAAGTGCATGTGATATAAAGGGATAGGAGTTCAAAGCGTAAAAAGAAGCACATCACTGTCAAAACCCTTTTCTGGCGTGACAAATTCATGCTTCCCGTTCTAGAATCATACGCGATCGAAATATTCCGTTTTTCTTACTGATTTGACCAAGCAACCCACAGCGAAATTGCCCCCCCCCCCCCCCCCTCCCTCCCTATCCGTTGGAACGGTGCCGGCAATGCGCCCTGGGGGCCACGCCAAGTAACACGCTTCGCAGACGACAGAAGCGCGATGACACTTCCAATGTAGCGGTTAAAATGGGAACAACCTGAGTTGACACGCGTGGGCACGTGCAACTCTCTCTCTCTCTCTCTTCTCTCTCGCTCTCTCTCTCTCTCGGCGGGGAGGGGAGGGGGTGGGCATGTGCATTTTTTTTTCCTGTTATTTTGTTTACCTTGGGATGTGCCCGGCGCAACCTCTCCTTGCGCGCTGGTGACCTACTCGTTTTTGAGTGAACCAGTATTTTAGGAAGAAGAAGAAGAAGGGCCCGTACTGGCGCTAATGTGCATTGAAATCTGGGAACAGCACTATTGGGGAACAGAGAACCTGGGGAACACCGGTATGGGAACAGCGGCACGCTTTTTCGGTCGGGGAACATCGACACTGGGGAACAGAGACACGGGGAATAGCGCTACTGGGAACATAGAACCCGGGGAACACCGGCACGCTCCCCTTCTGGACAACACCCAAAAAAGTGGCCCGACGCTACCGTTTCCAGCAACGCGGCCCCTCCCAGTACCAGCCATTCCTGGAAGACCCACGCTACGATCCTCGCCCCTGGAGGAACATGTTTAGACCATTGTATGGCTGGTGATGGAAACACTTTGCAGAAATTCAGTGCTCAAAGTTCCGACTGTAGACTAATATCTATTTATTTCACCACTTGTGTCAATTAGTATTGCTGATATAGTAACTTAACATCTCTGATTTATTTATTGACAGTTTCAACCATTTAACACACACACACACACACACACACACACACACACACACACACACACACACACACAAACACACACCATTTCAGGAGCGACCCTACTACAACCGCGCCCCTTGGAAGTACAGATTTATGTCTTATAGGACTTGTGAAACAAGAACTTATAAATCTTCAGCATCCCACTTCATCCTGACTGTAATGTCACCACTTGTGTAACAAAGTATATGTAGTGTACTATTCTACACATGATTTATTATCCATTTTGACACTGTTAACGTGAACAATTAGATCTAGATCTTCAGATATTTATGTTATTGGTTTAAAGAAAGTTATATTCCATGTTAAAATAACGTTTCTTTTAAGGTTTTCCAGTGGAACTGTCGATCCATCTCAACTAGTCTTGATCAGCTAACTCAGCACCTTGCCGAAGAAAAAATATAATGTATGGCTTTGCAGTCTCTCAATGTTGAAGAGGAATAGGTTACCTAAACTCAGTGGCTACTATTTCCACCCATTACTCAGCAAGGAGCCACAGACCATAAAACCAATGTTGCTATTTACATAAAATAAGGAGAGAAGTATTACCCATGTACTAGTCCTGTTCCACCAGACTTACAGATGCCTATTCCTGTGCAGTCAGGGTCCGAATAAACACCGACAACCACATTCACTGTAGTGTCAATATACTACCTCGAGGGCCTAATGAGATAAACACCGAATGGCTTCGATCACTACACCTAAAATCAGATCAGAATAGCAAGTTCATAATAACTGGTGATTTCAATGCCATTCGCCATTCTGGGAAAAAGATTGTCAATTAATTTACTAGCAGTCGTTTCGTTGAGAACATTGTTGACTCGTCTTTATCTCTTTAAACGACGGGAGAATAACACGTGTTCCCGATAATCCCAATCACAAGCCCAGTGCAATAGATTTAACCTTAACATCTCCAGATCTAGCACCTGTATGTGACTGGCAGACCTAAATGACACTCTGAACAGTGATCATATTCCCATTATCACCACTTTTAAATCTATAAGGCCTGAACCAAAAGACATGCCGCAAGAAAAAGTACCAAAATATAACTATAAATTAGCTAACTGGGACAGCTTCACAAACTTGCTTAAATCGTTCAATGTCGACATGAATGAATTCAACTACCTAACTGTTGATGATTGTATTGTAAATTTCAAAAAGCCATGCTATCTGCTGCAAATCAGTCAATACCCAGAATAAAACTAATTAAGCCAAAGTTAAATAAACACACAGGGAATGTCTGGTGGAACGAAAATTGCGAACAAGCTATTTTAGGAAAAAAACGTAAAACCAAGAGCATACTTACGAAGTAAGGGAGACGAACGTAATTCAAAGCTGCTGAGAAAAAAAGGCCCAAATCATTTAAACAAAGTGACGGCACAAACTAAACGACAATACGTGGTCAAACATTTGTAAAAATGAAGTAAATAGTTTCAAAGATTATCAAAAGGTGTGGGCAAATCTAAGAATAATGAAACAACGGAGTACCTCTACCAACATGTCCGATCAAGCCCCTAACTCTGATTTCCCCTCCAACTCAGAGAAAGCTGAAGCATTCGCCAACAATATTTTCAAAAAATAGCAGCACAGACAGTCTAACAGCAGAAAAGAAACAACACAGAGAGCAAGAGGAAAGAAAAGTCATTTACAACGACCCTGACCCTGTAACAGACCATTACCTGAATGTTCCCATAACAATACAAGAAGTGGAAGAATGTCTCAGTAATCTAGGAAATAGAAAGACATCAGTAGCTTAGATGGCATTTCAAATGAAATGTTGCATCATATCCCTCCGAATGTAAAACATTTCATATACCTTTTTATTAAAAAAAATGTTGGAACGAGGAAATCTGCCTTCTGTGTGGAAACATTCTAAATTATTCCCATTCACAAACAGGGAAAACCTCGATCTGATATAAACAGCTACCGACCAATCACCCTAACGTCTCATATGTGCAAACTGATAGAAAAATATTGTTCTAAACAGTTAACATATTTTTGTAACAACACCAAGTAATCCCAATCAACCAAGCTGGTTTCAAAAAGGAAGATCATCAGTAGAACACTAGTTAAACTAACGACTCAAGTTAAACAACAATTTGCGAGACGGAAAAACATCCTCGCAACTTTCTTTGATATAAAAAAAAGCATTGAACAAGTATGGCACAAACGGCTCATGTATAAGTTCAAAGCCATTGGTATAAGTGGAACAATGTATAACTATATCAAAGTTTTTTGGAAAATAGAGTGATTCAAACAAGAATAGAGCATACATATTCTAGCACTAGACCATTAGAAATGGGGCTTCCACAGGGATCAGTATTATCTCCGATTTTATTCAATATTTTAACTGCAGATATAACAAAAGGATTATCAAAAGATGTAATATTAGCACAATTCGCCGATGACTTATGTTTGTGGATGAAGGTCCCTATGAAAAGAAAGACTCCATAAGATCTATCAGTTACATAAAAATAAAATATCAACATGAACTAAACAAAATCAACGACTTTTTACATGAAAATGGACTTTCACTTTCAGCAGAAAAAACGAATTTAATGCTTTTTAACTCTGGATATGACCCTGAGAAACTTCCTCAATTTACTCTGAACGGGTCACTACTACAATACGCTAGTTCTGTAAAATTTCTAGGCGTTTTATCTAACTCCAAAGCTTTCATGGAATCTACATATTGAATACATTTTGAATAAAGCGAGGAAAAGTTTTAACTTTTTAAAAATCATAAGCAAACAAAAGTGGGGACAAGACAAAGATAGCTTAACATTACTATCTTCTGCGCTTGTGCAGTCAAGATTAATTTACGCCCAAGAAGTATTCTTTAGCGCCCCACAACACTACTCAATAAATTACAAAGTATAGACTGCAAATCGTATAAACTGGCACTTGGAGTTCCTATACATACATGTAACATGGGAACATTCCATGAAATTGGAGTTTTGCCTCTCAATGAGTTTCGAAAAGCGTCTACATCTAAATTTGTCTTAAAGAACTCTCACAAAATACTTTCTGTGCTAAAGAAGTATCATTAAATTCAGAAACAGACTTTGCAAAAAAGAGCTAGAAGCATAAAATCAACTTTATCCATTCAGACATATACTTCTACTCTATTGAAGAATCATACATAAATCAAACTAAAATCGCTTCGAGCCCCTTCTATGCACCCATTCTCAAATGGAACAAATAAAAGCTAAATGTGATACAAATTACACTATGCTAAGTAAAAACGATTCCCAAACCTTCTTAAAAGCGATGTAAATGTCATTTGGAAAATGTGTATAAAGACCACTTGAAAGTTTTATACGGATGGTTCAGTACTAGATGATCATAACACTGGCGCAGCTTTTATCAACCAACCTTAAAAGTGGAGAAATTGTATAATCTTGGGAAATACTTGTCGATTTTTACCGCAGAACTAGTAGCAATTCTAATGTCTCTAAAGTATATTCTAAATTCTTCCACTAAACATTGTCAACTTCAACTTTGTAGTGATTCCAGATCAGCGCTTTTTGCTTTACAATCTCCCAATTCAAAGATTCGTAATGAGACAACAACGGAATAAAATTACATAACGCATCTTCTATC
>CM031618.1:16076690-16079190 GCA_018398815.1 Conus ventricosus
GGGGGAAAAAACTTTGACACAACTGAATTAACAGTAAAGAGGGTAATGTTAAAGATACATATAACAAACAAAATGGAAATACAGAAACGTGGGTGGGTGGATGTGTCCCTCACCACTAATCTACATTGGAAAGAAACAATATCTGCAGGAATGACTGATGGGGGTGTGAATTAGGGATTCAGCAATTTGTAGTAAACCTTTGTATCATATAATAAATCTTCTGGTTTTTTTCTCCCGAAACATTCTTTGCTGTGACTAATTCAGTAGAAAACCTCGGAGACTTTTACAATGGAATAAAATGTGATTAACTGTGATTTGTTGCACCACACAGGCAATATACATTTTTAAGAATTTTGTTTTAAAGCGTTAATTTTTTAGGTGGAAAAATGGAAGTTACAAGTCTAGAATGATATAACAGTGCATTTGACAACTTTCTTGATACAATTTCCAACGTAACTGCAGCTGTATTTTGTGTTAGAGTCTTTTCATCAGACGTCTGCTATTTTTTTTCCATGCTGTTGTTTCCAGCAGCCTGTAATTTTCATGGAGTGACAAAGGAAGGTGTCATATCTACAGTCTCTCTAAACCTTTTGCGCCTCTTTTAGCAGCTCTGTCGGCCATTTCGTTTCCATTTTATGTTACAGTGCAAAGGCACCAACAAACTCAATGACTGTGCCTTTAGCCAACAAGCAATGTAATAAATAAGGAATTTCGTACATAAGGTCAGCCGTGTATCGGTACTGAAGGAGTTCAGTGAACAGAAATACCAATTTAGAATCCACCAATATCACAGTTCTAAATACTGTAACTGGAAGGTTCACCAAGAATTCTAAAGCAAGCATGATGGTTGTCAATTCGGCTGTCAAAAAATGACAGTTTTTTGCCGAGGTAAAAACATTTTTCAATTTTCAGTGCCGGTGTAAACGAAAAGTTTTAACTCCCCGAATGGTTTAACTCCCAGGGAGTTAAACTGTTCATATGTAAATTTTAACTCCCTGGGAGTTAAACTAGAATGACTCCCACTGTGCCAAAAATAACTCCACTCAGTAAACTTCAAAATGTTCTAAAATCTTTTTTGTACAAGCCTCAACAAAATTCTTGAAACCTTAAGGGGGGGGGGGGGGGGGGTCATTTTGTACATATATCAGACTTAACTCCCACCCTGTAACAGAATGACCCCCCCTGGGAGTTAGTACAGATTAACTCCCGGGAGTTAATCCAGGCGTGTAAAAGTTTAACTCCCAGCCCACTAAGGGAGTCAGTTTTTCACAGTTTTAGAATAACTCCCCTGGGAGTTAATGTGTACACGTGTTTTCTGACTCCCAGGGAGTTACTTTGTAACAGAGGGGAGTTAATTGATCATGACTAAGATGACTCCCCACCCACCTATTCCCAGGTGTCTTTCGGTAAGAGAATGGAGAAGGGATTTAATTAAATTAATGTTCATGATCATCATCATCATAGGGAAAGGAAATGTCCGTGTTACATATTCAGTGTCATCTATGCATGTCCTTGATATTTTACTATACCTTTTTGTATATAAACTGTATGTAAAGTCTGTATATACATGAATTAATGGTTTGATACCTTTGGTAGAAATACTGTACCATTCAGTCTTTGGCGTTCTCTCTCTCTTCTTCTCTTTCTCTCTCTCTCTCTTCTCTCTCTCTCTCTCTCTCTCTCTCTCTCCTCTCATGGAATCTGATGCCACTATCAAACAGTCACCCATACGTGTAGCCATTACACTCAAATGGTGTAGAAATTGAAATTGTTCAATTTTTCATTGTGTCTAATTCACATAAACCATAATATCGAAGGAAACAATTCTACCTGACAAGTTGATCTGGCAAGTTAGTGTAAGAACACACACACACACACACACCACACAACACACACACACACACACACACACACACACACACACACACACACACACACACACACACACCACCACACACACACACACACCACACACACACACACACACACAACTTTTCGAAAAAATATATATATATATATATAAGATGCATGGGTGGTAGCGAGGTGCGGGGAGTGGGTGGTGGGTGGGAGTCATTCTGGTGGTATGTCAGAATAACTCCCTGGAGTCAAACTGAAACACAGAGCGAGTTAGTTTTTTATATTCTAGTTTAAATCCCAGGGAGTTAAAATTTACAAATGAACAGTTTAACTCCCTGGGAGTTTAACCATTTGGGGAGTTAAAACTTTTCGTTACACCGGTATGACAAAGGCCGCACCAACATTATCATTGTCAAGTAAGGAGCCGTCTGTAAAAACCTGCAGATGATTTTGATATCTTTCATAGATACGTGTTTTTGCAATTGAATTCACAACATTTATATTTTCTTCTTTTCTCAATTGAGAATAGCTGATATCATATGACGGTTTTAGTGTTTCCATGGTGGTATACACGCGAATGATGGTCTTATTGACATGTCTTTGATGCTTATTCCTGAACTTTCAATTAAATTAGAAGTATATG
>CM031618.1:16084190-16086690 GCA_018398815.1 Conus ventricosus
CCCTAAAATGATTGATTCCAGGTTTCAGACGTATCATCATTTAAGGGGTGACATTTCGTTTTCCTGAAAATTTTGGGAACACAATCCCAATAATCCTTCTGACTGTTTTTACAGATTGAGAGTAGTTCTGTCAACAAAAGCATCGTGATATTGATTTTTCCTCTCTCTTTCACTGATGTTTATATTCTCGCCTTGCCTTTGACAGTAAGACTCACGAGAAGGCTGAGATAAAGAACGTAGAAAATTTATTTAATAATGTTACGAGCATTTCTTTTACTAACTAGGCTTTCCGTATATACCAGTCATCTTCTTTTGAATATTTTCCAACACTTAATCTCTTTCTTATACCATTTCTGGGCCTCCTTCACACAACAATGAAAGCGATTAGTGCTTCCTCGATGTTAGTATCCACCAACCTTTTACAGCTTCTTGCATACGCACTTGCATTTCGTTTAGAAAGGAATTAACTTTTAAACAAATAAACTGATCTTCATTTCATACAAATTTTTCAACTGTAAAGCGCCTGTGGTTAATTTGAGAAGAGTCGTAGTTCTGACTCAGGTAGTGATATTAAATTTCTCTAAAGGCATGTGTCTGATTTCATTTTCTCAGACACACAACAACTCGCAACTACCTAAATAATGGAGAACAAATCAAAAGACATCAAAAAATTTCAATCATTCACCTGGCTACCGCTGTCAGATATGTATGTGTAGCGACCTTTCAAGATCGCCATCCACACACCATTTAGCAATTCACAGTTTTTAAAAGCAGTAACTATTCGAGCAGTATTTTCCATAATTATTCAAAACAGAATCCTCAGAACATCGAACAGGCAGTGGTCCACTTTTATACTGATTATATATTCAGACTCAGAGAGAGAGAGAGAGAGGTGAGAAGAGGTGACAGAGAGGAGAGAGAGAGAAGAGAGAGAGAGAGATAGAGAGACTTCGAGTGAGGGAGAGAAGAGAGAGAGAGATGACAGAGAGATGAGCGAGAGAGAGAGAGAGATGAGGAGAAGAGAGTAAAAGATGATGCAGATTTGTGTTTATGGTGTGTGTTTGTCTGTGTGTGCTTGCGCGCGGGCCGTGCTGCGCGCGTGTGTGCGTTTTTTTTTATATATATATATATATATATACTATATATATATATCTATATATATATATATATATATTTTTAATATATATATATATATTAGATATATTATACATACGATACGCATGTGCATTCGTGTGTAGTGTGTGTGTGTGTGTGTGTGTGTGTGTGTGTGTGTGTGTGTGTTGTGTGTGTGTGCATACTGTGTGTGTGTGTGTGTGTGTGTGTGTGTGCGTGCGTGCGTGAGTGTGTGCGTACTCGCTGCGCGCGCCCGCATGTGTGTGTGTGGAGGTTGTGTTGAGTTGTGTTTGTGGATGTGTGAGGTGTGTGTGTGTGTGTGGTGTGTGTGTGTGTGTGTGTGTGTGTGTGTGTGTGTGTGGTGTGCTGTGTATGTGTGTGTGTGTGTGTGTGTGTTTGTTTGTTTGTTTGTTTGTTTGTGTGTATGTATGTGTGTGTAGTGTGTTGTGTGTGTGTGTGTGAGTGTGTGTGTGTGTGTGTGTGTGTGTGAGAGAGAGAGAGAGAGAGAGAGGAGGAGGAGAGTGAGAGGAGAGAGAGAGAGGAGAGAGAGGAGAAAAGATGCATGCAGATTTGTGTTTGTGCGTGTGTGTTTGTTCTGTGTGTGTTGCGCGCGGGGCGCGCTTGGCGCGGGGTGTGCGTATATATAATTATATATATATATATATATATATTATATATATATATATTCTAATTATATATATATATATATGATATATGTAGAGAGAGCGAGCAGAGAGAGGCAGAGAGGGAGAGGAGAGAGAGAGAGAGATGAGCGAGAGACGAGATGGAGAGAGAGAGAGAGACGGAGAGAGACAGGAGAGAGACAGAAGAGAGAACTGACTGAGACCGCCGCTCTGTTCTGTAAGCGCACTGTAGAAATGTTCTCCTATGTCAGCTACAAAATGTTTCAACACCGCTCATGGGTCTGTCTGCGCAATGCATTCATCGTGACCATGGAGTCCAGTGCCCAGGTGGTCGATCGATCTTTGGCTGCTATTCATAGTAGAGTTCAGCGTTCTCACAGCATGGCGTTTAGGGGGCAAGTCGTTCACAGCTGCAAGCTGCAGTACTTAGAAATCAGGTCATCTGGCTGGCTGGAAGATGGTTAGGCCTGGGGGATGTCTGTATATACGTTTGGAAACGACGAACGAACGAACGAAACGAACGAATGAAATGTATTTTACCAGGGTTAATGAGATTAGCAATATACATGCTTTTTATTTTCACGAGCATGGGGCAAAAGGAAAGAAAACAAATCAAAAGATTCAAATGAATGCGAATCATATAAAATGGAATAAGCATTGCGAGCTCTAGAGTTAATACACATTAGCTATTGTCCACACCATTGACAAACGAAAACAATAGAAATACCAACAACAACAGGAAA
>CM031618.1:16089190-16111690 GCA_018398815.1 Conus ventricosus
AACATTGATTGACATAAAAATATAAAATTTAACAGGGGAAACATTTAACATTGTTGGTTATTACAAATTGGTTATTAAGTTTGAACTCCTGGTTGAACTCGGTGCAGGCAATCACAAATATATTGCTTCAAAGGGATTGCATGGTTCCCTTACGCAGCTAGTGAAGAGTTTTCATATCTGTAACTTAAAAAAAAATATTAATTTCATGTTTCCAGTTTCTCCTCTTCAAACTCCCCCCACCCGCACCCTCCTCCTTAGTCCAAAATCTTGCCATGTCATTACTTATGAAGACAGTTCAGTTGGCTGCGCTTGTTTTTCCCCCACTATTAGATTGTTCGTTCTTGTTATTGTTCTGACTTTATTCAGTTTAAAAGGCAGTGCCCAGTCTTGAATAAAAGTTATCGGTAGTTAGGTTTCCTTATGGGATGCCCCAAATCCCCACTTGTTTACTGTTTATCGTTTACTGTTCCCTACTCATTTCATTTCCGATTTTGGAATTAAAGAGGCATTTATAAATGGGCATGGAAAAGTATATGTGCACATATAATGGCGTTGACATGCACCACGCTATATTTTGGGAATATTTGGGTCTTCAAGAGTTAAAACGTATCTTGTATATTAAACTAGAAAATATGGCTAGGTATGTTCATTACAACATTTATTCTTGAGACTTCTCAATTCGGAAAATTAAAAAAAATTAAGCTTTCCAATAACGAATGTATTTCATATATATCTACTTCAAATTATTATTATCAGGGATTGCCCATTACCCTGCGTCTGGCTAGTTTATCTGCTATTTCATTCCATAAATACCACTGTGGAAGGGACCAGCAGAAGGATATATTTATTCCTGTGGAAATAATGTAATAATTAGATGCTTTATTTCAAAGATTACATCTTTTTCTTGTTTTGAAATCCAACTTTCAAGCTATTAACACTGCCTTTGAATATACACAAATAAATGGTTGCAGAAAAAACTCAATGGTTACTATCACAAATAAAGAGTAATGCCATAAGAATAGCATACATTTCTGCCGTTTAAAAATCGAAACAAAAGGCTATACAGGCGTAGGAACGTTGTGACACCGTTAGAAAGCCGAACTGTTTAATATAAAAAAGAAAAGAAAGAGAATTACGGGTTTGAGCGTACGTAAATATAGATTTTTCTGTCCGTCTGAACCCTATGTTTATTCCACTCCACTCTCTCGCGTTTCAAGAACTGTTTGCTAGGTTTCTTTGGTGAAGGCGTTGTGTTTTTTACTCAACATTTACTGCTGAATTTGGTTATGATTCTTTCTAGAACAGATATACGTTTTAGAACAGAGCCCCACAATGAATCTCCCGTGTATTCATCTTTGAACATGGCCGTGGTGTCGTTTGTCATATTTGGCACGGTCCAGGCATTCGCGCATGTTTGGGGTCCCACGCGCGCTCGGTGTAGTAACCAGTTTGAAAGAGTGAACGTGTCGTGAAAGCTTGACTCGGAAACCACCGATTGTACTCCACGAAAAAACTTGCTGTCGCATGGAGGGTTCGTACGACTTGGTCAAACGCTGGACGACATGAGTGACCTGTACAGCGAATCCGTATCCATCTCCAAAAGTGAAATCTGATCTGTTGACAATTTATCCAAAACGAATCGTAATAAAACTGCACATTCGCACCCGTGGCATTTGGTAGTCGAAATAACATCTGGATCTGGGAGTGCAGTTGGTCTTTTTTTTTTTTTTTTACTCATTCCACTTCTACAACACCGTCACCCTAGCTCGGTCAGTTTTTGAAACCGAATTTCATTGACGAGGTTTGGGGGTGCTTGATCCACGGCCGACATAATTGAATGTCTCGGTGTTTTGGCAATGTTAGTCAGCGTTTTTCCATAGCACTATTTGCCTAGCAAGTTGAGTGGGTTTCATCCAAAATAGTCTGATGAATCCTTATCACCCTGTCTGGAGTCAGTCATTTATATTTTTACTTATTAGGCGCTGTGACCATTTCAAACCGAGTATATACACGCTTTCACAGAAGAAAGGGGGGGGGTTTAACCATCGATAGGAAGTGAGTTCAGGGGTTTAGATGTATGTCTTTAGCTGGGAGGTACAAACATTAAATGAGATGAGGTTGTGCTTACATGATGGAGATGTCTTACCGTGGCATACAACCCTTAGATTGACTGTGTTTGTGTATGAGTTTTATTCGAGGACCTTTTTTATTCTTTTTTTTTTTTTGGTAATAAGATTATGGAGGGACCTAAAAACCCACGTCTGTGAGGTCTGTCAGCATTCTTTCCAGAAGAATATAACGCTTGCAAAAGACATGTGCAATCTGTACCTACTTTGGACACATCTTATATTTTGCAACGTTTTTGCCATGAAAATTTTGTAAGAAAAGAATTTTTGATTTAAATTTAATATTCACGACAAACAAACCGCTGCGAGAGAGAGAGAAATAAAACATAAAGAAAGATTGAAAGAAGAAAAACGGAGGAGAAGAAAAAGAGCTGGAAGAAAAAAAAGAAAACTTTATCATCAGTCTGTTGGGCAAAACAAGGCGAACGAATAGATCTGAGGGTGGTGGTGATTCAATCAAGATTGAAATTTGCTCCCAAAATCCGGCAGATTTTACGCCCAGGACAGCTGGCGCACATTCGATTCATTCTTTTGTGGGCAAGCATGATCCGCTGGGAGCATCTGGGAAGACCGCACTGGAACGAACGTCCAACGCATTTTTGAGCGACATGCCAACGATTTAAAATCATCATCAGCCACACAGAGACACGATGACTTACCGTTTCTCTTACTTGCATCCAGAAACAATCGTCCGAGTACGGACACTCTGTTGTTCAACAACAGACAAGATATCGATAGATTCCTGGAAGCCATTAACGACCAGGGATGTTGGGAACAGCAAAGACAGCAACATCGATCACAAAGTAGATGGAAAGTATTCTTATCGCTAACCAGCTTTCTGTATCAACCCTCTCCCGATACCCACTGGCTGCTGCGATGTCCCTCCCTCTGATTTCATCACGACCATCAGGCCATCTACCCACTCGTGGGAGGACGAAAACCACTCTTTTCTGTCACCGACAACCTGGGGTTGTTTTTCTTCGGTTGCCCTCGCCTTGCCCATCGGCGAGCCGTCGCTTAAATGTTGTGCAAAACACTACCCAACTTCTCTTTGAAACAGGTATGAGAACACGGGCAAGATAAAGAAGAGGAGTACATGGGCACGACGCTCACCGACCTGATAAGGCCCGAAAACATGTTTGGGGTCATGTTGGATGTTTCCAGATTGACGAGTCTTGCCTGGTTCCCTTTTAACGGACCGAAAACGATCTCTCCCCCAACACGATGAGGATCCTCGATTACATGAATGTTTTCCTGCACTAGGGGGACCTGGATCAGGTCGTCATCCATGTCCAGCACCGCACCGGGGAGGTTCAGATGAAGTACATACTAACCTTCTGAGAAGAGAAAATGGATTCACTCGCATTTATTCTAAATCGAAACGGGGTTTTGGTGCTGCCTCCATCCTTGAGGCCTACTTTTGATGTAGAAAAAGTTGAGGGCGTTCCTGTCTTGTGGTAGGTGACATAGTCCTTCTGCCTATACAGAAACTCTTGATGACTCCTCCCTCACTGCCTCAGACAGATTCCTTGAACCAAAACTATTGTTGGCGTTTGCTGAGCCCTTACAGTCAATTTGTCAGACACCCCTCTGAAAAAAACACACCAAAAAAAACAGGGTGTCTTTGAGCAAAAGAGCCACGGTGCCGTTACCCTTGTACTCAAGTTTGAATGACTGAGAGTTTTTTGTCTATTTTTTTTGTTTGTCGTTTTAAGCAGCAGTGAAGAGGGGTCAGTTCTGATCCAGATTAGTTTGCAGGAAACGATGAGGTCTTGGTGAGCGTCACAAGTTTAGAAGGGAACTGTTTTTGTAGTCTCGGTAGAACTGGCGTTCAGCTCTGGTTGAAACAGCTTCTCCAACCCGCTCACTCAGGGCCATGAACATGGAGTCAGTTCCATTTCACGGAGTTGAAAATAGGGTCGGGACGAACTTGTCGACACAGGCGAAAATAGAACTAAACATTCTCGGTTTTGGCGTCTGATAGAGAAAGAGCCGATTTGGTTGGGCAGATGCCGTCGAATCTTAGCCTTACTCAGCTCTACTTCTATCAGGTCGTTTATCAGACTAGTCAGTTTCTTGAAAAGGGCGATCGTTTGTTGATCTGCTTGCATACATCATCATTCTTAAAGTAGGTGATCCATGTATACTCGGTGTATCCTTCTTTTCGAAGGTTGCCAACTACATTCTCAGATTTGAACCAGATTGACGCCAGCGTGATGCTGAGTACTCTTTGATGTCCTGGGTGGGTTTTTTCTTTTCTTCCAGGTTCATCCATGGTCTTTTCTGTTTACTGGGTTGACGTCAACTCCAGTTCTTGCAGCGACAGTCGTGTCCAGGAACAGACATCCGGGGAATGTTAGGTCATCCTATGTCGGGTCCCACCTGTCTACCCTGATCTGGAGTCCTCCCATGTGGCCTTTTCTTGCTGGTTGTACTTTGTGGGGTTGAGGACGTTATTCTTTGGGGATGACCCATTCTAGCCATGCTCTCGCGTCTTCCCGTAGACGTCCGTTTTTCCGCCTTGAACGTTGCTTCCTTGGATCGACGGACAAGATGTTCCGTGGGGCATCTCTGCATTTGAGCCCACGGATACAAGGCGTGGCGTCGTAGCCTTCCAAACACTGGACTGCTTTTCACCTGGACCCGAGTCATCCCCTTCTCGTGGTACGTGTGAAAATTGATGGGATTGGCCCTCCCCCATTTCCTTGCACCGGCACCGTGGCGCTATCTTTTGTTTTTGTCGTTGGCCTAGAGAGAAACAGACATCTGGGGAAGCCGTCTTGAACAGGTACCTCAACGTCAGTCCAGGGATCCTGATGGCATCCTTTTGCCTGTCCAATCCAGAACGGAGTACTGACGTGTCGCTTTTCCGGGTGCCTCCAGGAGGGGCATGACGTCAAGGTTGTTGTCCACACTTAAGAAATCCCTCTCAGAGCGGTCATGCCATCTCTTCCTAACTCGTTGGCAGTTAAACGTAGTCTTCCTCGCTGATAGAATCGTTTCAGGGAGCTGATGAAACGCCTCTCGTTGGAGGTTGAAGCAACGTGTCCATTTGTTCCAGCTCAGTGATGTACTCGTATGGGAAGAAGCCCTTGCGTTCTGTACCTCGAAAGCGGCTAGTATTTGGAATAGAAGTATCCAGGGGAGCGATGTAACGGTGATGTCAAGAATTTCAACTTCTTTGTGCTGAAGCATTTGTACTGGTTGTTGTTCTTCACCAGAATGTGATGGGAGCCGGGGGGGGGGAACTCTTCTTCTTCACTGACCGTCCCATATTTGGGAAAGAAATGGTTTTATGAGATTGAGGTCGTTGTTCGAACTGTTGAAGCCTACCACGGCCCCCCGGCAACTCTCGAAGTAGGCGTCCAAGCAGTCCCTTGCTCGTCGAGGCGCCGGGGGGGGTTGGTGACCCCCCTCCCTCTCACGTTATATTAATCTCAAATGAGTTCAAATACTGCAAAGTTGATCGAAGGTGAGAAATCTTATTTGTTGTTGAGGAGATCGACGCCTTGTCGCGATACCTCTTCCATGCTTCTTCTTTCTTCTTCTGCTCCTTCTCCTCTTTCTCCTTCTCTTTTCTTATTGTCTGTCTGAGTCTCTGTCCGTTCTGTCTTTCTGTCTGGTTTATGTGGTATTTTCTGTCTCTGTCTCGATCACAAGCCGAAACCACCTTGAGGACGGGGGGGCAATTGGGGCAGGGTGTGTTCTTCCCCGCTCCAAGGTGGTTTCGGCTGTGTGTTCGAGACAGAGGAAGGGAAAAACATACACAGTGTAATCTACATCAAAGATAGTTGTTCTAATGTTCCCATGGACGGCCGGGGGGTACAACGGAGCAGGTGAGAGTGAAGTGGACATCAATATTGCATTTTTCAAGAATCTTTCGTGTTTATTCGTACGGGACCAAAGATATCCTAGCTGTCGGCTTCTTTGGGATATTCACATTTGAATCATCAACACTTCGTTTTGGACTGATTTAGGTACTGAAAGACTTTCTTGCGACATATTTGGCACGTAATGTACGTGGATTGACAGTCGATAGCATATTAATTTCTTTGTACTCCTTCAATGTGTTTGTGTGCACTGGGACACCGAGCGCTATTTGATAGCTTTGCGGTCTATACTTTGCAAATGTTTTACAGTAGACTTTGAGGAGCTGAAAAATAAATTCTTGTCCGTACACTAGTTTTGATCTTATTAGAGAAAACAGTCTGGGTGCTGTGCATGAGGGTTTTTGTATCCTGAGCCCACGGTTGAATACAAATAATTTTCAGTAAGTTTAACGTTTCTTGTTTTAGCTATCAAGCTTTCAATGTAAAAAACGCAGTTAAGTTAGGGTTAAATTCCACACCATGAATTTTATGTTTTGTGAGTACCTGCAATTCAGAACCATTCAATTTAAAGCGTGGCAAATACATTGGATTGTTCTCCCTTTATTGAAAAACATTAATGTGCTTTTTTCACCTGAGAGATAAGCCCGTTATTTTCCATAATGATGTTTAATTTATATAATCTCTAATGATATATTCTTTCTGTATATAGATTCGTAATTCTTTGCAGTATACTTTCGGTTATTTGTACTTTAAAACCTCCATAGCAATGGCATCGGTTTTGTACTAAACGCAACTTTTTGATAATATCTTTGGAAGTCATAAATAAGAATGATTAAACAACATGGGGGTATAATAGAGCCCTGTGAATTCCGATTTCAATGCTCTGAAAGGACGAGTAATACTTTCCTATATTCTTGTACATATGGATCTCTGCGATAAAAAACTTTTTAAAAGTATTGAAACATCGTTCCATAATTCCTATTCTTTCAATTTGTTAAGTAGTCTAGCGTGCAGATACTATCATACGCTTTTCTGATATCAAAAAAAGGTAGAAGCGGTACTTTTTCGTTTTCTAGAAAACTGCTTTGATTTGGAACTTGTATAGTTTCACTAGATGATTATTGTACATCGGACTTTGCGAATCTGCTTGATTCACTGGATTATACTTTCTTTTTCACAAAAATATTAAAAGACGTCTTTGGAATAATCTATTCTAACAACTTTCCACTGTGAGAGGTTAGTGCTATTGGGCTTGTGCTACCGATGTCAAGACCTGGGCTTACCTTGTTTTGGAACTGGGCTACAACAGATTCTTCCAGATATAGGGAGGTTACATTAAACCAACGTGTTTGGTAAAATGAACTGCAGTAATCGTTCCAATGTTGAAGGCAAGTTGTATAACAGTTGATAAGATATCCATTAGGCCAACAGCACTTGAATTTGAAGAAAAAAATATTGGTGGTGAGATCCTGATATTATAGTTCGTTTTTTCTTCCTCCTCTCTAAAACACTGATGTGGACTGAGAATAGACAGCAAGTTATTTTCTGAAAATATTTTGACGGAATGCCTCCGCTTTCTCCTGTTGAGGATTGGAAAAGAGCATTATTATCTACTTAATTGGGTACAGTTGCAGCAATATAATATTTTTTCAATTTTTTTACCATTTCAAACCTTATGGATATCTTTTGATTCGATATTTAGGAATCTACAAATTCTGAGAAATGTATTCTTTTTCGCCTCGGGGCAAACAACCCATGTTACTGATTATTTTGGCATGTGTTTCATCGCTAGAAAATTTTCATCTGTTTCTCACTTTCAGCAAGCTTTTTTAGGCTTCTTTTTTAAGAGCTTCAGCTATCGCACAATTAAATTCACCATGAATTACCAACGTATTTCACTGTTGGACATCTTTAAAATAGGAATAGATTTTCTGGCAGCCTGTAAGGACATGACGACAAAACTCTGTTATAATATGCATCTATACCTTCATTTTCAATACTACGGAAATATTTATTGGATCAAGAATCGTTCTTTACAGAGACCAATTTGCATTTTTTATATGAAAACTTTGGGTACCAATCTTCATTTCCATCTTCTTCATTTCAATATGTTCCTTTAACTGTATGATCGATTGGATTGATCGCTGCCCAAAGTATCATCCTTCTGTTGACCGATATCGAGTTTACTGCCAGAACTCCGGAGAAATTAAAGATAAATCAACTGGAAGTAGGTTTTATGTGTGGAAAAATATCTGGCAGTATGGTAATACTACCATCGTTTAATAAACCAGTTTGGAGTCAACAATGTTTTCAAACATAAACGGTTGCAAGTACTGTGGTGCGTGCAACCATATTTCCAAAATGGAAGATGCACTATTGAAATCTACCAGTATTACCCCTTTGTTGTTTTGACAAAGGAAGGTTTTTTATTCAGTCTGTATTAATCTGCCTTTGGGGCCATGGATAGTAAGCGGAAAATTATGTTTAAAATTGGTCTGCTTGTCATTTTACAGTAACCCAGTTGCGGAAACTTCAGCATAGTAGGAGTAGGAGGGTTTAGGGACTATATTTAGATCCCTTCTCACTATAAATGGCAGTTTGAATCTTTTTACCATCTTTCCTATAGTTATGCAAAGGTGAGAATAATATAAAATTGCGTATTTTTCCGCGTAGCAACTTCCTGAACATCCTACATTTCAGTGATTGTAATGCTAGCATGACCAATTATGTGGATATTATATGATTTTCAAAGTGTAAAAAGTTTGTTGATATTTTACCGACAGTTCCATTGGAGATAGTAATAAATTATCATTGGAGTTTTATAACGACATAGTAACAGAATCAAATGTCAAGGTGAAGGTGACGAGTCACCAAGGGACGATTTGCAGCTGAAAGAGTTCCCATAGTGTCCCCTGCACGAAGGATGGATATGCCACGGGACGGGAGCTCCGCACGACTCAGCACGGGTGGGGGGAATGTCGTGGTCCCAGGGCACCTCTCTGACATGCGTCTGATTCTGTCTGGCGATGTCTTCGGCCGTGTTCTGCCAAAAGAGACGCTGGACATGCCGCCCCCAGATTTCCGGCGACGGATGCTTGTTACCTCTGTAGACGGGTGGATGCATCTCATGAGCGGTTGTTGAGAGGATCGAGGTTCTATGATGAGAGAAAGAGATGTTGTATGTCGAGGGAAATTCGGAAAACAGTAAAGCGTTGAACAGTTGTCGTCTCCCTCCAGAATTGATGATTTGCCGTTGCTTTGCTTACCACGACTTTTGTTTTTCGGAGATTGGCTGTTTGATTTTGTTGACTACACTAATCTCTTTTTTGCTGTAAACTCCAGGGTCAGTGCTTTCAAATCATGTATTCCAGTAGGCAGTATCACACATTCAACCGTAACTTCTGAACAATGTTTTTCAATTCTTTTTACAGTCTGAGAGCTTGAAAGCTCTTTTGGAGACAATTTTAAGTCGTAGGCCTCTCCCAGGCGCCTAGCGTTGACTCTTGACATACAGAGTCGTGCAAAAAAGAACATGAGAAGAGAGTCGGATATGTACCCTTTTTGCGTCATTTCGGAATGAGCCAACAGATTGACGCTCTGCCTACTGTTACTTTTCTTGCTTCAGATGGGGTTTTTTTGTTTTGTGCACTGGCCGAGAGGGGAGTTTTTGTTGAAAATAATTATTTTTTTGTGAGCAGGAGACTTCAGCTTGTCAGCATTGTTTGTATGTTGCTGCGCTGTGTTGTTGTCGAACAATTTGTTGTGTTGCCAACACTTACAGTTTCAGCTTGTTAGTAGCTCCGGTCTTTGTTTGCTATCTTTGTCAGCTCCTCTACTTTCTTTTCCAAGGCCGTGACCAATGTTCGCAGAGCATTTTTAATAGTGGCATGTCAGTAAATTCCAAGGAAGTTTCAGACGGAAAAGTATTTTTACGAGGATTTTCGCCAGCCGGTTAGCAGGGTCTGATGTGCGTGGCTGCTCGTTCGGCTAGATCCCTGGGCTTAAATTCATGGACAAAGAAGGTCGGTTTAACTCCGGTTAAGTCTGTTCATGAATACAAGGCCCCTGCCCCTGGGCTCTTATATTCATGGTACGGAAGTCGGGTTTAACCTCCGGTTATGTCTGTTCTTGAATATAAGCCCTCTCTGTCGTTCGAGTCGGGATTGAGATTGCGATCTAGCCGAGAACATCACATGAATCGAACTACTTTTTGGTGAGCATTTTTTTTCTTTTCTTCTGTGTGGACTGCTCTTGTTTTTACCATTTTGTAATTCGTACGAACTTACTGGATTTTTTCAATGAGAGCTAAACGTGTACATGAGGGATCTCTAGTTGCAAAGCGAGACGACTGCAGGCGGAAATCTAAACTAATCTTAAATAAATGTTAGCAAACCGTCCAGAGAAACGTGGAAACGAGTTACAAGAAAAAAAGAACATAAAAAAAAGTGTGTACGTTCAAGTTCATATCAATACCCCCCCCCCCCCCCTACCTGTCATGTAACTAGATTTTTGCCTTCGCGCAGCCAGTGCCAGTTTGCTAGGAGAAAAAAAAGTAGAGAGAGAGAGATATGAGAAAATGAGGGATTTCTAGCTTCTCTGATTTCCTTTCTCAGATAAACCAAGCTGCCTAAAGAAAAAAAAAGACTTGGCGAGGGGAGAGGGATGGGAGATTGAGGACCAGCCAGACAGAATGGAGAGGGAGGGGGTTAGCCCTCTTAAGGCACGTTTGGATTTACTGGACTTATACTTTCATACAAACTTAAAAATTGAGAATGCGGTTCCTAGTAGATATATAAATGTTCAAAATTGTTGCTACATATTTGTTTTCATTTCCTTTTGTTCACTAATGGTGGAAAACAATATCTTTATTGTTTTTTTTTTAAAGTGGTTGCATTTAAAACAACCAACAGGAGCATTAACAGAAGCCTGCGTCTTTGCATCCACCACTGGCATGACGAGGTCGAAACGGTCGTGGTTTTGTCTTGTTATACGTCGTTTCTGTGTCCACGTGCTCTGGGGGTTGCTAACATTTATTTAAGATTGTGTGACTCTAATTTGAAGCAATCCACCCATGTTGGCGTAGGATTCTTCCGTGTGTGGGGTGTGTGTGTGTGTGTGTGTGTGTGTGTGTAGTGTGTGTAGTGTGTGATGTGTGTGTGTGTGTAGGTGTATGAGTGGTGTGTGTGAGTATGATGTGTGTGTGGGTGTGTGTGTGGGTGTGGGTGTGTTGGCTGCATGAGTGTGGTTGTGTCTGTGTGTCTTCTCTGCGCGTCTGGTGTGTTGCGTGTCTGTGTGTATGTCTGTGCGCGCTGTGCGAGCGCGCGAGTGTGTGTGTGTGTGTGTGTGTGTGTGTAGTGGCGTAGGTGTGTGTGTGTGTGTGTGTGTGGTGTGTGTGTGTCTGTGTGTTGTGTGTTGTATGTCTGTGTGTGGTGTGTGTGTGTGTGTGTGTGTGTGTGTGTGTTGGGTGTTGTGTTGTGTGTGTGTGCAATAACAGGTCGGCGACCCGGGGAATATGAAGTGGCAGTTGGTATGGAGTCTGACCACTAGATGGTGAAGATTCCTTTCAGTTTTCTCTTTACCAGAGGTACAGCGACATATGGACGAGATACAGTAAAATTTTTACTTAATCTAGTGTTAAGGCCTTCAGTTTACTAGCAATCACGTGGACCATCGCTTGTGAAACAATCAAAAGGCTCACGTCAAGAAGACTGACGAAGGCAAAACATTCTGCTTAATGTAGTCATAAGTGAAACGAGACAACGCATCCAACGTTTATACTCAGAAAGTTAAAGTACCTGTCTTAGTGTTCAACATGTCCGCTTGCTGTTTGGCGGGTTTTATTACTAACTGACGCCAGCCATGAAGCATTTGTTTAAGAGTTCTACGAAATCTGGAACTAAGCAGTACATAGGCCAAAAAGTTAACAATTGAATTTATACAAGACGTGGGTGAGATAATCATCTGCTGTACAATAACGAAAGTATTGTGGTACTTTTTACGCACATAGTACTCTGGAACAAACACGTAGGCTATGGTCGAACACATTTGTGGCAGGATAAGCACGGCATACACAGCGCAGAGGAAGAGCAGCATTGTGGTGATTCTCTTCTCGGAATCACCATCCTCTTTCACACGTTGCGTCATCTGGAACCGTTTTCTGGAAGCCCGGTGCAGATGACTGATGGTGATGATGCAGCAACTGACCACAGTGACGAGGAAGACGGGCTGGGTGATTAGGGGGAACAAGGAATTGATCAGGTGGATGAGCCGAGTGTCCACTTTCAGCCAGGGTGTTGAAAACACGTAAGCGATGGAGCGATTGGTTGCAGGATCTACTGTCCACCTGGCAGTGTGAGCAAGAAAGCCAGGAAGATAAAACGCAAAAGGAACCATGTAAGCGAGGAATATGAATGCCACTGTGGACCTGAAAATGACATAACAGAAAAATATTTTCTCCTTTTATTTTGAGACATTTGATGATTTCACTTCATGTTCTTGGGAGTATCACATTGGATGGAGTAACTTCCGTTCTGTAGGCCAGCTTATAGGTGAGTTAAATGCTGTCTTAAGTACATGAAATAAACAATTTTACAGTGAAATCATAGATTAGGGAACATGTCAGCCTGAACTCTGAATATATGCCCTATTTTCATGGATATGTCACTCTCCAATAGGGCTGAGACAAGATACAGATCGTGTCATAGATAGATAGATAGATAAATAGATAGACAGGTAGATAGATAGATAGATGGATAGATAGATAGATAGATAGATAGATAGATAGATAGACAGGTAGATAGAGAGATAGATAGACAGATAGATAGAGAGAGAGAGAGATAGATAGATACACAGACAGACATGTAGACAGACAGACACACAGATAGATAGATAGATAAATAGATAGATAGATAGATTAGATAGATAGATAGATAGATAGACATATATTAATAGACAGGAAGATAGATAGATAGATAGATACATGGATAGATACATAGATACATAGATAGATGGATAGATATATAGACTGATAGATCGAGAGATAGACAGGTAGATCGATAGATACATAGATAAATAGACAGACAGACAGACAGATAGATAGATAGTAGATAGATAGATAGATAGTAGATAGATGAAGATAGATACATACATACATACATAGATACATAGATAGATAGATACATAGATACATAGATTTTCATATCTTTGTACTCCGTATGCTATTTCGTTTCGTCATTTTACGTAAAAACCATCATGTGAGTCTGTGGAATAATTTACATGATAAAAGGACAATAATGAAAACTATCTAAACAGGTGGTTGGTTTGACTATCAACATAAATTTTAGATCATAACAGCTAACTAGATGCGAAAAAATGGGACAGATGCAGACAGGAATTCTTCAGTTCTAAAACAAAGTTGGTAACATTTCGTAAATAACATTGTACAAGAGAGAGAGAAAGGAATAAAAGGAAAATGAGTATGTCACTGAGAACACCAGATTCCCCTCAGAGCCAGACGTTTTTCACATTACAATATACCTCCCCCAGTTGGAAAACAAACGTATAGGCGTTTAAGCAGTCCCAACCTGGACTAGCATGGAAGTGTACTTGACCTCTGAGCTCATCCATCGGAGATCGGAAAATGGAGAATAAATCTTCTAAGTTGACTGGGATCCAATAAATATAAATGAACACATTTTGTGTTGCTTCTGTGTTCTTAAAAGCACCCATCAAAAGAACAATAGAGCAAAGTGAGAGAACTGACATTGAATGCACTATTTCTGCAACATTTTGAAAACCAAAAAACAGAAGAAAAAAATAAACAAGCTGTGCCTTCTTGTGGACCCAAACACTGACACAAGAAAAGAGATATAAAATTTCCCCCCTAACGGTCAAAATCTCTGTAAGAATTTCTTGTCAGAGGAACGCACTATGTATGAATGAAGTGAAATCTCTGAGATGCATGGCATCTTGTGGGTTAATTAACATGGTAATAAACCTTGGGAAAAATAGTGCAAAGAGCCTAAGATCTGGAGGTTATTTTTCTTATGTGATGCCCTTAAAACGTGCAATACAAGTTTTCTTGTAAAACTATTTCTGTAAGTGGACATACATTTGGATTATAGTTAGGAACACAAAGCAAACCAGTCTCTGTTACAGACAGAACGATGACAAATTGAAGCAATGTTCATAAAATGACAGGTACTCTCACGATACATTATTTCCTTTGTTTAATTCCAAGAAAACCTAAGTTAAGCTTTTGTTTTCTTCTCAGAGCTTGCACAAGCTCATAGTCGACCGTTTTGCTGTTAACCTTGTTTAAACCGGTAAAACAAATCTAACAACAAATCAGTTGACTGCAGCGTTCTCATTCCTGCTTTTCCTTCCCTCTCTCTGGACATTGTACCTGTAGGTGACCAGTCTCCTTGCCTTGATAGGCATGACGACAGAGAGGCACCGATCCATACTCATGATCACGATGATGATTTCAGAGGCCAGGACGAACCACACATTGAAATGAACGACGGCAGTCTGAACAAGCGTCATCCAGCTGGCGTTCCAAAGCTGGTCTGAGAGGTAACACTCAGTCCCAAACAACAGGTGGGCCACCAGGTTGCCCAGGTCAGCCACTGACAACCAGAACAGCAGCAGGTTAATCTTGTCTGACAGGCCTTGCTGGAATGGACGATCTTACTTGTTAAATGAACAGAATATTCAACGATAAGCAAAACACAAAGAGAAGTTCATGGCATCTGCAAGGAGAGGTAATGCTGGTGTCTGTATCTTTCATGCATGGCTGACGCCTAGACCTGCTAAAATATATATGATTTTAACTCTGTCGATAAATCTAAGACCACGTGGAACGGCACAGCATTGTTTTAGTAGTAGTAGTAGTAGTAGTAGTAGTAGTAGTAGTAGTAGTAGTAGTAGTAGTAGTAGTAGTAGTTGTTGTTGTTGTTGTTGTTGTTGTTGCTGTTGCTGCTGCTGCTGCTGCTGTTGCTGTTGTTCGTGTGTTTTTTGGTTTGGCTGTTCGCTCTTAAGATGAATCCCATTTAGATTCCTCTTCGTGTCGATAT
This sequence comes from Conus ventricosus, assembly GCA_018398815.1. Taxonomy (NCBI): domain Eukaryota; kingdom Metazoa; phylum Mollusca; class Gastropoda; order Neogastropoda; family Conidae; genus Conus; species Conus ventricosus. The sequence continues at coordinate 16,104,221 of CM031618.1, forward strand.
TGTGTATACTTTGTATCAGAGACATCAGTGTCAGCAATTTCACAGGAACTGTCACTAAACTGACATGGTGACTCCCTCAAAATGGGAAGCCTTCAGTCACCCTTGCCCTGTGAATCAGGAATGGTGATCATTCGTAGAGAGGTCAGCAGATCGCGCCCTATGTGTGCTAGATCGGATCAGCATCACTCAACACCTCCGCAGCGAAACAGCAGCAGGCCACTGTTGTCTTGAATGGAGTGCCTGGTGTCGACCTGAAATGGATTGCTCTCTGTGAACGGCTTGTGTTGGGACTCTGGCAGGAGGATTCCGTGTGTGGCTGTATATGGGGTGATCAGAATGAGCAGATGGCAGCAAAGACACTGTGACAACAACCAGATATATATCCAGCAAATAGCTATGGATGTGTTTGATTATTAATTGCAATGTATTGAGCACCCTGTAGCCGCATGACAGTTTTGGTAGCTTTTACCCGTATATTTTTTTTTATACAGTTTACATACGATTTTTGTTTTTCAGCAGCTTATTTCCTTACCAAACGTTCTTCTCGTTTTACTCCTCTACCCTTCACTGACTGCTTTGGGGAACTGTTGGATTCCGATTTTTAATCCTTGGTGGTGAGAATACCACGGAATTGTAGACTGTGGTATATCTCTATTTGATGCCAAGGAAGCAAAGACAATCAGCCGTGAGTCCCTGAGGAGTCCAATCCAGCGGACTCCCTTCGCTTCTTTTTACCCCCGAATCATTGCCATTAATGTCATCATGGAGGCATTGTAATCTTTGTCATTAATGTCATCATGGAGGCATTGTAATCTCTGGCATTGATGTCCATCATGGAGGCATTGTAATATCTTGCATTAATGTCATCATGGAGGCATTGTAATCTATGGCATTAATGTCATCATGGAGGCATTGTAATCTCTTGCCTTAATGTCAACATGCAGCATTGTCATCTCTGGCATTAATGTCACCATGGAGGCATTGTATTCTCTGGCATTAATGTCATCATGCAGGCATTGTAATCTCTGGCATTAATGTCATCATGGAGGCATTGTAATCTCTGCATTGATGTCATCATGGAAACATTGTAATCTCTGGCATTGATGTCATCATGGAGACATTGTAATCTCTTGCATTAATGTCATCATGGAGGCATTGTAATCTCTGACATTAATGTCATCATTGAGGCATTGTAATCTCTGGCATTGATGTCATCATGGAGGCATTGTAATCTCTTGCATTAATGTCATCATGGAGGCATTATAATCTTTGCCATTAATGTCATCATTGAGGCATTGTAATCTTTGCGATCAATTTCATCACGGAGGCATTGTCAGCTTGTACTTGCTTTCCCCTATTTTGTCACGGATGTCATCATTATAATCTCTGGCATTAGTGTCATCATAGAGACATTGTAATCTCTGGCATTAATGTCACCATGGAGGCATTGTAATCTCTGGCATTAGTGTCACCATGGAGGCATTTTAATCTTTGTCATTAGTGTCATCATGGAGGCATTGTAATCTTTGCCATTAACGTCATCATGGAGGCATTGTAATCTCTGGCATTAATGTCATCATGGAGGCATTGTAATCTCTGGCATTAATGTCATCATGGAGGCATTGCAATCTTGCCATTAATGTCATCATGGGAGCATTGTAATCTCTGGCATTAATGTCATCATGGAGCCATTGTAATCTCTGGCATTAATGTCATCATGGAGGCATTGCAATCTTTGCCATTAATGTCAACATGGAGGCATTGTAATCTTTGCCATTAATGTCATCATGGAGGCATTGTAATCTTTGCCATTAATGTTATCATGGAGGCATTGCAATCTCTGCCATTAATGTCATCATGGAGGCATTTTAATCTCTGGCATTAATGTCATTATAGAGGCATTGTAATCTCTGGCATTAATGTCATCATGCAGGCATTTTAATCTCTGGGATTAATGTCATCATGCAGGCATTGTAATATCTGGCATTGATGTCATCATGGAGGCATTGTAAACTCTGGCATTAATGTAATCATGGAGGCATTGTAAACTCTGGCATTAATATCATCATGGAGGCATTGTAATCTCTGGCAGTAATGTCATCATGTAGGCATTGTAGTCTCTGGCATTAATGTCATCATGGAGGCATTGTAATCTCTTGCATTAAGTCATCATGGAGGCATTGTAATCTCTGGCATTAATGTCATCATGGAGGCATTGTAAACTCTGGCATTAATGTCATCATGGAGGCATTGTAATTTCTGGCATTAATGTCATCATGGAGGCATTGTAATCTTTGTCATTAATGTCATCATGTAGGCATTGTAGTCTCTGTCCTTAATGTCATCATGGAAGCATTGTAATCTCTGGCATTAATGTAATCATGGAGGCATTGTAATCTCTGGCATTAATGTCATCATGGAGACATTGTAATCTCTGGCATTAATGTCATCATGGAGGCATTTTAATCTCTGGCATTAATGTCATCATGGAGGCATTTTAATCTCTGGCATTAATGTCATCATGGAGGCATTGTAACTCTTGCATTAATGTCATCATGGAGGCATTGTAATCTCTGGCATTAATGTCATCATGGAGGCATTGTAATCTTTGTCATTAATGTCATCATGGAGGCATTGTAATCTCTGGCATTGATGTCATCATGGAGGCATTGTAATATCTTGCATTAATGTCATCATGGAGGCATTGTAATCTATGGCATTAATGTCATCATGGAGGCATTGTAATCTCTTGCCTTAATGTCAACATGCAGGCATTGTCATCTCTGGCATTAATGTCACCATGGAGGCATTGTATTCTCTGGCATTAATGTCATCATGCAGGCATTGTAATCTCTGGCATTAATGTCATCATGGAGGCATTGTAATCTCTGGCATTGATGTCATCATGGAAACATTGTAATCTCTGGCATTGATGTCATCATGGAGACATTGTAATCTCTTGCATTAATGTCATCATGGAGGCATTGTAATCTCTGACATTAATGTCATCATTGAGGCATTGTAATTTCTGGCATTGATGTCATCATGGAGGCATTGTAATCTCTTGCATTAATGTCATCATGGAGGCATTATAATCTTTGCCATTAATGTCATCATTGAGGCATTGTAATCTTTGCGATCAATTTCATCACGGAGGCATTGTAATCTCTGGCATTAATGTCATCATGGAGGCATTGTAATCTCTGGCATTAATGTCATCATGGAGGCATTGCAATCTTTGCCATTAATGTCATCATGGAGGCATTGTAATCTCTGGCATTAATGTCATCATGGAGCCATTGTAATCTCTGGCATTAATGTCATCATGGAGCATTGCAATCTTTGCCATTAATGTCAACATGGAGGCATTGTAATCTTTGCCATTAATGTCATCATGGAGGCATTGTAATCTTTGCCATTAATGTTATCATGGAGGCATTGCAATCTCTGCCATTAATGTCATCATGGAGGCATTTTAATCTCTGGCATTAATGTCATTATAGAGCATTGTAATCTCTGGCATTAATGTCATCATGCAGGCATTTTAATCTCTGGCATTAATGTCATCATGGAGGCATTGTAATCTCTGGCATTGATGTCATCATGGAGGCATTGTAAACTCTGGCATTAATGTAATCATGGAGGCATTGTAAACTCTGGCATCAATATCATCATGGAGGCATTGTAATCTCTGGCATTAATGTCATCATGTAGGCATTGTAGTCTCTGGCATTAATGTCATCATGGAGGCATTGTAATCTCTGGCATTAATGTCATCATGGAGGCATTGTAAACTCTGGCATTAATGTCATCATGGAGGCATTGTAATTTCTGGCATTAATGTCATCATGGAGGCATTGTAATCTTTGTCATTAATGTCATCATGTAGGCATTGTAGTCTCTGTCCTTAAGGTCATCATGGAAGCATTGTAATCTCTGGCATTAATGTAATCATGGAGGCATTGTAATCTCTGGCATTAATGTCATCATGGAGACATTGTAATCTCTGGCATTAATGTCATCATGGAGGCATTTTAATCTCTGGCATTAATGTCATCATGGAGGCATTTTAATCTCTGGCATTAATGTCATCATGGAGGCATTGTAATCTCTTGCATTAATGTCATCATGGAGGCATTGTAATCTCTGGCATTAATGTCATCATGGAGGCATTTTAATCTCTGGCATTAATGTCATCATGGAGGCATTTTAATCTATGGCATTAATGTCATCATGGAGGCATTGTAATCTCTGGTAATAATGTCATCATGGAGGCATTGTAATCTCTGGCATTAATGTCATCATGGAGGCATTTTAATCTCTGGCATTAATGTCATTATAGAGGCATTGTAATCTCTGGCATTAATGTCATCATGGAGGCATTTTAATCTCTGGCATTAATGTCATCATGGAGGCATTGTAATCTCTGGCATTAATGTCATCATGGAGGCATTGTGATCTCTGGCATTAATGTCATCATGGAGGCATTTTAATCTCTGGCATTAATGTCATCATTGAGGCATTGTAATCTCTGACATTAATGTCATTATAGAGCATTGTAATCTCTGCATTAATGTCATCATGGAGGCATTTTAATCTCTGGCATTAATGTCATCATAAAGGCATTGTAATCTCTGGCATTAATGTCATCATGGAGGCATTGTAATCTCTTGCATTAATGTCATCATGGAGGCATTGTAATCTCTGGCATTAATGTCATCATGGAGGGATTGTTATCCTGTACTTAGTTTCCCTCACTACGAAATGTCAGCAGTCTCGGCTGCTCGGTTCAGTGTTCGATGGACATTGCTTTGCTTTCTTTCAGAAAGAACGTGATTGCTTACGAATCCTGAAACATACTTACAAACAATCAGACGTATCACGGAGCAGCCTTAAACACTCCCTAAGCAGAAATGATCCATGTAATGCGGTGCAACAGAATTGTCCCAGTAGATTGTACAGCAGTTTCACTATCATTGATATGTAGCATGCATGCTGCGAATGAGGTGACACGTCCCGGTATGTAGAGAGGAGAGCAGACAAGAACATGACTGTGTGTTCTGGGTGATGAGTGGCACAGCTAGAGAACGTGTTCACCATCTCCCTGACATCTAATAGTAATAAAAGGAAAATACACCGATAGTGCAGACGTGAACACTAACAGTAACAGATGCGAACATGACACACATTGTAACACATAGACACTGCACCTCTCTAGGAATTCATCAATGAAAATGAGACTTAAAGCACTGCAATAGAAAATCAAGACAACTCCGATTACCCTATAATCCTTTTAAATACAATGGTACGGCAGACTCGAACATACGTAGCAATTGCTAGACACTGCATCCATCATTTCTTTTTCAACTGTCCTGATATCAATCAGTCCAGAACATGGTTGAAAAAGATTAACAGCAGGCAAGAAATAATGTCACAGTAGCACATGCTATTGGGCTCTTTGAAAAAAATCACAGAAACTCTAACAAATATCATTTATTATTCCATATCACTGTCCTAAATACTTATTTTCAAATATTGTCACGGTGGAAGATCCCCGTTACTGCCGTCTTTCACCAAGAGTTTATGAATTATCTAGAAAACAATCCGTGACCATAGCAGTGGAAAAACACGTGTAGGTCACAGAGAGAGAGAGAGAGAGAGAGAGAGAGAGAGAGAGAGAGAGAGAGAGAGAGAGAGAGAGAGAGTGACTTCTTAAATCAGTTATCAAAATTACTACGGAAATACAGGACACATAGCGAGAACTGGAACATTTATAGTCGAAGAATGCAAATGGTGAGTGAGCCAAAAAGAACACCGCTAGTATGACTCACAAAAGTCAAGCAGAAGGGTTCAGAAGACAAAAAGACACATTCCCTAGCAACTCTCAACAATTCTACACCTGCCGCTAGACAAGAACCGTGCTGTCATATACAGACGACTCATCCTCAAGAAAAGTAAGGAATCGCCAGAAACCCACGGGCAACAACCTCTTACCGCCGGAACAGGCCCAAAGACTTTCATCAACTGGGCTCTTTCCTTCTACTGCTTCTAACTCTTTACGGGAAACAGAAGAAACTCTGAACTCATTCCCCTCCAACACCCCCACCACCACCACCCCCCCATAGACACTTACCCCTCCTGAAAAAAAAGTTGGTGATAGTAGAACGTCCTGCAGTTTACATGTGAATACGTTCAAATCCTTGGATCCATGGGCAGATTAGGACACTGACTTTTTTAACACTGAGCCAACCGGTTCAGCCCTTCCATCAGTAAGTCATCAACTATTCTGCCTGTATTACCAGCAGTTTCGACTCATAGGTGTAAACAATGAGTCTATGTAGTCATGTTATCTTGGATGTCTGTCTGTGCATTTGTGTGCATGTTCGTGCTAACTTTCAACATTTGCATTTTCTCAACCATAACAGGGGCTCGCATGGCCAATATTGGCAGCGTTAACATACAGTAATGGATCTTTCCAGCCATCTACAGCATGAAGACGTGACAACTGGTAATGGCTGTGAATCTGTGATTAACCTTTTCTGCAATATTTTTCACATTTACAAAATTGACATTTTCTTTCAATCGTTACACTTAGAATGAATAGTTTATACAATGACAGGAGACATTTAACATGATATTATACTGTTAAGATATTAAGTTATACTCTATTATGATTGGACCCTTCGTGTGATGTAATAGCCAGAAGAGCAAAATGGTAAATGAATCCCGTACTAAATATAGAGCTAAGATAGGCACGCATACATATACCTTGCTAGATGTCAATATGTTAAGACATAGACTTCATGCCCATGTGGATCTGTGAATCGTGCAAAGATTTTCATCTGAATTTCATTTGTGTTAAAACTAAAGGCGTGCAGTATACACACTTCTGCTTGGTATCGTCTGACGGGCATCATGTGTCCTGTCTGCTCTTGTACGCTATCGCTGTAAAACTTTAACCTATATTTGCATGAAACCAGACTCCGCACAAAACATTTTCCCTAATCATAAACACAAGAGACAATAATCACCTTCCTTATCTTTTGGAGAGAAAACAAAAAAACAAAACAAAATCCTTAGTGAAATTGAATTGGTTTATTGCTGTTTAACACACACGACAATCGTCCCACGTGAAGTAATGGTTCTAAAAATAACGAATGTTATACTGATATAGCGCGTCAGAAAAAAAGTATATTGATGGCACCTTGAAGAAAACCATACAAGAAATGATGTTGCTGGGAACTCGGACAAAAGTAAGAAGCTGGCGAACATAGCACTTGAACACGGTCGTGATGAGATCACGAGAGTGGGCACTGAAGAAGGGATCAGAGTGGTCCCAGGTCTGAGGTCTGGGATGCTTGTGGATGCATACAGCTGGGTTGACGACTCTCCAATGCTCCGTTCTCCATCGGTTCTCAGGGTTTGATCAGAAGCCATACTGCACGTGTTGTCTTTTGGATCAGGCCTCTA
>CM031618.1:16116690-16139190 GCA_018398815.1 Conus ventricosus
CGCATGTACTTGATGTGGTCTCCAGGCGAGTGGTCTTGTCCTGCATCTGGCTGTGGCTGTGTGACAGGAGTGCCAGGTCGTCAGCGAAGACGAGGTCGTCCAGCTGTGTCCAGAGTGTCCACTGTATACCGTTGTTCCTGCCTGTTGTAGTGGTCTTCATGATCCAGTCAATGACCAGGAGGAAGAGGAACGGCGACAGCAGGCACCCCTGCCGAACTCCGGTCTTCACCTCGAAACTTTCGGACAGCTGGCCGGCGTGGGCAATCCTGCAGTTCATGTCCTGGTAGGTGCACCGGATGAGGGAGATGATCTTCTCGGGGACTCCGTAATGCCTCAGCAGCTTCCACAGCGTCTCTCTGTCCACACTGTCGAAGGCCTTCTCATAACCTATGAAGTTGATGTAGAGGGGGGAGTTCCATTCCAGCGACTGCTCCACGATGATGCGCAGGCTGGTGATCTGGTCGGCACATGATCTGTTCCGCCGGAATCCTGACTGCTCGTCTCGGAGCTTGGGGTCGACAGCCTCCTTCATCCTCTCCAGTAGAACCCTGTTGAGAACCTTGCCTGGCATTGACAGGAGCATGATCCCTCGATAGTTGCTGCAGTCCCTGAGGTTTCCTTTCTTCGGCAGCTTGATGATGATTCCTTCTTTCCACTGGGTCGGTACCCCCTCCTTCTCCCAGATCTTGCTGAAGAGGCTGTATAGCATGTTGACAGCTATCTCTATGTCTGCTTTGATGGCTTCTGCTGGGCAACATCAGCAAGCCTAAGTACAAATTGTAGCATGAACTAGGCACAGCAATAACAAGCGCATCGCCGAGTGGCTGCAACGCAGCACAGCAGATATGTTCTTTGCCCCCCCCCCCCACCTTCCTTTACCCTCATATCTTAGCCCCACCTTTCTCTCTGTCTGTCTCCACACGGAGTAGCTGACACGCACTGACATCATTCAATAATTGTCTTTGTCTTTCACACTGCTACATCACTACTGAAAGTACTTTCCTCACTTTTGGACACACGCACGCACGCACGTACGCACGCACGCACGCACGCACGCACGCACGCACACACATACATACGTGCACAGTGCACACACACACACACACACACACACACACACACACACACACACACACACACACACACACACCACACACACACACACACACACACACACACACACACACACACACACACACACACACACACACACACACACACACACACACACACAAAGAGTAGCTGACACACACTGACATTCATAAGTCACATGAAGTTATGGATTCTCTCTCTGTCTCTTTTCTCTCTCTCTCTCTGTCTCTCTCTCTCACTTTATCTCTCTCTCTCCCCTCTCTCTCTCTCTCTTCTCTCTCACTCTTTCTGTGTCTCTGTGTCTGTCTCTATCTCTCTCTCCGTCTCTCTGTCTGTCTGTCTGTCTGTCTCTCTCTCTCTCTGTCTCTCTCTCTCTCTCTCTCTCTCTCTCTCTCTCTCTCTCTCTTTCTCTCACTCTTTCTCTGTGTTTCGCTGTCTCTGTCTGTCTGTCTGTCTGTCTGTCTGTCTCTGTCTCTCTCTCTCTCTCTCTCACACACACACACGCACACACACACACACACACACACACACACACACATCACAACACACACACACACACACACACACACACACACACACACACACACACACACACACACACACACACACACACACACACACACACACACATCTTGTTCGAATCTCTTGCCATTCATGTGGCACACCACCACACAAAGTTTGACGCGACTCCGACTTTCCGTTCGGAAGATATCCTCGGGACAGACAGAAAAAAAAGGTCATGACCTTGACCTTGAATATTGTTGTTCGGATCTCTTGCCATTCATGTGGTACACCGCCACACAACATTAGAAGGGGACTACGACCTTGATCGGTTTACATTATTTGGATGCACCATAAGCCAATTCACCTCCTTTTTTAAGTTTCAACCCCTATGTTTTCCAGTGCTCGGACTTGGTTTAAAATAGGTTTTCAGTTTTCAAAGTCATTCGCAAGGTCATGAGTTGACCTTGAAAATATTTGTTTGGAATATTTTCCCAACTAAGGTGGCACAACATCCATACAATTTGAATTGCTTCGGTCTACACGTTTCGAATAATGATTGCAAAAAAAAATTTCCCACCCTCAAATTTTTAGGGTCCAGCTATCCCCTCGACCTTGAATTGACCCTGATTTGCCTACAAAGGTCGTACGTCAAGGTCATGACTTCTTGTTCGGATCTTTGCATTCTTGTGCACACCACACCACACAAAGTTTGACGCGACTCCCACTTTCCATTCGAAAAGGAAAGAAAGAAAACAAACAAAAAAAGAAAAAAAAACCAGAACGTGACGAAAATTTTTACTACTTTGCCCGTGGAATGGGCAAAGAACAATTTAGAGCCGGCCGTGTTGTCCAACCAGGCCGTTTTGTCCGACAAAAAGTTGAAAGTCGGACAAAACAGCGGGTTTTAGCCGGCCGTTTTGTCCGACCCGGCCGTTTTTGTCCACCACGGCCGGGTCGGACAAAACGGCCGGCTACAGACGGTCCTGTGTCGCGTGTGGCCGACTCAGAAAAACCGGCAGGACAGCAGTCACCAAGCCTCTTGCAAAGATCCACGCGCATTCAGTCCGCGACCCGTGAGGGACGTTCCCTCCCTTGCCTTCCCCAAGGGGAGGTAGGGGGGGATCTGCTGTCATGCAGGCCACGGTGAAGACGCAGAATGGCAGCGTCTCGTCGCCGAACTGTTCCACAACCTCAAGAGCGCCGTTCCCCGGCGACAATACAGGTTACGTACGCGTAGTCAGTGCTGATGTGAGCAAGGTGCGATGCGCCTTTTTCACTAGGGAGGTACTTATATACTACGACTAGCACCCCGCTTTTCTCCATTGATGTAGTAGGCATTGGTTTAGGTCCCCCATGTGTTTGCTGACTTACATAATCATACATGTTAACACACCACGCACGCACGCACGCACGCGCGCACGACACACACACACACACACACACACACACACACACACACACTCACACACACACACACACACACACACACACACACCACACACACACACACACAAACACCAAAGGCACGCACGCGCGTTGCTAGCGCACGCACGTACGCACGCACGCGCACAGAGCACACGCACACACACACACACACCACACACACACTCACACACACACACACACACACACACAACACACACACACACACCACAACACACACACACACACACACACACATTTGAACGCTACTGGTATTCGTGAACGGAAGAAAATAATGACCTTGCATAGGTAGTCAGAAAGGATTTCTTCCCGATTCTTACACAGAAGAAAAACAGCACGCATATCTTTTGTTTTTTGATCAAGTGATCTGTAATGCACAGACACAGACGCTGAATCAAAGAGTAAATCGTTTAAACATCGTCTTTTTGTTTTGTTTTTGTTTTGTTTCTTCCAAATGCCTGCCTCCTCTCTTATGTTTTAGTTGCACTCCACAATTCATCAAATGTTGTTATGTTCCATGTGACAAGTGCATGACAAGGCGCGATTGACCTTTTTTCTGGGTACTTGATAAACAGGAATTCACTTGGTTTCTGGGTATCTAATAAACAACAATTCACCTGGTTCCAGGTACCTAATAAACAGCAGTTCACCTAGTTTGGGGTACCTGAGAAACAGATCTTCACATGGTTCTGGGTACCTGGTAAACAGCAATTCACCTAGACCTGGGTACCTGATAAACAGCAATTCACCTTGTTCTGGATACCTGATAAAGAACAATTTACCTGGTTCTGGGTACTTTACAAACAGCAATTCACCTGGTTCTGGGTACCTGATAAAAAGCAATTCATTTGGTTCTGGGGATAAGTCAGCAATTCACCTGGTTTTGGGTTCCTGATAAACAAATATTCACCTGGTTCTGGGTACCTAGTAAACAGCAATTCACCTGGCTCTGGGTACCTAGTAAACAGCAATTCACCTGGTTCTGGGAAACTGATAAACAGCTGTTTACCTGGTTTGGGGTATCTGATAGCAATTCACCCGGTTCTGCGTACGTGATAAACAGCAATTCACCTTGCTCTGGGTACGTACCAACGCTTCAATTCACCTGGTTTCGTGTACCCGATAAACAGCCATTCACCTGGTTCTGGGTACCTGATAAGTCAGCATTTTACCTGGTACTGGATGCCTGATAAACAGCAATTCACCTGGTTCTAATACATGACAAGGCAGCGATTCACCCGTGACTGGGTACCAGATAAGGCCGAGATGTTAACCTGGTTCTGACCCTGTGGTGTCACGTGGGGCCGCGCGCCCTGGGGTCACACCGTGGTTGGCTGCTTCTCGCCTGCCCCCCCCCCCCACCCCCCCCCTCCCCCCCCCCCTTTTTTTTTGCATATGGATATCGAGGGTTGACTGCCAGAATCTCTCTCTCTCTTTTTATATATATATATATATGTATTAGTCATGATCGATATCTCTGGTGTGCAAGAATGTTTGCAGTGCATTTCTTTTTGTTGTAGAGATCAAGCACAGGACAAGACGTGCCCTGTACTCTGTCTGTCTGTGTCCTTGGTGGTAACTAACCTCCCCTCTTTCTAAGTTTGGCTTCATTTTTTTCTGCCTCACTCACTCCATCTTCAAATAGAACTTAAATAAATGTTTTTATTTTATTTTATTTTTATTTTTTTTTAGCCACGAATAAAGCGCTGACCACTCAAGTGGTCCACAAGAGAGAGACAGAGAGAGAGGAGAGAGAGAGAGGAGAGAGAGAGAGAGAGAGAGAGAGAGAGAGAGAGAGAGAGAGAGAGAGAGAGAGAGAGAGAGAGAGAGGGAGGGGAGAAGAAACCTCCGTTGAGGGGTGTTTCAGCACTGCTTTGTATTCCTGTCTGCTCGGCATTCTAGGAAATGCAGACGTTGATCAATTTGGCAAGAATGCCACGAATGAAGAGCTGACCAGATGCTCTAACCCTTTACATTGATCTGAAACGTAAAGGTCAGGCTTATGTCAAAGACCTTTTGGCAAGATGAATGGGATTCACAGATGGGTTGCAAACTCTTACAAATCCATCAAAATTTAAAGCAATGTCACCGTGTGCCACTAGCAGCCGTGAAGAAGACAACATCTTTTGTCACTGGCATACAGACCATTCCTTGTACACATACTCGGATCTCATCATAAAACATTATTCTTATGCAGCGCTAGGAATTACTCTACACTGCATCAGATGTGAACACTTTACAGCAAAATACATAAAAACCCTGCTCAGATATTCCCACCTTCTGAGATGTTTGAGTTTGTGAAAGAGATGAACATTTGTCATCGAGGATTTGATGGAAGAACAATGTTGAGAATATTCCCTGTTTTAATGTGCTGTGTGCGTGCGTGCGTGCGTGCATGCGTGCGTGCGTGCGTGTGCGTGTGTGCGTGCGTGCAATCGATGTCGAGAGCTGGCTTTTACAGGGTGACAGCCCTGATATGACCCTTTGGGGGTTGGCCGGGCTATAATAACATGAAACCACTCAGAATTCCTATCCGCTACCTGATGTCTTTCTCACCTGTGGCTGACCAGGTGGCCACGCAGGACAGAACTTCCTGACAGAATGGCCATGTGTCCAGCCCCGGAGACATCCCAGCACGTGGGTGACCCTTCAGCCAGGTGGGCTTGTGTGGCGCTCTGAGAAAACTTTGGACAGACTCATCAAAGATTTCAGGAGAGTGATAGAAAAGTATGTATCATTAGCAAATATTTCTTTTAGAAGCTAGGACGGCTAGACACTATTTGTATTGAAGAAAGATAAATAATGAAACAGAGATTGGTTTTGAGGTTTAGCGGAGACTTATTTCTGGAGAGGTCATGAACATTACGGCTGCAGTACACGATACAGCACTGTAAACAGAGAACAAAGTAAGAACTTAAGTTTTATCTCATATTGTTTTCGCCTGTCTTGATTTGAATCGTTGTTGAATGGAATGGAATAAGTGTTGGGTCGGCGAAAAATATGTTCGTTACTACCCTTGACATATCAATGTGTACTGACGGTGTTCACAACAATGTGTACTAATGGTGTTGATAACAATGTATACTAATGGTGTCTGCCATGTGTAGTGGTTGTAGCATCAGAAGATGATTAGACACGTGAGTGTCTTGTGCGGTATCTTCAGTGTCTGTTTATAGCGATTCTGTGGCACTGTTGATGCTGTCTGAAATGCTGACAGAGAGCATGGCAAACAGCGTGTAGGAAACGGGAACAAGGTTCTGCTTGGTCACATTCGTCGTTTGAGCAGCCACGCATTGTGGACAGAAGGGCCAATGCAATCAGATGGAAATGATTATGATCATTTCTAGTATTCGAGGACATTCTTCAGTATTGAGCTCTGTGTTCACATTTTTCACTTTCCCTATTTGTGGTTGGCAACTTATATGTCCATGGGGGAGCCACTCTAGAGGCTGGTGTTGGACGTGAATACATTAGTGGTATTTGTCCCTTTGTTCTAGGAACATTAGTGCTAAAACACAGTCTTACATTGCTCTGTTGACAAAAAAATAACACTGCAGACATTTACACCTGAAGAAACGTTGTCATCAGACTGGCTAAAAAACCTAACAGCTTATTTTGACATTTTGGTATTTATGTTAGCTGAGAGAGAGAGGAGAGAGAGAGAGAGAGAGAGAGAGAGAGAGAGAGAGAGAGAGAGAGAGAGAGAGAGAGAGAGAGAGAGAGAGAGAGAGAGAGAGAGAGAGAGAGAGAGAAACTCAAACTGAAACTCAAACTTTGATCGTTTAACTGCAAAGGCCACCGACCTATCCGCAATGAGGTCAAGAGCAAAAGAAGAACACACACACACCCTCGGCGCATATACTGAAAATGATGAAAGAAGACATTTGCATAACACAATGTTCTTCCTGAAATTACTCTGGCATTTTTGTGTTAACTCTTCCTCTCTTCATTTTAGCGCTTTGAAATGAGAGAGAAGAAGAAGAAGAAGAAGAAGAAGAAGAGAAGAAGAAGGAGATGGATAGCGGAAGGGGAGAAAGTGAGTAATTATTTCTGCAGTTCAGAGAAACGTCACTATGTTAACAAAAATATGCCTAGATTGATAGACCAACATAGCAATACTCTAACAAACCAGAAAGACATTATTCAAGAAGTATATACATTTTATAGATCGCTATATGCAAAGAGTGAGGTAGAAAATTGCAAAATTAAAGATTTAGTAGAAAATATCACGTGTTTAAACGAAGAGGAAGCAAAAGGATTAGAGGGGAAAATAAGTCTAGAAGAAGCTATATGTGTTCTAAAGAACATGAAAAATAAGTCCTGGTGCAGACGGTTTCAGTGCGGAATTGTTTTTAAAGTTTTCTGGAAAAAGATAGAACTCTTTGTTGTAAGAGCACTGAATGCGAGTTTTGAACGAGGGAACTTTCAAATGTACAGAAAGAAGGAACCATTACTTGCATTCCGAAACATGATAGACCAAGACAGAATACAAAAACTGGAGACCTATCTCTTTATGAAATCTGATTTACAAAATCGGGTCATCCTGTATTGCAAATCGTTTAAAGATAGTACTACCAAAGATCATCAGTGAAGACCAAACCGGATTTATGAAAATAGGTATATTGGGGATAACTTAAGACTGATTTATGATACAACTGCCTACTTAGATAAACATGAGTTACCAGGATTGCTATTATATATAGATTTTGAAAAAGCTTTTGACTCGATAAATTGGGAGTTCATGTTTAAAGTATTAAAAGCATTTGGTTTTAAAAAAAAAATGTAAATGAATAAGTACATTCTATAGAAATGCTAACTCTTGTGTTATAGTGAATGGCCAGGTGTCAGAATGGTTTCAAATAACAAAAGGTTGTAGACAGGGAGACCCCATATCTCCATATCTTTTCATATTATGTATTGAAATATTAGCAATGACTGTAAGAGAAAACACAATATTAAAGGCATTACGGTGAATAATGTTGAAACAAGCTGACACAGTACGCTGACGACACTGAATTTTTACTGACAGGAGACAGAAAGTCTTTTGAAACTTGCATAGATGTACTTGACAGGTTTAATTCTGTCTCAGGGCTCCATATAAACTCGGGCAAAAACTAGTGTGATTTGGCCAGGGAGTCGCAAAAAATTCCACAGCTCGTTATATGGAACATTTAGGTTTAAACTGGAATCCGCCGAAATTTCGTGTGTTAGGTATTTGGTTCACTAATGATTTAAAAGGATGTCTTGAAGTTAATTACTCAGAAAAATTAGCAGAAGTAAAGTATCTGTTCAAAATATGGGTCAAACGTCAGATCACACCTCTTGGCAGAGTTGCAATATTAAAATCTATAATCCTTTCAAAGCTGACTCATCTCTGGCTCCTTTTACCAAACCCACCAGACATATTTTTTCAAACCTGTCAACAAATTTGTTATATATTTATTTGGAACAGATGAAACCAGAGGCCCTTCCTGATTTGAAAACATTTGTCTTATCTTTGAAACTTTCATGGATTCGTAAAGCTGAGAAAACAAAACATAAATGGAAAAGTCTTCTGTTGCATAACTTTCCCGAATGGGAACTTATTGATAAGTATGGACCAGAGTTTGTCTCAAAATTCACTAAATACAATCAGTTTTGGTCAGAAGTTCTTGAGGCATATAAGGTGTTTTACTACAAATGCGTTCCTAAAAATTCTGCTGAACGTCTTGCCGAACATTTATGCTATAACAAGCGGTTTCAAATGGGAAGACAATTTATCGTCTCACAAGTATTGCATAACAAAAACATATTTTGTGTTGCCCATTTCTTTGATGATAATGGGCAGTTCCTCACTTACACACGTTTCAAGGATCAGTATGATATTAATATCAATTTCCTTACTTACGCTGGTTACAGATCTGTAATACTTGACTATGCAAAAAAGTCTGGCGGGTGGTGTTTTTCGCCGGTGGGCTCTGCAGTCATGAAATACGGGCTGGTACACCCATGGGGATGCTACTTTAAGGCTGTTATGAGCTGCATCCTGTAGTCTAATTTACCTCTGTTCAGGAGCAGTTATGTCCTGATATCTTAATGGAGTGTCCTGCGCGTGCCTGTACCATCGTCAACACAGCGCAGGCCTCCAAGGGTGGTACAGGACTGCTCTAAAGAGCAGGTGAAGACGGTGCTTCTCTGGGTCCTCCCCAGCACCTTCGGGTGTTTCTTTTTCTTCTTTGCCTTAACTAGTGACCTGGAGAAAGGTCCAGTGACGGTGAGAAAGACCCACTGACCACAGGGAAAAGTTCTGTTGACAGTGGGAAAGACTACAACCTTGGATCTCTCTTGAGGGCACATAAGACCGTATAGGCGAAAGCTTGGCTGTGTCTGGAGTGCACCGTCTTCATCTGTCGTGGGCAGGGTTTGGTTGGGTCTGTGGGGTGTTGCTCGGCAGTGGAGGGTGTGTGTTGTTTTCGCTGGTGGGCTCTGCAGTCATGAAATACGGGCTGGTACACCCATGGGGATGCTACTTTAAGGCTGTTTTGAGCTGCATCCTGTAGTCTAATTTACCTCTGTTCAGGAGCAGTTTATGTCGCTTGATAACTTAATGGAGTGTCCTGCGCGTGCCTTACCCATTCGTCAACACAGCGCAGTCTCCAGGGTGGTACAGGACTGCTCTAAAGGCAGGTGAAGACGGTGCTTCTCTGGGTCCTTCCCCAGCACTTCGGGTGTTTCTTTTTACCGAAACTCATCATTGGTTTTAAACAACTGTTTGCAGTTTACAAAGGTTGTAGACTATATTATGAATATTTTGAGTACAAATAACGTAACGCCTAAATTGCTGCTAAAAAATGGGATGCCAAGCTCTCAATATCCATGACTGGAAAATCTCGTTTTTATACCCACACAAGATACAGGATGTAAAAACTCCAGTGGTTCTAGCTAAAAATAATACATAGATGTCTATGTACAAATATCATATTAAAGGAAATTGGTGTAAAAAATAATGACAGATGTGACTTTTGTGGAGAGTATAAAGATAGTATTGATCATGTGTTCTGGAAGTGTCATTATGTATAATTATTCTGGAATAATCTCACTGATTTAATGAAAGAAAGATGTATGAATGCACAAAATGTGCGGCTAACAGAGTCACTGATACTATTTGATATTGATGCAGCAATTTCTAGTGATGTAATCTTTCATTTTATAATTCTCTTCGCAAAATACTATATATACACTTGTAAAGTACAAACCAGTCTAGCACAAGTAAGTGCATTTATAAGGAAACTAAGGAATCGGTATAAAATTGAAGAACACACCGCATACTTAAAATTAAACCATATAGAGTTCACTGTGAAATGGTCAGTGTACAAACCATTATTGTGAATGATTATTATTAAACATTGCTCGATCTGTATCCTATGACCATATTCACAGACTTAAACGCTTTGTAACTTTTAGTAACCTGTTATGCTTTGATCTATGCACACACAGCTACTCTAATGTTGCAGATGAGTTGTACATATGTCTGTTCTGACATCATTATCATTCTTTTATTTAGTGGTTATGTTTTTGATTTTCTGGCCAGTGTGATTTACTTTGTGAAAGTAACAGTGTGTCAACATATTGATTGAATGTAATTCATCCAACGTGTCCCTCTCTTCTGTCTCTCTCTGTCTCTGTCTCCCACTCACACACACACACACACACACACACACACACACACACACACTCACACACACACACCACACACAACCACCACACACAACACACTCTCTCTCTCTCTCTCTCTCTCTCTCTCTCTCTCTCTCTCTCTCTCTCATCTTCTCTCTTTTTCTCCTCCCCTTCCACCACTTTTTCTTCAAAATCTACTTTTCTTTTCTTTTTTTCAAATGAGAAATGTGGAATTTTTTCTTGCTTGTGTGATTGCTGAATTCTCTTTTTTTTTTCTCTCCAAAATTCTTATTGCTTGTGTATGTTTTATGTTCATGTAAATGTTTGAAATGAAATTAGAAAAAAAAGTTAAAAATTTTTTTTGAAAGATTCCAGATCGGAAATCATGCCCTAAAAAATTTTTTTAAAAAGAAGAAGAAGAAGGAGAAGGGTGGATGTGGTACAGGCATGAAGGAGTATAAAAATAATTTATTTCGGTTGGGTAGAAATGAACAAGTGAACTTTCGTTGACGAAGAAACTGTTATGTCCCTGTATTTGTTTGAGAGACAACATTGATTGGCTGCTTTCTTGGAAATGTTTCAACAGTAACCTGTTCCGAACACATGCACCTGGGCAAATTACATACGAAAACTACAATTAATCGAAATTTGGAAATTGAGTCAAAAGACTAGATCTTAAAATCTAAAAAAAAAGTATCAGTTTCTCAGTTTCCAAGGCCTTTAGATAATATGCAGATGATGCCTGCTTTTTTGCTTTAAAACAAATTCAAGACAAAACACAAAACAATATTAGGATATTTTTTTTTTAAATTCAACAAACGAGACCCTTTCCACCTTTACCCTTTGTCTGGTGAGCTTCTTTCAGGCGAGATGGTATACACACAATTTGAAGAAGAAGAATTGGACTTTATGAATAGTTCAAAACTGTGAAAAGCTTCGCTTGAGTGAACGCACACTATCCCGTGTGGAACAAGACAAGACAGACAGTGGTATTTGAAACTCACTCTGTCTCCCCATCTTATCACAAGGGCGCTGCAATCTCTTAATGACAAGTGTTCACGCCAACATAATCTCGGGTGGTAAAGAATAAAGCCTGTTAATATTGTTTCTAATGAAACATCACCATTAGACTTTATAGACATCTCTTTCTTTATCTGTGTGTTAATGCATTGTTTATACCATACAGACTAATATTTTTATATGAGTAAAACATTAAAAGAGAGAAGAGAGAGAGAGAGAGGGAGGGAGAGAGAGAGAGAGAGAGAGAGAGAGAGAGAGAGAGAGAGAGAGATGAGGAGAGAGAGGAGAGAGGAGAGGGAGAGAGAGAGAAAATTCCATGTTCGTTGCACTGGAATGAGGTCAAACGCTGGACTCCACCCCATAAGCCTGAAATGCACACAGACTGATGCAGGACAGTCAATAGAAAGATGATTAAATCCGGGTTGATATGCCTTAAATTTCCAAAGAGTGAGTGGAAGAAAATCAAAACCTGTCCTGATTAAGACACATGCCTTCAAAAGACAGACTCGCATTGCAGAAGAGGGGGTGAGTTGGTACGGATAATTCAACAGCCAGTGCCTTGTTGCTTACGTTTGTATTCAAAGCGAAGATCAGGAGGACCAGAACAGCCAGTGCCTTGTTGCTTAAGTTTGTATTCAAAGCGAAGATCAGGAGGACCAGAACAGCCCGTGCCTTGTTGCTTACGTTTGTATTCAAAGCGAAGATCAAAGGAGGACCAGAACAGCCAGTGCCTTGTTGCTTACGTTTGTATTCAAAACGAAGATCAGGAGGACCAGAACAGCCAGTGCCTTGTTGCTTACGTTTGTATTCAAAGCGAAGATCAGGAGGACCAGAACAGCCAGTGCCTTGTTGCTTACGTTTGTATTCAATGCGAAGATCAGGAGGACCAGAACAGCCAGTGCCTTGTTGCTTACGTTTGTATTCAAGCGAAGATCAGGAGGACCAGAACAGCCAGTGCCTTGTTGCTTAAGTTTGTATTCAAGCGAAGATCAGGGGGACAGAACAGCCAGTGCCTTGTTGCTTCGTTTGTATTCAAGCGAAGATCAGGAGGACCAGAACAGCCAGTGCCTTTTGCTTAGTTTGTATTCAAGCGAAGATCAGGAGGACCAGAACAGCAGGCCTTGTTGTTACGTTTGTATTCAAAGCGAAGTCGGAGGACCAGAACAGCCATGCTTGTTGCTTACGTTTGTATTCAAAGCGAAGATCAGGAGGACAGCAAGCAGCAACTGTTTCACTCTTTCAAGAGATCACCAGACTTTTCCCTGGATTCTTACTGCTGGGGAGGGACACTTCCATATAAACGAAAAGGAAACTCTTCAAAATCAAGCAGATCTCTTGTATATATGA
Organism: Conus ventricosus; assembly: GCA_018398815.1. Lineage (NCBI taxonomy): Eukaryota > Metazoa > Mollusca > Gastropoda > Neogastropoda > Conidae > Conus > Conus ventricosus. The sequence continues at coordinate 16,129,753 of CM031618.1, forward strand.
AAAGTGTTTTCCCCCAAAAAACCAATCAAAGCACCAGAGAAAGGAGAAATCCGAATCTGAAATAAAACTGTAGATCACAATCTGGCTACAAATCAAAATGTTGAAAGTAAAAGACAGTGCCTAAGAGGCCAATACAATTTGGCTACAAATCAAAATGTTGAAAGTAAAAGACAGTGCCTAAAGAGGCCATTACAATCTGGCTACAAATTAAAATGTTAAAGAGTAAAAGACAGTGCCTAAAGGGGCCATTAAAACCCTGGCTACAAATCAAAAGTTGAAAGTAAAAGACCGTCCCTAAAGAGGCCATTACAATCTGGTTACAAATCAAAATGCTGAAAGTAAAAGACAGTGCCTAAAGGGGCCAGTAAGTAATGATCAAAATCCACATGGATTACAAACCATTTCAAGAAATCCCCAAGGTTAAACACTGGACGCTGCTGCACGAGCTTGCAGGACTCACAGGCTAATGCAGTGCTCACGCCCTTTCTTCTGACCTGTATTCTGTCTGGTATTTGTCAATACTGCAATTCTTGCACCAGTTTGCCGGTGAACTGCACCAAAAGGTGTGTTGGTTGGAGGATTTGGGGGGGGGGGGGGGGGGGGGGGGGGGGGCAGAGACCTCAAGAAACCCAAAGAAAGTTCTTCAGGTGTATATTGTTTCCACCAAATGGTATAATCTGGTTCGACCCTTTTTCATTTCCTTCTGTTCGTGGACATCTATGCATCTTAAATCGACAATGACATTCGACACGCTATGGCGATTCCGCTCGATCGATCCGCTTTTCTACAGGGATAAAAGCACTATGGGGATTTCGTTTTGTGTGGGTATAGCTTTACGTTGTGCACTCCGAGCAGAGACTTTAGTTTTTTTCCCCCATTTCTAATGAAACAAACAAAACACACAAAAAAAAAAACATCTTCTGAGGGCCAAAGGAACAATGACCAAACAGTACTGCACAAAATCCAATTGTCTTCTGTGGAAGTTCAACAGCACTTTGATGCATACGCAGAATATATATGACAAGAGGAACTGCTAGAGTCATATTAGTTTGTATCAGGTGTCCACTGGATTTGTCCATTTTATATTCATGTATATATTCATTTATGATAAATCGTTGCTAGTCTTCGTATCATCCACCTCAATGTCAAGTGTAAAGCAGTTTAAATCAAGGAATCCAGTGCTACCTGATCTATTCTTTTCCATGCAACCTTCCAGATAATTCTGTCGTGTTTCTGTTTATCGTTTGTTTATTTCTTTTGTCTGTTGTGTGTGTTTTTTTTTTTCCACACGAATTTTAAACTCAGAAGACATAGTGCCTGTGAAAAAAAAGTCGGTGGTTTCGGTAAAATCGTCCATAGATACACGATTTGGGATACTATCAAGAACTTTGAGTTTCTGTTTTTTCCTAGTGAGGTAGTAGTGAGGCTCATATATGCAGCAATATGATACCTGAATGTTACAATGTAACATAAACTCAGAATCACAAGGTACACAGTTACTATGATGAAAGGCATAGTTCTTGTACGCAGCACAGTCTTCAGGGACTGACCACACAGAAACATCTCTCACAGGCAATTTTTCGCTGAGATCACTGGGGAAATAAAGAAACCACCATAAAAAGCAATAATGGTGTTGTTTGAAAGAAGAGTACGCAGGAGTTCATAGTACTTAGACGCGAAAATTATTTCCACAATTGTCTAAACGGGATATTACCAAGGAAATTTCATCTGCCAGAGACAGTGAAAATAGACAGATTGACACGATCCTTCAAGCTCTGTTTGATGAAAAAACCTTGCTGCTGAAGTTGGCAGGTATGCCAATACCTGCACAAAAGGCTACGACACAGTTTTAATTCAATTCAGCGTGTTCGCTGACAATATTATCTGCATTGTCCCGAGGCAAACGTTTTATCTCACTGAATCAAACCTCCATACATTCTTTGTAAAATGAAGTGTTTAAAGTGTCACTTGTGTACTTAGTCGTGAGACACATACGTTGTCTCCATGTCTGTGTAGTTTTATGTGTTCAAAAACAGAAGTGAGGCTACTACTAATCAACACTAGCTAGGGATCATTTGTTGAACATCGAGAGAAATAGAAAATATTGAAACATGTTTTAAGAAAGTACTTGACCTTTAACATGGCGCAGTACGTGAGGTCAGTGAACTCGAATTCAGCCAGTCGGCAAGAGAACTCAAGCGCAAAAGGCAATGTAGAGAGTGACCCCCTTGATTAGAGGTGGACAGTGTTCAGCTTAGCTTTTGAAGTTTGCTCTGTCCAGTGACACAACAGCGATTCAGTTCCAGTTCAGTGCTGCTGAATGCAATACAATGCACCGTCAAGCAACGAGAAGACGTCTTCCTGACGCAGATATGGCCAGAGGGGTGGGAATGCTGGAGTCTGGCTCATTCCAACGCCGGGTAGCAGCTGATTTGCGTGTGTCACAGAGCAGCGTTCTTGGATGTGGAATCGATATCAGGACACAGGGACGGTCACCATGCGACATTCTGGCGGGGTCCCACGAGTCACTTCACTGAGGGAGGACAGATTCCCCCGTGTTCAGGTTCGACGTTCCCGTTCATTGAGGATACAGAGCTGCGTCACGACCTCCAGCATGCGGCAGGCAATGAAATTTCTACTCAAACAGTGAGGAGAAGGTTTCACAAGGCTGGACATGCCTCCAGAGCATCATCTATCTGCGTTCCTTAGACCCGAAACCATCAGCGAACCAGACTGCAATGAGCTGAAACCATCGTCATTGGACTGCAGCAGACTGGACCCCTGTTTCGTTCAGCGACGAGTCCAGATTTTGTCGGAATGTGACAGATCGACGTCGGAGGGTGTGGCGACAACCAGAGAGAAAGATTCCATAGTGCTCACATTTCTCAACATGACCGCTATGGTAGAGGCTCAGTCATGGTTTCGGGCGGCATTTCCATGCGGGGCAAGACCGACCTGGATGTGCTGCAGAGCGGCACCATGAATGCAGTCAGCTACCGTGATAAGATCCTCCACCCCAATGTACGACCCAATGCTAGTGCCATAGGTGAAGGCTTCATTCAGGTAAAACAGCACATGAGAATGACCTCCCAAGGTGATGGGGAGAGGGGACAAATGTGACACTATATTCATACCACCACAATGGCCACACGGTAAATTGGGCATTATAGAAGGCAGTTTTCCCGCTCTACTTCTAAATGATCCAGCTTTCTTTGGGTCTGTCTCCTGTACATCCTTGTGATGCATAAACTAAACAGACCTAGGACTAATAATTAGCATCTCTCTCTCTCTCTCTCTCTCTCTCTCTCTCTCTCTCTCTCTCTCTCTCTCTCTCTCTCTCTCTCTCTCTCTCTATCAATCATGACTTCGTGAGAGTGAAGTCCATCCGGTCTTTCTAGCTTTCTGTAAAATGCATAATGTTGTTGTAATGTTCTCCATATACCCCTTGATAAGGGGCAATGGCCTTTTTTGAATAAATCATCTTCTGAGAGTTTTGAGTTCTGAGGTCTCTCTGTTGCACAGAACATAAAGCGGTTCCACGTTTCCATAAGGCACCCAAGCGAAAGAGGTTAATATTTTCCACCCTCAATGAGTGAACGTATTTGTCCGGTTAATCTCTCAAGGTTTGACCATTACTGTACGGTGTATGGATCGACAAGACCAACCTGCCTGAACTTTCTTCACGCTACCCACCAGCTGACTCTACTCGTGGCTCCCTGTGTATAGTCTCTATGCAGATGCTTGAGCTTTCTGTCTGACAAACTGCAGATTGAGAGAGTCACATTGGCACTATATTGCTCACTGAAGCTTTACACTGGCCTTACAGAAGGAAGCGCAAATGTGTGAGTGGAATGCCTGCGCTGTGTACATTGTGTGTGTCTGTATGCCTTGGTTGTGTGTTTATGTTCATTCAATAAAATTAGCGCAGTTGTGTGTGTGTGTTCATTCAAAGTACATGTATGCCTGTGCGATGTTTACATATTTTAGTTTTGCATGTGTGTGTGTGTGTGTGTGTGTGTGTGTGTGTGTGGTGTGTGTGTGTGTGTGTGCGTGTGTGTGTGTGTGTGATGTGTGTGTGTGCAATATGTTATAATGAGATTGCTTACTATTTTCTTTATATAAAAAAATGTTTCGTTTTTGTTTTGTTTTTCTTATTGCTGTGTTTAATTTTGTCAAATTGATTTAATTGTTCCTCTTCATATATTGTTATTTTGAGGGCATAGTGTAAAAAAGCTTCCAGCTTATCTATTCATCCTCCATTAAAGATTTCGAGTTTCGAGTTTCTCTCTCTCTCTCTGTCGCCAACGTTGCAACAGTACCCTGATTGAGTGTTTTCCTCCCGAGTCGTTAGGAGAGAGCCGTACAAGTGACATAGGATGATCTAAAACAGTTGGTTACCACACGTCCCTCGGAGGGAGGTGTGTGAGAGTTGTGCTGTGTCTATTGAAGTGTGAGGGACAGATTTCGTTTTAGAAGACGGACTATAAAACTGCTGGAAGACTGTTGGAGCGTGAGGATTGAGCAATCATATCTATGATTATTCAAGACAAAAATTGTATCACATTTGGTTAGGGTGACCCAGGGCAGGATGCCCTACACTTTTGTTTTTACCCCTTTCTTTGCACGTGGTCTGGGGCGCTGCAAAAGAGGGTGCGACGCTTAAAGGGGGGGGGGGGGGGGGGGTCACAGGTTGACAGGACCGTGGCATGTTTTGACTATTTTTTTTTCCTCTTCCTTCCCTCCCTTTCTTGATGGCGGCACGGTGAGTGTCCCGCATTCCAAGAGGAGCACGTGCTGCAGGATCAGTTCAGCTCACTAGAACTCGGCCCACGTGACGATAGGCGACCAACACTACCCAGCTATCGGGGGTGTGTTTGTTGTTGGTGAGCTGTGCCTACGTCACGAAGGTGAAGAGGTGGAACGAAAGTGTTTACGAAGTTAGAGAAGGGACAGCAGCCGAGGGAAGAACAACAGGCAGCCATCCAGGAGGCTCGTCACCTCCGTGTCCTCCGCCCTTGACGTCATCGTTCAGCGAGGGTCAAGCTTCGGTGCTGGCGGCACCTGCGACATCCTTCGACGGGTGGCGGGGACGGGGTCCCCGTTTTATGGATCGCCCTTCTTCGGTGAAGGCCGCTGCCTGAGGTACTGCACTACACGGAACATCAGGCCCTCCTAGCAGTACCGGAGCTGTCCATGCCATCCTCTCCCTGCTTTGGACTGAGGAGAACTCCCCATCACCTCCAGCCCGTGCCGTCACCACCGCCGCCGTTCCCAGCAGTCTTGGTGGCACATCTGGTGGCCAGGTAGCAGCGTCAGCGACGTCGCCACTCTGTTGACGTCGTCCTTGGCCGGACCACCTTCAGCTAGAGGCGTCACCGTCCTCCCCCCCCCCCCCCCCCCAAGCCGTTGTCGCGGCCGTCGGCGTGGAGGACAGCCCGTGGGGTCGAGGCTGCCGTGGCCACCAGAACTCCTTATTTCACCAGCTGTTGAGGTAAGGGTTAAGAAGGTGTTGCAGTAGTCGATATCGACGCGACTATGACCATTTCATATGTAAATAGTGCGAAGACATTAATTCATTAGATTCCAGCCTGTTTTTTGCGTAGGAATAATCATTTCCTTTGGATGACATAGTATTGCGTGCGCAGTGTTTTCCTTTAGGTGCAGGCAGAAAGGGTATTTTCTGAAATCTTGAGGGTGTGGCACCGTTTTAGGAGTCCCCCATGGTTCCCCCTTTCCACTTGTTTTTCCTGGACAGGGGGAGGTAAAGTGTGAGAGTGCCTTTGTGTGTGACCATCGTACCTGTCATATAGTCTCCACTTTCTTTACTCTTCTGGCTTTTCCCCCTCTCTGGCTCATAAAAGAGGGTTCCTTGACTATCCTCTTGTGTGAATCTGTGGGTAGATGAGTGCGTGTGTCTGTGAACGATTGGCCTCTCACCCACTGTCCTCTACTTTAGCGAAAAGAAAACACGGCGAGTCCAAGTAGTTATGGTGTTCTACAGCTGTGTTTCCAGGGGCGGATCGTCGGCACCGAGGAGGGGCCACCGCCTTTCACTCCACCCCTCTTCTGACTCAGACATTCCGACGGACATCGTGGGACCTTTTCCAACCGGACCCTCCACGCCGGGACGTGGACATTGCTAAGATATCGATGTGTGGGTTGAGAGGCGAGCGCATGTTGTTGTGTCTTGTCTTCGTGTCTTGACCTTTCTCTCCTGTCGTTTTGTTTTCTTCCTCATCGTTTGTCATGCTTTAGTTTGAAGATTTTGGCCTCCACCCTCTTCCCACTGTATCCCCCCCCCCCTGCCCTTTGACTTATCGGGTTTAGGTGGTAAGGAGGGTGGGTGTAGTTTGGGAATCCTTTTTCATTCTAGATGTGTTAGCTTTGCGTACCCCAGTCCCGTTCGTTTTCTCATTTGTCGTATGCTTAAATAAAGAAGTGTGAATGTGAAATCTTTGGTGGTCTGTTGTTGGCGCGTTCGCGAGTGTTCGAGACAGCCTTCCCTTTTGGACCCCTAGACCAACGTGACAGTGTGAATCTCTTAATTTCCTCTTTTCATATCCATCCTCATACCACTTTAGATATTAGATCAAAGGTTTTCATTTTTTTCAGAGGAATTTCAAGATCTACTTGGTCATTGCAATGGTCTGTCAAGCAGCTGCATTGCTCTGGGAGATACAAACTTCCATCACAACGGGCCACAAAATCCAGCCATTGCAAAACGCAGCATACGCTGTGACTGTGTTTAACCTCCATCAGTCTGTCAATGAGATCACTCAGTTCCATGGCACGCATGTTGGTGAGGTGATCCATGGATCTGGGACGACTTAAATCGAGCGGCATCTGTCACTCAAGTCACGATGTCCAACAACTGCTGTATTATGACAGTTACTACATAGCATTAGTCCCCCTTTGCCCCTTCCAATTTACCAGGAAATACAACGTTACACCCGCACATGCGGAGTCCCGTGGTTAATTCTTCTGTGCATAGGCTAAGTAGCTGGGTGCCCTCCTTTGCTCGGTGCGTGAAAGACAAACCCCTTCTCGCCTTCCTCAAATGGAATGTGCAGCAAGTCAGTTTCCCGCTACACTGTTGTTCTGGAACAGCTCCTTGAAGCAAACGTCCAATGACAGAGAGCTGAGAGACGTCCATTGAAACACGTTGAACAATCCACAAACACATGTTTTGTCATGCTAGGAAAGGTGGTAGTAAATTCATTAAAAAAAGAAGCCAAGATCCAATTGCTATTCATAAAAAAAAATCGAACTCCAAGAAAACAAGCAACTTTTATCTTCCAGTGTTTGCAACCCTGACCAAGCAAAGCTAGATCCTCGGTCTTGTCGGTTTGTTGACAATGCCTACGACTATGACATGGTATAAAAAAAGGTTTAAAACAGATAGCTCGTAACATAACTCCCATACACTGATCATGTTCATTGTATATATGTAATATATATTTCATGTTTAATGCTTTTCATGCAGTATCAAAATAAAAGGTTAGGTTGATTTTAACTTCTTCTTCTTTTTTTTTACGACGTGTTCCCTTGACTGTACACCCCACATCGCACTACAGTGTACACTCATGAACCAAGTTAGTCTCTACGAAAGGCAGCCGACTCGTACACGCAGAGAAACTGTTAACTAATAAATTGATTTTACAGTTTCATTTCTTCGTTTCAAAAGAACATCACAATGGTTTTGTTAGGGATTACGAGGACATGGGCGTAAACTTCAGTTTACATTTCTACTGTTATATTCCGTATTTTTTTTAATTTGTTTCACAGTCTATTTTCAACGAGCATATTGTCAAGGAGGGCTAAATTGTAAACCTAGCTTGCGAACTGTGCAGCCTAAACTGGCATTGAATGGACGAGGCGGGTTTCTCTTTGATGATGATGCTATTGCTACCATACTACAACTACCTACCGCTGCCGCTGTTGTTTTGCTGTTGCTGCCACTACTATCACTACTGCTACTAGAATTACAGATTCTAAGTCAGATGGAAAGGAATGAAACTGATAAGTGAATAACATGATAAGTGTTGTTAAAAAAAATGGAAGGTAGGTAGGGGGGCGGGGGGCGGGGGGTGGGTGGGTGGGTGGGGGTGAAACAAGGATAAAAACGTATCTGTAAAAGAAAAAAAAAAGGATAATTCATGAAAGAAATCCGAATGATAGAAAGCAGAGAATAATGAAAGAATAAATGAAAAAAATAAAACACTGATAAAGCAAATTTTAAAACCTGTAAAGGAAGGAGAGAAGACAGAAGAGCTGTCACCTATGCATGAGGTAACTAATGGATAACGTAATGGTGTGTTTGTGGAGCGTACTATGGGAGCCAGTGCCGTGGAGGTGGATATAGCTGTTTTTGGATGTTGATAGCAGCTGGGCAGAGGGTGCCCTTTGGAAAAGTATTCCTGGGGTACACACACACACACACACACACACACACACACACACACACACACACACACACACACACACACACACACACACACACACAACACACACACACACACACACACACACACACACACACACACACCCACGCACGCACGCACGCACGCACGCACGCACACACACACACACAACACACACACAGGTGGCGCTCAGCTCTCCAGCACTAAGGTGTGTACACTGCCTGTGGACCGTTCTACCCTGCTGCCACTCTACGTGACCGCTTGAGTGAGGCAGACTGGCCTTAATAACCCCCACCCCCCCACCCCCCACCCCCAACACACACACATCAGAAAAAAGACCGCGTTATTTCACATTTAAATAACTTTTTACTCCTTTCTATTTCATTTTTTCCATACTTTCTGTTCTAAATGTCTCAAAACTTTTCTTTCAAGAAAATGATTCCTTACTATGGAATTCTACGGTCGGTGCTGGATGTGACTCTCATCCTTGCCTCCACTGCTGTTGGGGCAGTAGACTACATCCCCACTTCGTCCTCCCCTCCCCTCACGACGAGCCTTCCTGGAGGGCTGTTGCACACACACACACACACACACACACACACACACACACACACACACACACACACACACACACACACACACACACACACACACACACACAGACACAGACACACACACACACACACACACACACCACACACACACACACACACACACACACACACACACACACACACACACACACACACACACACAAGCCCCAAGACGAGGAGATATCGGAAAGGAAAACTGCTCTGACTTGAAGAGGAACCTAGGAACGTGAAGGGTTCTGCTATATTAAAACACTTATATTTTTCCTTGCCACGCTAAAATCGGCATTTAATTAATTGTACAACTTTGTCAATAAAATCATCTTCAAGACAGGGACATGTTGAAAAGGACAACTTGCTTCAGCCATACAGCGTAGAGCCATCTGCTTTAGACCATTTAATATGTCTTCTTAGCTTAGCTTAGATGC
>CM031618.1:16148276-16158276 GCA_018398815.1 Conus ventricosus
TGTGTGTGTACGTGTATGTGTGCGCACGTATTTTTGTGTGTTAATTTTGCTTCTTTGCTTTGAATGAAAAATGTTCATATTCTGTTCATAATGTTTTCTTAAATGTCAGTACAACCTTGAGTTAATCTGACAATAAATTGGTTTCAGTCAGTCAGTATCCTTGAATGGACCCTAAAAGAAAAGCACAGATACTTCCCCTTCACATTTAATACTCTTTCAATAACGGCTTCATTTGTTTTTTAACAACGTATTTCTTTGTAGCGCTTTCTTCTCCTTTTAGTCTTATATCCTTTGATGGGTGCTTTGGGGCGCAGTTTTTTTTTTTTTCAACTCTTGTTGAGGAAAATGCCACTGACTTATAGACGTCTGCTCTTGGAGATTAGAGAACCACATGCTTAAAGACTGTGGTACATTCCCATCTGATGCCGAGGGAGCATCGACACAATCACCTTTTCTCACTGACGAGTCCAGTTCCATGGATGAAAGCTCTTCGAGCAGGCAGATATGAATCGTCCTGCCCCAGGATGGACGACAATGATTCCCATCTAATGCTGGTGAAGGATCTTACATTCATGCCACACAATGACCAGTAAGAACAGACCAGCATACCAGCCGCCGTGGCGAAGTGGTTAGCGTCGCGGACTCCCGGCTGGGAGGTCGTGGGTTCGAATCCCATCAGAGTCATGTGGGTTTTTCTGCCCCGACCGGCTCCTACCCAGAGTTGAGTTTGCTGCGGACTCAGTTGGAAGACTGGGACCACACAGTCGAGTTTCATCCACTTAATGGATGCGTTTCTGAGAGTGCTGCTCAAATTTCCTGACCAACACTGCAGGTGCCTGTATCTCTCGGGCCTGGTTGACGCCGGGATATATTATGAAAGGAAGCGTAGAGTACAGCCCTGTCATGTAGTCTCAGACCGAAATGGAAATCCGTAGCATCATCTTAATCATCCTCATTCTCATCGATCAGCATTAAAAAAAAAAGTCTCAAATTCTGTGGCCCTTCATGCCCTGCTCTCATGGTGACCTCAATTTCGATGTCCTCTCCACTCTGTGGCCTTGGTTTGGTTCCGTCGGGGTCACCGGTATCGGCGAGTCCATGGGGGCTGTCGTTGGACGGACGTGGTGGCGCCCTCCGAGGAAGAGCTCACTCACGCCGGTTCCGCGACTAAGCAATTATTGTCGTCAGTAGGGGGCTTAGTAGGTGGTGTCCTGCGTATGTTAGTTCAGAGCAGGCGCCACTGAACACCACCGAAGTGATTCGGCGGCAGTGCAGTGTCTCCTCCCGTGGGTTGCCTCTTGACGATACGACATTGACTGCTCCCTGTGGATTGTCGGTGCTGGGGCTGCGGCGGGGCTGACCGGGCTATGGCTGTGGATGGGGTGTCGGAATGAGCGGCGTGGGTGCACTGCCTCTGAGGTGGTGCAGAGGTTGGGACAGCAAAAAAAAAAAAAAAAAAAAAAGGAAAAAAAAAAAGGAAGAACAGACCAGCATGACCAGGCTGCCAGACTCTCTCAGACATTCAGATTCTATTCTTCTTTCAAGTCTAAACTTAAAACCCATCTATTTTCTCATAATTAGTCAATGCTGTGGGGGTGGGGGTGGGGGAGGTACAACCTAGCTCATAGCCGTCTGGGCCTTTTCAAATGTAGTGTAATGTGTATGTTCTCTATCACATGTATTTGTTGCATGATTGAACGTTATAGGATTAAGTGTTTGTAGTGATACTTGAAAAAAATAAGTGAATTTCACACTAGTAGGATTAGGATTTGTTAGTTATTGTAGTAATAGTATTTGTAGCTGGGTGTAAGGTGTACTATTGTACATGAGAAGGGTGAATTTAGTATGACTTTGTAAAGCGCTTAGAGAAATTGTTTGATTAAGCGTTATATAAGAAACCATAATTATTATTATTATTATTATTATTATTATTATTATTATTATTATTATTATTATTATTATTATTATTATTATTATTAATGACCACCCCACACACCCCTCCCCTTGTTTTCTTCATTATATATATATATATATATATATATATATATATAATATATATATATATATATATATATATATATATATATATATATATATATAATATATATATATTTCCTATTGATGAAATGTTTTAGACACAACGTTTTATTTTAAGTTAAAACATTTTAATTCAGGTGCCTTTTCCCGACTGAAAACATTTGTGATTCGTGTTCAGGATCTGGGGGTGGAGAATGCGAGCTTTTTACTGTCACAGTCGGGTACCCCTGACGAAGGCAAATATAGCCGAAAATTTGGGATATTTTTATATTGTTTTGTTTGGATTTTTATCTACTTTGACTGTTATATATAAAATATATATATAATATATATATATATATATATGCTATGTGTGTGTGTGTGTGTGTGTGCGTGTGTGTGTGTGTGTGATGTGTGTGTGTGTGTGTGTGTGTGTGGTGTGTGTGTGGTGTGTGTGTGTGTGTGTGTGTGTGTGTGTGTGTGTGTGTGTGTGTGTTTTGTGTGTGTGTGTGTGTGTGTGTGTGTGATGTTGTGGAGTTGTAAGGGTGTGCAGGTTAAGACAGGCAGATAGTGTAGAGCCTAGGACAGTAGCCAGTCAAGAAGACAAAGGACGAAGTGGAGTTTCTCCCTTTATTTTCCTCCATGACAGTCGCTCACACCAGGGAACACTGCCCTGGGAGCACTGTGTCTCATCAGCACGTTCTCTGCATTCTCGGGACACACTCTCGGGACACTCCCCGGGGCACACTCGCAGCTCGCTGCCATCTCACACCCAGCACCTCTAAATATATTATGTAGCGCGAGCCGGACCGCGAAACCAGCGACACACTGCTGCTGTCAAAACAGCCTCGCGGGACGGGAACTGACAAAATGTGTGCTATCTGTTGCAGTTTCAGTGTTGTCTGGCTCACCGTCCGTTCAAAGTATTCAAACATTTTTTGATATCGATGAAAACCACAGAACCCAAGGTGTACATTGCACTAAGTCATATTTTACAATTATTGACTTGTAAGACGTGAGCAGAATGTATCATTTTACGTCAGCTAGTACACGGGGTAAAAAATCGCGCTCTTTGATCTAAAAAACGACACTCTGTGACGCTGTCTTAACACATCAATACAAATAGTGGCTATTGAGTTCTTCCCACATTGAGATAAAAAAAAAAAGAGTCAAAGTCACTTTTAATAGAAGTAACCCTCAAGAAGTCTGGAATACTAGAAATTTGACAGCTCATTAGAATTGCAATAATCGGATCTTTCGTGACACATTAACATAACAGATGCCCTGTATACAACATAGTGAAAAAAACCCAACAAATGCCTCGTAAATGTTTAAAATAGACAAAACCATATTATGTTTATTAAATTATACAAAATACTATTTTGTGTAAGTTTTTAAAAGCTCAACTGTTTTGTATCTGCGCAAACGTACATGAATTCCTACCCAGCAAAAAAAAAAAAAAAAAAAAAAAAAGTTGTTTTATACAGCAACCGAAAAAGACCTCTTGACCTTATAACAGAGAATGCACTCTACAGCATAACATGTGAATTGTAATACAAAAGGATTTTTTTTACAAGTGATAACGAAAGAAACTAAAGATACTGTAATGGTTAACTCGTAAACGACCAGGGAAATCTTAATTCGTATATTTGCCGTACTGATTTTACGTCGTTAACAATCCTTTCAATCTAAGTAATACAGTTAGTTTCAAAGGGGGTGATCGCAGGTGAAAACTGAATTATATTTGAAAAAAACAACAACAAAAATACAAAAACAAACAAGCAAACAAACAAACAAACAAACAAACAAACTATAATCCCGCTGAACGAAACAGACAAACTGAATGACATGTCAAACACGACGCGTTTAGACCTCTGTCCTAACTTGGGCAAAAAAATGGATGTGCCTTGTAATGTTTCTTTCTCTTTCTTTCTTTCTTTTTGTTGTTGTTGAGGTCTGACTAATACAACTGTTCAATATACTCACAGCGACTTTTTTTTCCATTCCAGCTATATTCATCATCATCAGCATTAACAGTGCTAGCAAAACGTTAGCACTGTGTCTCTAAAATTTTGAGTTCAGAAAGAAAATGTATGTTTATGATTTTGCAGATCCAGTTTTGAATCAGATCTTGAGCAATGAGTATCAACAATTCTACAACAGTTCAGGACGAGGTGTCCTCGCAGTATGTTGTCTTGGACTTCATGGCAAGGAATGTATCCCACTCAGTATCGGACATTTTACCTGGCAGAGTCCTGACGGCATCGTCAGTAAGAAAGTGGAAGAAACTGTATATAAAGCAAAGGACCTTTTACTGGCATTCTTGTACCTGATTGGTGGACCAGCCAACATCATCAACATGGCGGTGTTCTATAAACAGGGTCTTCAGGATCGTGTGAACCTCTGCCTGTTCATGTTGGGTGCGTCTGACGAGCTGTTCTTGACTTCGTCTTTGCTTTTCCATGCAGAGGGCATCTACGAGCACCTGAGTTCACACAATATACTGAATACATTCAGTTCGTCCATGCTCAACCACAATCTAGCTGTCCTTCTAGCTTCTGGGTTTGTTTCCTATACCCTGTCCGCCATCATCGCCTGTGAGAGATGTTACTGCGTTCTAAGACCCCTGAAGTACCAGACTGTACTTGGCACCAGAACCATGGCAGCTATTATTCTGTTTGTCTCTGTCAGCGTATTCAGTCTGTTTTTCCTTGTGTCGTACCGATACTGGGATCAGTGTTTTTACGATCCTGTCACTCGTAAACAATGGAGGTTGATAACTGGTGGTGGGTTGTACACGACTCACAAAGACTTGATAGACACGTTGGACGGTAGCGTCTTTGGAGCTGGTTTGCCAGGAGTGTTGATGGTCGTGGTGATAACAGCAACGACGATTACGACCGTAAAACTCAGTCAGATCGTCGCATGGCGAACTGAAACGACCAGTTTGCTCTCCCCAAGGGAAGTGGCTCTGACCAAAATGCTGATCGCTAATTCCGTGTTCTTCATCGCCTGGCTGTCTCCTTTCTTCCTGGTCCGAACTGCGTACTTGTTCGTGCCAGAACTGTCTGCAGGGGGACGATATCGCAATCTCTACTTCACCACGTTGTCGCTAACACAGGCCTGCAGCTTCGTCAATTCCTCTTTGAACATCTTTATCTATTACAGCATGGGATCTCGGTACAGGAAACGTTATGGGCGTTGTTCGGTATGAAGAAACAAGACGACATTCGCTGAAGGGAAAAGAACATGAGATCAAGAAATAGATATGCCTGCTCGCACGCACATCACACACACACACACACACACACACACACACACACACACACACAACACACACACACACCAAAACACACACACACACAGCACACACAACACACCCACACACACACACACACACACACACACACACACGACGCATGACGCACGCACGCACGCACGAACACACCCCACCACACACACACACACACACACCACGCACCACACGCCGCACGCACGCACGCACACACGCACACACACACACACACATACACACACACACACACGGCCGCACACACACACACACACACACACCACGCACACACCACACCACACACCACACACACACGCCGCCGCACGCGCGCAACACACACACACACACACACACACACACACACACACACACACACGAAAGTTATAAAGTTTTATGCACATTGATGGGTTTTGTTTGATGTAAATGCCACACACATATACGCACTCCTTCTCTCTCTCTCTCTCTCTCTCTCTCTCTCTCTCTCTCTCTCTCTCTCTCTCTCTCTCTCTCTCTCTCTCTCTCTCTCTCTCTCTCTATATGTATATACATGTGTGTGTGTGTGTGTGTGTGTGTGTGTGTGTGTGTGTGTGTGTGTGTGTGTGTGTGTGTGTGTGTTTGTGTTTGTTTGTATCTGTGTGCTTGTGCGTGGTTTAAAAAAAGTTTTTTTTTCTGTTTTTTTTTTTTAGTGAATATATTATGCATTTTGTTTTAGTGTGTAACTCGAACAAAGCTTTGTCCCCCCCAAAAAAAACAAACAAACAAACAAACAAAAACAAACAAACAAACCAAAACCAAAGAAAAGAAAAAAAAAGGCGGAACAACCATCAACACATTAAGAATGAAACGTCAACAATCAGATTAAACATATCCTTCCTTTGTACACGAGGTTCACCTTTACAGGTCGTTAATACGAGGAAAGTGAATCTGCATCTCTGTATCCGGAATAGCTCAGTTGGTGAGCGGAATAGCTCAGTTGGTAGAGCGCCGGACTCGTAATCTTGGTGATCCTGGGGTTGCGGGTTCGAACCTCCGCCGGGGCGTTTCGGTACAGGGGGATTTTTCCCTCGCAGTTAACATTGGTTCTGACTCCATTTCCCATACAGTCCTTCGAATGAGACTATAAACCGAGGTTCCGTGTGTGAACGCACGCATAACATCTTGCACACACGTCAAATCCCATCACCAACTTTCGGAAGAGTAGGCCAGTTTGGCCGTTGGTATGGATGACACGTTACACAAGCATGCACCCTGCGTGAGAAATGGAAAGAATGAAGGAAGTAAGGAAAATGAGTGATCGATATTGAACGATATTGACTGGATGACACGGGAAACGACTGAATGAAGCGCCAGCTGGCAGCTCTTCAGTCGGCACAACCCAGGAGGCAGCCCGTTGTGTAAACGAGTGTTGATTGTAAAGCGCTTAGAGCTTGGTCTCTAGCCGAGAATAGGCGCTGTATAAGTATTCATTATTATTTATTATTATTATCCTGATTTGGAATTTTTCGAACAGAAAACCACTACACTATGGAGCAGGGATAGACGTTGTGGACCCAAAAAGACTTATACCAGATCATTCAGAGCTGAAGAGCCTCTCGCACACAAAGTACGGGTCAGGGCGTGATTTCCCTCTTGCAGATGAGAAGCCTGATCCTAGATTGAACATCCAACCCTTCAGAAGAGCTTCTGCCATTCACTTTTTCATGTAAGGCCTGTCCATGTCTTTGATCTCTTCCCATTTTTTTTCCCATGGGTTCGTGCCTGATCAAAGCCTAGTCAACTCTCACGAGACGTGAACACATCTCCGACTCCACAGCAATCAGGACTAGCTAGGGGAGAAACACACACACACACACACGCACACATACACACACACTTACACACACACACACACTCACACACACACACACACACACACACACACACACACACACACACACACACACCACACACACACACACACACACACACACACACACACACACACACACACACACACACAACGAGGTACACGATATCTTCGTTCTGAAAGTCAAGATTGTAAGTCTTCAAAGCCCCAAGGCTAAATCCTAATATGAGTGTTAAACTTTTCTGTGGACGACCCATTATTCTAGAAAATGAATAATCGAAGACACTGCGTTTAATTTCATAAATGGGAATCTGCTGCCTTATCACTTTAA
This sequence comes from Conus ventricosus, assembly GCA_018398815.1. Classification (NCBI taxonomy): domain Eukaryota; kingdom Metazoa; phylum Mollusca; class Gastropoda; order Neogastropoda; family Conidae; genus Conus; species Conus ventricosus. The sequence goes on from CM031618.1 coordinate 16,155,762, forward strand.
ACAATAAGTGAATATATGAATAAAATGTTTAACTAATCTATCATTGATTAATTAATCAATTCATACATTGATTTAATGTTGGGGAGTGGGTGGAAGGACTGATAAGATTCCAACTTAATTTCACAGCTGCGTCTTTGTTGTCTAATCTTCAGTGACAGTGACACAGTTAATGTTTACGTCCACTCTTTTGTTTTAAAGTATTCACACGAAAGAAACTGCCATTGTCAAGGAAAAAAGAATAAAAAAAGGAGAGAGAGCAATGATTATGTGCCCTTGCTTATCCACGTTTTTCCTAAAATAGTATTTTTTCCCCAACTTGTATTCTGTGTGTATGAAAGACTGGTTCCGCAAGGAGTTCATAAGAATTTTTACAATTAATTTAGTAGAAAAAATTGTTTGTACGTCATAAATACCTAGGTCAAAATACATTTGATTCACAGATGGACGAAAGTATTTTTGGCCCACGGCTGTTCCTTTCCTGCCAGACTAGACTATTTAGTACAACCCGCGTGACCCGCTGACCCTGACCGGGTTCAGCGACGCTAGCCGTGCCAGGCTCACACACTTCGGCGCTCTTTGTTCTGTGAGACATGTAGCAGAGTGCTGTGCTTGTGACTGATTTTGTTTGTTTTACAAACTTCGGATACAACTAAATCCTTGAAGTTTTGTTTCATTATGGGTTGCCTGAGGATTATGTGAAGTCAACTTGTGTCTGTGTGTGTTTTATAACCTATTCAGAATCTTTAAAGTGTGGTTTTGTGTGTTATAGTTTGACGTAAGTGACTTATCAGTTTTTTCCTGCAATGGCGTCTCAGCAGCAAGCAGTGGAGCGTGAGTACCACGGTTATAGTGTGCACTGTGCCAGACTGAATTCTGTGTCGAGTTTGTGGAGAACGCGTGTTAAGAAAGGAGAAAGACAGAGGGTTTAGTGTGAAATTATGTAAAAGCTATGCCACAGAACTCTCACGTTGTTACAATTTAGACATTTTGAATGATGAAGAGGGCAAGCAGTCTACATCCATTCTGTATGAAATGTTACAAAAAAACTCATGGGCTGAAACAGCGATAGCAACCTGTCCAACTTCAAAACTACGATTGAACCGTGTTGCACTTGATATCAGAAAAGTCAGAAATCTGACAACTTTCGATCCAGAGCTGTCAATCATCAGTGCAAAGCATGCAGTCATTTGAATCACAAACCAAAGGTGGTGGTCCCCCAAAACCGAGAGTAGGGGCCCCGTGAAGAGATCGCACAACAAACTTTTGATCCAGCCGACTTGCTAGTTGATGAAAGTGTGTCAACGTCATTTGTCAGTCTATGTCAACCCCAGTTAAAAAATCAAAACACTCTGCACACACACATCACCAATCACAACCGAAAACGCGGCAAGTCAGTGATGTAGCTTCTCTCGCCTTTCCGACATCCGAAAAATAAAGAGATCTATTTAGACTCAGATGATGAGGATATTGATAAACCACTCACTGATGAAGAAGAAAAATTACTGACACGTTTGGTACGCAGAAGCTGCGCCACTCAAGTGACCGTTTAACAGTTAGTGCAAAACAAGGGGTCAGCCAATTGTGTTGAAAAGATCAGACAGCCCGTAAATCTTCTGCTTTGGCATCAATTCCTCTGAGAAAGAAAAGATCTCACATGATGCAGAAGATCAGAATGAATATTTCAGGAAGCGTAGAGAGGATGTGATCAAACAACATGGATCAGAAATCAAAAGAACTGCTCGCACCCACAGACAAAAGATTCTTGATGCTGCTGGATGTGGCCCTGTGAGAGTGACCAAAAAGCAAGGGTCTGCACTTAGAACTAGTCTGGGGTTAAGCTGGACAAAGTACAGACAGCAAAAGAGATTTCTCAGAAGTATAGGATTAAAATTTGACTGTGAAAAGAAAGAAAGACAACAACAGAAAGAAGCTATGTTTGGAGAAATTGAAATAGTACAGAGAAAACTCCTTTGTGTTGATGAGAATGGCACACAAAAAGCAGAAGATAAAACAATAGGAGAAATCAAAGACATTCCAAAGTGGTAGAGAACCTGTTGCAGCAGTATGTCAGAGAGAACAAGCTGACTTGGAACGACAATACATCCCACAGGATGAGATCTGGGTAAAGATAGGAGGGGACCATGGGGGTGGTACATTTAAACTGATGCTTCAGATTGCAAATCTTCACAATCCAAACTCCAAACACAACCACTTGTGTCCTGGCCATTGTTAGACTGCAAGGACAGCCCAGAGAATTGAAGAGAATCATGGATCCTTACAAAGAACAGCTGCCAGCGCTGAAGTCCATGACATGGAGAAACAAAACAATCAAATTGTTTGTGTTCGGTGATTATGATTTTATGCTCAAGCTGTATGGTCTGTCAGGTGCTCAGGGAACACACCCCTGTCTATACTGCACAGCACAAAAAGCCAATACACACTCCACCTCATTGTAATGAAGGCAACATCACACAGCGCAGTTTACAGGGCATCAGGAGAGATTACAAAAAATACA
>CM031618.1:16163276-16165776 GCA_018398815.1 Conus ventricosus
TGTGTGTGTGTGTGTGTGTGTGTGTGGTGTGTGTGTGTGTGTGTGTGTGTGTGTTTACTCCACACAAATTTGTAACAGTAACTTTGTAATCTCTGAAAAAATGTCGGGTGGGCTAGGTAGTAATATCCATAAATGGATGAGTTTTGATAAAATAAGCGATTTTAAAACGCCACTCTGCCTTAAGGAGTTAGTTGTCTTCCCACCAAAATCTTGAAGAAATGTTTCACGTCCGCTGATTATTCAGAATGATTAACATCTGCACAGTTTTGAAAACCGTTGATAACCAGATTCCAAGAATGTTGAAGTTGTGTGGGTTCAACTCCATACCTAAATGGTCCATGTAGCGAACAGCAAAATTTTTACAGCTCCCCAACCACACAGCGCTAGTTTTTCCTGGATTTATATATAACCCTGATATACGACCAAATATTTCCAGTACATTTGTACATGTTTCAAATGATTTTTTGTCCAATGCTAAAAGAAATTCCGTATCATCTGCATATTGAGAAAGTTTATGTTCGACTGTATCTATAACTATTTCATGTATGTGTAAATTTTCCCGAATCATTAATGCTAGAATTTCATCACATAATGGGAACAAATATGGCGATAGTGAGTCACCTTGTCTATATCCGTGGTCTATTTAAAACCAACTAGAAACTTGACCGTAAACAAAGACATATGAGTTGATATTTTTATAGAATGTTTCAACCCATTTGCAGAAGCCCCGTTGAAAGCCAAACGCTCTCAATGCTTTAAAGATAAAATGAAAGCTCAGTGAAGCGAATGCTTTCTCGAAGTCAATGTTTAGTAAAAGCCCTGGTAAGTTGTGTTCTTTTAAATAAACAATAGTGTCGTAAATGAGCCTAATGTTATCCCCTATGTATCTAGTTTTAATAAAACCTGTTTGATCCTCATTAATGAGACCAGCTAACACATTTTTTAACAGTTGGATACATACGATGATCCTATTTTATACTTAACATTTAACAATGAGATCGGTCTCCAGTTCTTCACGAAGTGTCTTGAGTTATCCCCCTTTGGCATGCGTACAATCAATCCCTGTCTTTCAACACATGAAAGCTGCGCTATTCGAATTCGGTATTTAAAGCTCTGACAACAAAACACATATTCTGCTCCAAAACACTTAAGAAATTCTGTTGTAAAACCATCAGTGCCAGGACTTTTGTTGTTTTTCATATTCTTTGATGCTATACATGTCTCCTCCAGTGTGATTTCGCCATCTAAATTATTTGCTTTGTCACGGTTAAATGTGGAATATTTACAATGAGTTCGTCCAAATCACAGTCGTCAACTTTGCATTATTTGTACAATGAATCATAAAATCCACGAACCTCGTGAAGAATCTCTGTTAAGTCATTTAGAATATACCACGGCTATCAATTAGTCTAGCGATCCTCTTACTTATAAAATGCCCTTTTTTCTTGGTTACAGAAATAGTTCGTCACTTTTTCATCTTCACTCTCCACCTGGCCTCGATCTTATATGAACTCTTTCTATTCTGTTCTTTCGAATAACCTTCAGCCTTTCCTTCTTTAAGTTCTATAGCTTTGATCTCTTCATCTTTTTGCTCTTTTATTCCGAGCTGCTGTATGTCTTGCTGTACTTTACGTTAAACTTCAGTCACAGATGAAATGAAAGCAAGCATGAGGAACTTGAGTAATTGCAGGGGAAAAAAGTGTGATTCGGTTGGCCTTTCACTGGTCAAAACAGTACACTGACTGATGGTGACTTCTAGTCAAAAAAAAAAAAAAAAAAAAAAAAAAAAAAAATCTTCATGATCAGTTCTAGATGGCTCAGTCCTAACATATACACGCACGCACGCACGCACGCCTACATGCACGCGCGCGCGTGCTCGCGCAAAAAACACACGCGTGCGCGCGCGCGCACGCACGCACACACACTCACACATACACACACACACACACGGACGCACCCCGCACGCACGGGACGCACGCACGCACGCACGGACGCACGCACGCACGCACGCACGCGTGCAAGCACGCACGGACCACCACGCATGCGCGCGCCGCGCACACACACACACACACACACACACACACACACACACACACACACACACACACACACACACACACACACACAAGCTACTAGATCTTGCGCAGATTCACTACTCCAGAGTGCCAACAATAGCAGTCTTTCAGCCGCACATTCTTTCTTCAGTACTAGTGTTTAAACAAGGCAGGTAGTCCTGCTGGCATACCCTGCTCACCTGCTTTCTTGCTCTTCATCGCTACCACGGAGATCATTCCAGCTCTCACTCTCCTTCCTGACGGGCCGCTCTCTAGTGGTCACATGACTGAGGTCTGGTATGACGTCCTCGTGCACCCCATCTTCTTGAAAGGCGATGTGGCAGCTACTCCTTGAAACCCTTTACTTCCACCTGCAGGAAAAATGCCAGTGTACGTCCTCAGGTCAGCAATGGCTGCTCATATTGATGAACATCACATCCTGAGTG
>CM031618.1:16170776-16185776 GCA_018398815.1 Conus ventricosus
GATACATCATTCAGATACGTTTAGAGTACACCAAATTACAATACAAATGAAGTTAGCCATTTCAAGGAAAACCAAGGTAGTGGTAATTGTCCGCAGTAATTTATCAACTAAAGAACTGACTTGATCCTTCTGTCTATGGCATGAAAAATGTACCTTGACAGGCTATGTCTGTGCGAAGCACTGGATACCTTAAGAAGCAAATGAAGGGGACAATGGCGAATTCTTTGAGAAATTTACTCCTTAGATCTTGAAAGAGGGAGCATTGAAATTAAACATGTTGCTCATTCTCTACCTGATCACTGCAAAATGGGCACGCTTTTTTCTCTTCTGTTTTACTATAGCAATGCACGTTGTTATTCAGTGGAAGCAAATTGAACCTGGTTCGTGTAATGGCAACGCCGAAACAGTACGTACTCGTATCCGAAGGATAGCTTTCCTTTTCAAAAACGGACTTAAAATTACTATAACATTCGTATCTTCACGGTCTCGTATGATGCCAGTCCATTCTGAATGAACATATCAATAAGCCTTTGTTTAAACACATTTGGGAACTTTTTAACGTCTCCAACACCTTGTTGTAACCAAACAAAATTAAAACCTGTTGAACACAAGATTTCTCTTACCTTTGAGACCCAGCACTGTTTTCCAGATGTGTCTAATTCTAACAGCATCAAATATGCTTTCTGGGGTAACCTTTCAGCTTTCATGTGTAAAAGTCTAAACCAGTATCGTAAACGAGTAACGTAGGAATTAATGTATCATGGATATCGATCCAAATCTCTGTAAACCATTTTGTTTGGCGTAATTCCTGGAACACCCAGAAATCTTTTGCATGCCAGCATGTGTACTTTTTTAAATGTTCTAATCTGTGTAATCCCCATATTTCGGCAGCATACATCAAGATTAGTTGAATCTTGGTGTCAAAAACTTTGAAAAAAGTACTTTCCGTCATTTGCCTGTATTTTGTAAAGATTCTGCTGAGTTGAACTACTGCCTTTTTAGCTTAGTTGTTATATGAAGGGTACCCTGTTTTGCACTGATCATAGTGGTAGATAGCAATAATCATTCACAACTTCCAGTCTGTTACCGCCGTAAAAACTATTTCTCATGCTTCCCTAAATATCCTCCTTTTCTAAATACTCTAACTTTGGTTTTGTTGATATTTACAGCTAGTTTCATGTTATTACAACAGGTCTTTAATACATTCAACTGATTTTGTAGGCCACTTGGTGTAGTAGATAGCAATGAGACATCATCAGCAAACAGTAATATAGATAATTCAATGATATCCGGAAGCAACCTAACTCCATGTCTACCTTTTTCATTTATTTGATTTGCTAACTGGTTTATGAACATTGAAAATAACGTAGGACTTAGAACACATCCTTGTCTAACTCCAACAGGAGTTTCAAACATTTTGGAGAGTTCTTTATTTGCTTGAATACAGGATAGCAAAGAATAATACATAGCTCTAAGTGAGGGCAGAAATGTACCCTTCACGCCCTGTTGTTTAATTCATGCAAAAGTTTATCATGTCAGCAGAATCAAAAGCCTTTTTAAAGTCCACAAAAGCGACGTATAGCTTCCTACCTTTTTACTCAAACAGTTCTGAACAGAGGCATATAAGTAAATACCTGATACACTGTCGAATATTTTTTTTCCGGAATCCTGCTTGACATTCTGAAATTACATTGTTGCATTCTAACCAAGTATGCAGTCGTGCATTTAGTATAGTAGTATAGCATTTACATATAATACTCAAGAGAGACATCCCTCTGTAATTATCGACATTTTTAGGGTCACCCTTTTTATATACTGGGATTATAAGAGCTTTAGACCATTCCCTGGATAGAGGATGGGTGTTCATCCCCATGCAAAGAAACACTCCACAACTCCGACTTCCCCGAGACTCCAGCAAATCCTCCGACGGATCAGGACAGGATACCACAGATGTGTTCTTCTGGGCCTGACCTGCCAATGCGGGTCAGAGGCCTAATTTTCTCCAACACGCCCTAGTGCGCACCGACCTCCCCATTGCCATAACCACCTCCAGATACGACACACACCAACTACAGCTGCACGAATTTCTACTGCCGCACCTAACCCTAGGGACTCAACCCATCAGGATGCTGGCCAATGCCCTGACGTCCTCTGGACTCGACAACTGGTTCTAACCCACCCCAGAAGAAGACGAAATGTACATCAACAACTACAACGAAAGGAGACAACTTTAACGACTACCACCGTCGAATAACAACAATGACCAACCGCACCACGAAAATCTCTTAAATCCAATGACACCAAAGACTACCGTGAATGAAAGACATGTCCCTAAAAGTTTCGCTATGAGGACGTAAACTCAACTATTTTCCCTGGATATTTACCTTTGTCAAAAATTGTATTGAATATAGTTTAGTCAGAAATAGCTGAACACTCTTACCACCCTGCTTCAGCTTTTCAGTAGAAATGTCATCAATTCCACTAGCTTTGCCTGCTTTTAGTTTATCTATAGCTTTTTAAACTCATCTTCTTCCGAAAACGCAATATTTAAATCATTGTTCTGATTCGTCCAACACATCTGTTTCAATATGGTGGTCCTTTCGCCTTTTTCATTGCTGTTTTGAAAAAAAAAACTGTCTCGAAATGATTAAACCATTCATCAATACTATGTCATTAAAATACTTTGCCTTTTTTTCGCATCCCATGTTTCTAAGATGCCTCCAAAATTCCGACGAATTATGAATTTCCTTGGTTAATATTTCTAATTTGTGTTTTCTAAAAGCTTGTTTTTTCATCCTTAATAAGTGTTTATATTCTTTTTGCATCGGACTCTGGCTTATTTAACCTGAGTTTCATTTCTTCTTTCTGAGTGAGGATTCTTTGTGTAATGCTCTGAAATAGTTTAATTTTCTCCTAGTTTCTTTTTTGACTTTGCGACATTCATCGTCGAATCATTCCAATCTTTTCTTCCTGTATGTATCGCTGCGTTTCAACATGCATTTGCTAGATTCTTTTAAGCATTGTACAAATATTTCCAAGGAGCTTCTACATCGTTGTCCAAATTATTTGCTGCTTTACGTAATTTGTTTTGTATATCTCCACCCTCCCATGATTTGACAAATTCATCTTCATAATCCTTATTCCAAGCAAATCTTTCCCTCTCTGTTGTTTGAGTTGGTTGCGTATCAGGAAAGCAATCATTTTTTTAAAATTTTTTTTTACTTATTTCTATTTTCAGACTAACTGGCAGATGATCCGATCCAATTATATCCTCAACATCAAAAGACATTAAATGAATAGATGAAAAAAAAATCAATGGATGCAAGAAATAGTCAACTGTACTCTCCCCGGAAGTTCATATATATGTACAGTTATCATCAAAATTGATTCACCCAGTCCATTCAGTATAATACAATCAAACATGTCACATAACTCAATGAAGTTGGTCACCAAAATTATTTACATAACTGTCTTTTTTGTGATTTTCTTGGAAAGTTATTGTGAGCCGGGAATGTTGGATCGAAATCGTTTCTGTCATCAGAAAAAGAGTAATTTTTGTCTGCAGTTCTTGCATTCAGTCCCCATTCAGCAACATGTAGAACTCATCGTAAGTGTCATGCAGTCTGTTCAGCACTGTTCTAATAGTTCAACACCGTAAGTACCCTGCTGGTCTTCCAGAATGCTGAGTCATGTGGGGGTGGGGGTGGGTAGGGGTATAAGAACAAATGTACATTACATCTTAGTCGTGCAAAGTAAGTCTCTGTGAATCTTCAAAACTACAACGTTTTTCTGGTCTGTCTGAATTCTTTCTATGAAATGAGCGTCACGTTTTCTAATCATTACTATGACGCCACTGGAGTACCTCCCTTGTTGAGAGTTTCTTTGCTTTTGATGTAAATATTATAAAATCTTTGAAAAGTAATGATTCGAAGTTAAATCCAATGAACGTTTCAGTAAGGCAGATAAAGTCGAACGAAATGATGCAATTAATAAAATCAATACTATCTAACTTTTGAAGAAGCCAGTTAACATTATAATTTAGAAATGAAACATTGCTTTTATTCCCACTTACATTTTGTTCACAAAGTTGGTTTGGAGTGCCAGTCGTAGGATTAATTCCTGGACCTTTAAATTTTTTACCCTCATTTGTCAAGGACTTGTTTTCATGTATCGTGGCCCGGCCCGTTTCCTACTTATCTCCCGAAACTCTTTTCTCTCTGGACATAGACCTGGGGAGCTGGAGCTTGCTGTCTCTTTTGGTTGGTTTCCGGACTCAGCCTTTTTGAAAGAATCCACGATGTTGCTTTGAGTGTGTTGCCTTTCAGTACTTTTGTGTTTGTTCTGATGACCAGTTTGGGGGTTGGATGCAGCTCGCCGTGGTCGTGGAGTACGAGCCAAGGGCCGAGATTGTTGTTCTGTTCTCGATCCCTTAACTCTCCTGTCTTGTGTCCGTCCCCTGTCTGCTTGTCATCTTTGTCTGTTGGTTTGTCATCTGTCCTATTTTGGCTAGGGCCGTCTTCTGAGGATGACTTGTTTGTCTCGTTCTGTTTGTCCAGGATTGTGTTTGTTTCAGTTTGTTCTGTATCTTGTGAAAGACACTAGGAATGGACATCTTCACTTGGATCAATGGATGTGCTATCCTGATCAGAAATGTTTGGTTCTGCTGAGTTGTTATGTTCTGGCGTTAAACTATGGTCTGTCATCATGTCAACAGCTGTTGTATTTTCCCTGTATCTGTCTTCGTCCTCAACGTCTGTTCCAATTTTGTCTTTGTTCTGTGGAATAAAGTCTTCATCGTCAGTGTTCGTTACATCTGAACAACTGTTCATGAATGTTCTGTGTTGATTATCACAGTAGTCGTCTCCAGTGATATCATTTTCCTCAGAAGGGGTCGTGGTCGGTAACTCTGACCTCTGCAGACTGTCCGAACACTGAGGGTTTTGTCTGTTTCCTCCTGAAGCATCAGAGTTGGTTCTGCTGGCAGAGTCTTTCACCATAACAACCCTCTGGTGCTCGAAACATTTCTTCTGGCCACGTCGCTGTAGGAACGTGTACCGGAACAATCGGCACACGATCATTTCTGTTCTGACCTCTTGATTTGTCATTTGATCCCCAGACGATGGTTGAGCTTTCTCTCACCTGTCCATGTTGACTGCGCTTCTCGCATACTGATAACGGCGTGGAGGACGACGACTGGTGCCTGACCGCTTTTCGAAAAATGAGAAATTGTCCTGGGTCCTGTCTGAGAGTTCCTGGTAGTGGCGTTTGTTTCTTTGAAGTTGTTTGCCACCGGGTTGACGGACACCTGTGTGACTGTTTGTAGTCACTGTCCTCACGGGTTCGTAGTCGAGGCCAAATGTCTCCACGTTCCCGCGGGCTGAAAAGGATTGTCCCTCAGTGTCGTCCTGTGAAGACATCGGTTGGAGTCTGTCTCTGACGTGGAACTTCCCGCTATGAGTGTAGGCAATCGTGCCAAGTCCTCGGTGAAACTCCACCACCTCTCTTTGTCTGAGGTAAGGTCGGAAGCCACCCTGATGCCGCTTGTCTTCAGGTTGTCTCTGAGGTCCCTGTCTCCCAGGACAGCCATCTTGTCTGCCCACCGACAGAGCCTGGACCAAGATGGGTCGAGGGTCACTTCTGTGAAGCCATGGTTTGCCGATACGGAACGCCCTGGCGATGTCGTCATGTTGCCAGTTGACGCCGTTAGTGTGATCGTTCAGCACATCAATGATGATTTGGGTAGTAGTTCGCTCATCCTCCCACTCTTCTTCATTCACATTGAGGAATCTGAGATTGCAGGCTTTTGAATGGTGTTCTGCTGCCTCTAACTTCCTTTCCAATAGGTCCAGTCTTTCCATCATGAGATTCAGAGAGAGAGAGAGAGAGAGAGAGAGAGAGAGAGAGAGAGAGAGAGAGAGAGAAGAGAGAGAGAAAGAGAGAGAGAGAGAGAGAGAGAGAGAGAGAGAGAGAGAGAAGAGAGAGAGATTTAAAGATGTTTGAAAGGTGTAGGCAATTTACAGATGAAAAACACACACACATACACACACACACACACACACACACACACACACACACACACACACACACACACACACACACACACACACACATTAATTTGATGATTGAAACACTTGTTAACTGGCAGTTAAGTAGGATACGAGTGATGAATACGTGGTTGAGAGAAACATCAAGCATCAAGCATCTGATCATGACAAAACTATACAGCAACAATGCGTGGTGATAGTCTGTGCCACCCTAGGCCTATTTCTGCCTCCTAGGCGGTTTCTGTTGGTTATGCTACCTCCCAGCGGAAGGGTGGTACGACTACGATGACGATGAAGACGACGAAGACGTTTTTCTTATGTTAAGACACATCAACATTTACAGCACACACCAGCCTTACTGGTAGTGTAAAAGGATCATATGGATCATGTGGTCTCTGAGGAACAGAATGTTATATATCCTCTTCCTCGAGATATGTATCAGGCCTTTAAGAAGATCATTTTTTTCTGGTTCTAGGAAAATCAAGCAGTCTTACTGCAGTGCGGTGAAAAACGTTTTATTGAATTTGACGCTTATTTTTGTATGCGTGTATGTCTTATGTTGGTCTGGGTATATCTATGTTTATATCAGTATGTGTGTGTGTGTGGTGTGTGTGTGTGTGTGTGGGTGTGGTGTGTGTGTGTGTGTGTGTGTGTGTGTGTGTGTGTGTGTGTGTGTGTGTGTGTGTGTGTGTGTGTGTGGTGCGTGCGTGCGTGTGTGTGTGTGTGTGTGTGTGTGTGTGTGTGTGTGTGACTTGTACAAATACGTTTTGACGTAAGCATGAGTGTTGCCGAGTATTCATATTAACATGTGCACTTTGTGAAACAATACATGAGTGTGCGTATGCTTACATTTGCATGTGTATTTATGGACGTATGTGACAAGGCTCTCAATGTGAACTGCTTACATCACGAGTCACAACACGAAGTTAAGCTTAAATAACATTGCAGTGAGCCAAGACCTTTAAACAACTAAACCACTAATCAATCAAAAATTCGTTAATGAATGAATCAATCATTCGATCGATCGATCAACCAATCAATCGACCAATCAACCAATCAACCAACCAATCAATCAATCAATCAATCAAATCAATCAATCAATAAATAAATCAATCAATCAATCAATCAATAATCAATCAATAAATCGTCGATCAATCAACCAATCTATAGGTCAACCAATCAGTTAACGAACGAATTATTGAATAAAAAAATCAAGCATGCAAACAAGCACGCAAGCAATCTCTTTTCCTCTCTCTCTCTCCTTCCTCTCTCTCTCTCCTCTCTCTCTCTCTCTCTCTCTCTCTCTCTTTCTCTCTCTCTCTCTCCTCTCTCTCTCTCTCTCTCTCTCTCTTCTCCCCTCTCTCTCTCTCTCTCCCCTCTTCCGAACCCGGTGTTGTTATCATCCACTCTCAATCAGAAATGCGAGAAAGTGATCTGAGGTAGCAAGCCCACACAGTGATTTGCCTACACCATCATTTTTAAAAAAAACCCAACAAACATAAAAGGGGTTCTAGGGACAGTCAGGTGATGAGTTTTAGTTGCTTTGATGCCCAAATTGAACTCTGAATAAACGACTTAACTTACTCACTTTATCATCAAGACACTTTTATTTATGATATACCAATTGGGGGGGATAGTTTGAAAATAAGAGCTTCTCAACAATAATTGACTACAGGCTGACCGGTTTTGTCTTCTGTAATCATCATTGCCGCGAAGTACTTTACGAGTGTCAATCGCTGATTGCGTAACAGTTCGAATAGATAAAGTTCAAAAGGCTTAATTCGTTCCAAGTCAGAATCTGAAGGGTACAATGTAAAAGGGTAGCAGCTTAATGAATTTTTTCAGTATAGGCACGTGTGTGGCGTGCGTGCGTGCGTGTGTGCATGTGGGGTGTGGGGGTTGTGTTGTGTGTGTGTGTGTGTGTGGTGTGCGTGCGTCGTGCGTGCGTGCGTGCGTGCTGCGTGCGTGCGGCGTTGTGTGTGTGTGTGTGTGTGTGTGTGTGTGTGTGTGTGTGGTGTGTGTGTGTGTGTGTGTGTGTGAAAGCACAGAATCGTTATATCTCAGATTTCATCTTTCTGTCGAATAACCTTTTTACGAATAATGCCCAAAACGTTTCCCTGTACCGTGATCCCATAGCAAAAATAGATGAAAAATTGAACGGGGAAATTTGACAAACAGGAAGCTTGTAATACCCACAGTGTGGTGAAAAAAAAAATTGTGATACTGTCCCCCTTTTGTCACCCCTGGCAAGAACAGGGAAATAAAACGGAAAACACACATGGAGAAATGGAAACATGAAGAAGACAGAATTCCCTACCAACATTTTGGTCAGAGCTATCTCCCGGGCAGACAGAGAGGACGAAGACTCAGTACGCCATGTGACAATCTGACGGAGTTTCATGTGGTAATACTGTTGTTGTTTTTTACCACGATCATCAACCCTCCAGGCAAACCGACGCCGACTATGATATCGTTTAGAGTGTCTAATAACTGTCTGTGATCCCTGTAGAATTCGTGACCAACCATCGTCATCATGACTTCATTTGTTACAGGATCATACACACACCCAAGCCAGTAACGGTACGCCGTTATGAAAAAGAACGTACACGCCTAATGAATGGACAGAATGATGCCAGCCATGGTTCTGGTGCTGAGGAGACTCTGGGACTTCAGGGGTCTGAGGACACAGTAAAACATCTTCTCACAGGCGATGATGGGGGACAAAACATAGGAAATGAACCGAACCCAGAAGGAAAATGAATTGTTGTTGGGCCCTGAACTCGTTCACAGGAGCCGTCACCAACTTGCGCCCCTCATGTGCAGATAAACATTTTTGGCATGCCCGAAAATCGACGAGGTTAAGAAGACTTCATCAGACACAGCCCAAAGTGAACAGACAGAGGTTGACACGATCCTGAAGACCTTGTTTATAGAACAACCGCCATGTTGATGACGTTGGCTGGTCCACCAATCAGAAAGCAGAAGCAAGAACAACGTCTTTCACTGCACTGGCATAAGCTTCTACTTCCTGACTGACAAGTTGCCAGGATTGTCCCAGGGTAAATACTGCGAATTTGTTGAACCGAAGCGGGGTACATTCCGGTTCAGCGAGAAGTTCGGACATCTTGCGTTGACATGCTGTTCTGGACGTTTTTATATCTGGGAGATGCTCATTGGTCATAAAGTAACGTTCTAAGCTGTATCATCAATGGCATACACTATACTTTTTTCTCAGCTCCAACAGTTTGATGATGCTACGATGTCGTTTACTTCAACAGTTGGTTGTGCTAAATAATAAACATGCTAAAAAATAATAATAAAAAAAATACACAAAAAAACTACTATGCCTGGGAAAGAGGGATGAGGTCAACAGTTTGACTGACTTCAAACACACAAACAAACAAAAACAAAACCCCAAACAAACAAAAATAACAAGAACTGCGTTAAATTACTCAAACCAAACAAGAAAACACAACTGTATTGTCCCAAGAGTCACCAGTTTCAACGATTCCGACGCAAAACGAGTAGATAAAGTGAGACTCGCTCGATCTTATGTATTTAAACCAGAGATGTCGAAGACCTCCAGAACTCTGGGCAGTGGGGGAACCCTTGGCATCCAGGTCAAGACCAGTTGATACTATTGCCGTACATCGGTGAGTGAATGATGTCAAAACACGTGACCCGCCAATGTGCAGCAAATCATTCTCCAGATGCATCCCAGACACCCCCTCCACTCCCCCCTTCCAACAACAACAATAACAACAGCAATAGAAGCAACAAGCACAACAGCAGCAGTGACAACAGCAACAAACAACAGAAGCAACAGCAGCAGCGACAAAAACAACAACAGCAACACAACAACAGCAACAGCAGCAACAGCAGCAGCAACAACAACAAAAACAACAAATTTCTGATGACTTTTCCGCCAGCTCCAGTTCCCAGAGGATGGATGGATGGCACCCAGCCATCAAGGGAGCCAGCGTGCTGGTACGTACCACCAGCCTACACCTGCGATGGTTGCTGTGGAAGAAATCCGTGTCATTCCTTCGTGCTGTTGTATCTTGCCTGAAGAAGACCTAGGAGGTCGTATCGCGTCGTGTTTTGTCTTGGGGTTCGTTTGTCCGTGTTGTTAGGCGGAGTCATTATATTATTTTATATATATATTATTTTGTTAAAATAGGTTTTTTTAACAAATGTTGCTCCCCAAGGAGTCGAGCACTATCAAAATCATTTTGGGTATTTTAACCACACTAATATTTATATATATATATATATATAAAGTATATATATATATATTGAATAATAAACAAAGCTTGCGCTTATGTCTTAGACTGAAGAAATAGGGGGAGATAAGCATTCATATCTGCAGTGGTAGATAATTCTGCCTAGCTAACGGTATGTGCTTGAGTGGGTGAATGGGGAAAATTAAAATAAATGCTTCTCAAAATGAGCCTTCAGCAAGCTTATAGTCTCCAAGGAGGAGACAATCTCCAATAGGGAGGGAAACTCATTAACATATAACTCCTGGTCAGATACCGATATTTCGAAACGTGATTGTTTCTCCTCAGTGACCCGGAAAGTGGTAATTTGACTCCTCTGCCTTTTCGGTTTTAAGAAGAATGCTATCCCAGAAAAGGGCTGGTGCGCCAATACCGTAGTATGTTTGTTGAGTTTTCAAAAAGAAACAACCGAAGGTGCCACCTAAGCTACATTTTCTTGTGAAAAGTAGAAAATATAAAAAGATAACCTCTTAAGACACAAGTGCTGAGGGCCAGTTCTTGGAATGAATCTGCAAGGGACTAAATTACAACAAACTAATAATTCCAAGGATAAGTACCGAGCACCATTCCAGCAACTTACAGAGCAGCTTGGTGTTGCAATGACTGCAAGAAATATTCAATTATAAACAAAGCTTGAGGTCACTGAGGAGAAACATCAGGTTTCGAAATATCGGTATCTCACCTGGAGTTATATGTTAGTGAGTTTGCTTCCCTATTTGAGATTGTCTCCCCCTTGGAGACTGTAAGCTTGCTGAAGGCTCATTTGAGAAGCATTATTTTATATTTCCCCATTCACCCACTCAAGCACATACTGTTAGTTAGGCAGAATTATCTTACCACTGCAGATATGAATGCTTATCTCCCCCTATTTCTTCAATCTAAGACATAAGGGCAAGCTTTGTTTATAATTCAATATTTCTTGCAGTTATTGCAACACCAAGCTGCTCTGTAAGTTGCTGGAATGGTGCTCGGTACTTATCCTTGGAATTTTTATATATATATATAATATATTTATATATATATATTATATATATATATATATATAATATATATATTATATATATATTATATATATATATATATATATATAAGATTTTCCGCCTGCAATTGCCTCACTTGTATAATTCAATATATTCATTATAGTTATTAAGAAATTTCTGAATCTACATCAAAGGCTTTCTCAGTGAAAGAAGTATAATAAATAACGGTTAGCAAATGCATATTCAGAGTTTAGAATGCTTGATACACCATTATCTCAACGGACAGCATTAGCTCCGGTTTCGTTTAAGATTTTGCTTTCTGATCTTCCACAGTATATCTGATTTCATTGTTGAGTACAATGATATTATACAGACATAATACGGACACAGGCGATAGTTACGACGAAAGAAGAAAACCTGAATGAGCATTACATGATATGAGTGGGATATCGTAAACACAGCTTAACAACGTAGGCTGTTCATTAACGAACATTACCTTCTTTTTTCATAGAAAAGACTCATATGATGCTGTTCAACGATGGCGCAAGCCAGATGAACTGCCAATCTCTAAATCAGAAAACACTGCCACAGAGCATCATGGTACGACAAAAATGGGGAGTTTGTATTATACTCCCTGTTGGCTAGTATGTCTCGTTTTTTCTTTGCTTCTGACCTGACGTGGAATACGCATTTTGATTATATCACTACTACGGCTGGGAAGAACCTAATTGTATTAAAGACCATAAATACAAACAGAACTGGGGATAGGATATTGCAATTGTAAAGCATCTGTCAATATCCTTTTCTGGTTTGAAAATTTTCTACGGTAAAGCAATCTATCTGGCACGCCCAATCATCTGTAACAGAAGATACAGATTATAGATTGTTGGGCGTTCACGCTCGCTCTCGGTGTTCCTTTCCTTTGCATGTTCTATTGGAAAGTAAGGAAGTTGAAAGAACATCAACAGTTAGCATGAGTGAAATATATTGTGAGGAGTCTGGCTAGAAACTGCTCGAACAAGCAGGTGTTAACTTACGACCAGTTCATAACCAGACTCCACATTGTCAAGTTTGGGGACCAAAGAGAGCAATTAGTGACATTAAAACTGTGGATTAAAAACCAAGGAAAAAAAAAGAAGAAAAAGAAAAAAAAAACACAAACAACAAGAACAACAAGAACAAGAACAAAATCAAGAACAACAACAACAACAATTAACAACAGCAACAAACAACAACAACAACAACAACAACAACAACAGCAACAACAACAACAACCAGAAGAGGAATAAGAAAACCAGAACCTCTTTTTATTTCTTTTCCAGCACTGTACGATTTCACATCCAGAACATGTATCCTAATTATCTTGAAATATACACAGATGTTTCGTTGCTTCGTTATTAGCAGGCAGATGATGTCTTCGTAATACAGCATGCAAATGACACAAATAAATTGCACTTATAACTCCAATACTTCAAGCAATCCTCATGGCTTTACGCTGTCTAATCGACATTAATTTTTACAAACTCTCAAATGCTTTATCTGTGGATTCTAAATCGGTACTGCGTGCATTTTATGATTCAAACTCTATCGAAAATCTGACATAATATCAAAATTACGCATGCTATAGATCAGTTAATATGATTGGAAACGTGTGTTGCTTTTTGCTGGATGCTCTTCCTTTTTCTTCTAATGAACGGGCATAATAGGATGGCAAAAACAGGGGCAGATAATTCAAGTGGGTACCACAGAATTTTGTAGACCATTTCAGTCTAGGAAATGTAGTTTTTTTTCCTCTTCTTCTCTTCTTTTTAAATATTAAAAAATGCTTTTTTAGAAAGCCATCGTTGAACATCGTTGAATCGAATTAGAAACAACAACAACAACAACAACAACAACAAACAAAACGATGCGTATGTCGACACAATTTAAGTAATTTTTCAACCAATACAATTGTTTCTGGAAATTTCGTACCTTCTCATCTCACCGGAACTCACATATGATTAGAAAGATAGTATCAAGTATTTACAACTTTAAATCAAAACAAAATGTAGCAGAAACATTACACGCTGTTATGGTGGGAGAAAATAAAAAGAAAAAAAAGAAGAAAAAAAACACCACCACCAACAACAACAACAATATAACGCTAATTGTTCTGACGTAAAATCATCGCAAATTTCTAAGATGATTGAGTAGGAAAAAATAAACAAACAAAATAAAAAAACAACAATAGAAAATCAACAATGATTTTCCTTTGACATTTGTAAACATTTGGTTCACAGTTCAAATGGACTTGTGTTTTACTTGTAAACAAAAGAATTGTTTCCATGCAACTATGATAAACAGTTTTTGTTTCCATGTTAGAAATTCTGAACTATTTTTCGTTTCCTTCGCACACTTATCCTGTTTTCCTTCTGAAATGCAAATACACGCAGACACAGAGAGAGAGAGAGAGAGAGAGAGAGAGAGAGAGAGAGAAGAAGAGAGAGAGAGAGAGAGAGAGAGAGAGAGAAGAGAGAGAGAGAGAGAGAGAGAGAGATGTAGATGTTTATCGTAAAGGTCATAGCCCCTTAGAAGGGGATACATATAAAAGAACTTTGCATAATCCGTTTCTAATCAGGAGTACAAGCTAAAGTAATACAAAATTTCTTCGTTTAAAACCCCTGTCAAATACACAGCAGCTGCTTCACTATCTTATCATTTGTCGATGACATTAACAAAATTAATCTTAAGAGAGAAGGATGCCTATAGTATTTAGGTGGAATACACTGTTGTCTAAGATTACTTAGTTCTGGACATGAAAGAACAAAATGAACTTTATTTCTTGAGATTCCTGACATAAGGACAAACAGTCACACGATCGTTTAAATATCTGTAACGCTGGGAATGTGCATAGATATCCGATATACCAAATCTGAACCTGGTTATGATACATTTCAAATGTCTGTCATAAACCATTGACAAATACCTCGGAACCACCAACTGACATAGGATTTAGCATTCTATAAATATCAAATCTATTGAGTCTTCAACATGAGAGTTTCCACCTCTGCAAACTACAATCAATCATGTTTGCTGAGAAAAACACGAATAAAAGCATTATATCGCCAACACCCTGATTTTCCCATACAAAGCCAAATCCATATTCATACAACTGTAGTCTTGCATTCGTGACCCATTTTTTACCCCCTTGCATCTAACTCCACGAGCATCGTATAGGCTTATAAGCGATCTGTGTGGTTCCATTTGTGTTATCCTTAACCAGTAACGAATACTTTAACCACTGATATCAAATAGACAGGATATCGGTTAGTCACTCCATATCCAAATCATTTGGTGTTCTCATCGAAATACCAAGAAATTTCTTCAGAGAGTACAAATGAATTTTCTCAATATGCGTAGCAGCAGAATCAAAGCCCCATAGCTCAGCACCATATTGAACATTGGTTGAATTTGAATATCAAATAATTTCAACAACAAAGATAGAGATTCGTTATTTAACTGTGCTAATTTCCTCAAAATACACAATAAAGCAATTTATCTCTACTTGCAAGATCTTACAAGCAAAGGTAAAGCTTAAGCGTGTAGAAAAATAAATACAAAGATATTTATAAGCATTCACTACGGGCATTCGACTCCATTATATGTCCACTTTTCTCTGGCGGCAAGATAACCGCCCTTTCTAAACACAATTATATT
>CM031618.1:16191237-16193737 GCA_018398815.1 Conus ventricosus
TTGTTTTCCCCGCTACTTAATTGTTCAGCATTCTATTGTTTGGTCAATCAGTGGGAGATTGCATCTCTTAGGAGATCCAAGTAAAGGTTGTTCTGTACATTTCTTAGCCACTCACAATGCTTGGGTTATTGAACAGCAGAGCTGACCACTCAGACTGTTCCATATCTTTTGATCTCCCTTGCATCCTTGAATGGATCCTCAAGCATAGGCTCAAAGATTGTCCCCTATATTTTATATTGTTTGAATAATGCTTTTAGTTTTTCAGCAACTTTTTTTCATCTCCACACTTTTGTTTTGTTCCATTCACTACCCTTCGCTGGCTGCTTTGAGGCTGCTGTTGGATTCTTTTTTGAACCCTTGGTGGTGAGAACACCACAGAATTATGGACTGTGGTGTGTCTCTATTTGACACCAAGAGCGCTGACACAATCAGCTGTGTCTCCCTGATGAGTCCGATCCAGCGGACGAAAGGCCTAGGAGCAGGCAATACAAATAAATGTGCTTTCGAGAGGGATTACAATGATTCTCTCATGCAACTAGTGAAGGGCTTCTCATATTTATGATATATCCCCCCCCCCCCCTATTCTTCATCTTCAATTTTTTTTTTGGAAGTTCAAATCTTTGCCAAGTCATTACTATAACGACGGAAGAATGGTTAAACTGCACTTGTTTTCCCCCACTACTTAATTGTTCAGCATTATATATATATATATATATATATATATATATATATATATATATATATATATATATACAACAAATAAATTTCAAGGATAAGTACCGAGCACCGTTCCAGCAACTTACAGAGCAGCTTGGTGTTGCAATGACTGCAAGAATTATTGAATTATAGAATTATAAACAAAGCTTGCTCTTATGTCTTAGATTCTTCAATCTAAGACATAAGAGCAAGCTTTGTTTATAATTCAATATATATATATACACACACACACGTTCAAAGATTAAAAAAAGACACACGACAAGTGTATATATTTTGAACCAATATTTCGGCTTTTTCGGCCTTCCTCAGGGTAAATGACAAGGGGGGAGGGGGTAACAGAATAATAACATTTCCCTCTACCTTTTCTGAAAACAAATAGTACACATTCATTCTTTGTGTGCATCAAATCAAAGGTTAACAAAAACAAATAAATTCGTAACATTTCCTTATGTCCTCACGCACAGGAGTAATGCAGTAAGGTTAAAAAAATGTTAAGACTGACTCGACCATCCATTCAATCAAATGATGTATCTTTCTGATCTCTTGCACATGCGATGAATGATAACACTCATTCATATATCTTTAGAAATGCATTATCTTAAATTGCACTATCCTTCATCTCCGCGATGAATTTCGCGCGCAGCTGATTTAATTACAAGTTCATCATCTGATGAAAACACAACAGCGACATTTTGTCTTTTCGCTATATCTGAGTGGAAATATGAACAATTTGTCCGCTCTTCATTACAAGCAGTACAGTGGAACAGAAGGTGTTCTTCGTCATCAATAATGTGTCTACACGCAGGACAATGAGATTCTGTGGATGTTTCACATTCAAACCATCTTTTGTTTGCATTAAAACCTAACATTCTCAACCTAAATCTTGCGTAATTTATTCTGTGCCATTTATCTGTTATGACATTGAGAAACGTTTCAGAATGAGACACATTCTTAAATGAGGAAAAAAAAAACAGCGGCATTTTTCTTTACTTTCCATATCTGAGTGCCAGTTCTGTTGAAAAGAACAAATAAGCCTGACTTTAAATTCTGCAATGAATCGTTGCTCATTGTCTAATTCCTGGGTCATCCACACTATTCCAAAACCCTGTTCTGAAAGAACTTCCTGGACCATCCACATATATTTCAAAGTCCTATGCTGAGAGAGAGAGAGAGAGAGAGAGAGAGAGAGAGAGAGAGAGAGAGAGAGAGAGAGAGAGAGAGAGAGAGAGAGAGAGAGAGGGTAATGGAGTATGCGTGGGATTGTATCTCATATGTCATCTTTTTGTCTAAGTGTTTTTTTTACTGAAAAACGCATGGACGGTTTCCCTGAACCGAGATCCCATACTGTAATAGATGAAGAAATTGAAAGAGGAATTGATGAAGCTGGAACACAGTAACACCCACAGCGTGGTGAAGAAGAAATTGTGATATCGTCCGCCAGCAGTCATCCCGGGTAAAAACAAAGCCACAAAGCGGAAAACACACACAGGAGAAATGCAGATGATGAAGAACACGGAATTACCAATCAGCATTTTGGTGAGTGCCACTTCTCGAGAAGACAGCGATGACGATGTTTCAGTCCGCCACGTCACAATGTGACGAAGTTTCACCGTGGTGATTATTGTCGCTGTTGTCACCACGATCATCAGCCCTCCTGGCAATCCAACTCCGAATATGCTACCATCCAGAGTGTCGATCAGTTCCTTGTGATTCCTGTAAAACCTACCGCCAGTCATCGCCATCATCTCTTCGCCGGTCATAGGATCGTACACACACCGAATCC
>CM031618.1:16213737-16223737 GCA_018398815.1 Conus ventricosus
GTCTGTGTGATGAGTGTTTCCAGCATGGCAATCGAGTTGTTCTCCTCCACCTCACGAGTGAACTTGATAGCAGGGTGTTGACTGTTCAAGTGGTTAGTGAAGTCTTCCACCAGCCCCTGCCTGAGGATAGTCACTGTGTCGTCCACGTAGCGGCCCCAGTACTGTAGAGGAGAATGGTAAAACACCAGGCCTTCTCCTCGAAGTCCTCCATGAAGAGGTTGGCTACAATGGGGCTGACTGGAGAGCCCATGGCCGCTCCTGCGGTCTGCTGGTAGAAGTTGCCTTGGAACGTGAAGCAAGTGGTGTTGAGACAGCAAGCCAGGAGTTCACAGATGCTGTCCACGGAAAGCGTAGTACGCTGGGGCAGAGTGTCGTCAGCCTGCAGTCTTGCTTTGATGATGTGGATGCTTTCTTTGATGGGAACGCTGGTGAACAATGCCGAAACATCATATGATACCAGGCACTCGTCAGGAGAAAGGGTGTAGTCTGCCAGTATCTGAACCAAATCCACACTGCTGATGATGTGGTGCTCCGTCGTGCCAACCAAAGGAGACAGGGTGTATGCCACAAATCCCGCCGTCTCATGCATGAGGGAACCTCTGGTAGGGACGATGAGATGGACAGGGACGTCATTCTTGTGCACCTTTGGAAGGCCATAGATTTTGGGGACATCAGTGGTTGATGGGTACCGTTTTTTGTAAAGGTCAAGGGAAGGTCTACCCCCCTCCTTGAGACCTTTGAGCAGATCCTTGAGCTTGGTGGCATACCTGTTGGTGGGGTCTTTCTTGAGAGGCTGGTAGGTTTTTCTGTCATCCAACAGTTGGCTGGCTTTGTCATAGTACATGGACTTGGGGATGACGACTGGCTTTCCTAAGTCGGGCCAACGCTCGCCTATCCTCCACAGAAATGTTGGGTTTCGGTGGTTGCGCTTGTTTCAGGATGTTGACACATTCTGACCTCAGGTGGGATGCTTCTTCTGTCTGCAGGCGGTTTCGATACAAGTTATGTAGTCCACAATAGGGAGTTTGTCCGGGGTCACAGCGAAATTGTGTACCTTTTCTAGCACTCGCTGCTCAGAGTCAGAAAGTTCACGTTCTGATAGATTCACAACTCATCTCTTCTTCACCCTGCGCGTCTTTTCTTCAGTCACAGGTACGATTGGAATTTGATCGTTCTTGTTACGCGTTCGTTCATCAGGGCCGGTTCCGCATGGAGGTTTGCACCTTTTCCTTTGAATGATGACTTGATCTTTAAGCTGGTCGGTACCACACCGTGATGTTTGCAGTGTAGCGTGAAATGCAGATGGTTTCGGAATCTCGCTAAGGCTCGGTGCGCTCCTTCCACTTTACGAAAAATCTTGATGACCGTCCGGTCGAAATCTCGTATGAGACGTTGCGGAAGTTTTAACTGCTGAGGGTAGACATAAGGACAACCAGATTTAGACAGGTCACTCAGCTGGGAAATAAACACTTACTTAGAGCTTTCGACAGACGTCCGTCCGTCTTCATCAGCGGTAGTGTTGCTACTGGGTGAACTTGTATAGGTAGGGTGGGGTGAAAAGGTCGTTGGATGGGGTGATGATGGTGATAGGGAGTGGGAAGAAAAGGGGAGGAAAAGGGAAGGGAGACAACAATGTAAGAAATGGTGCTGCAAGGGGGCACTGTGATCTGAAAATAAGATTTGCCTAATTATCCCGGAGATACATCAGAAGTCCTTTTCTTCCGCCCTTCATCGGAAAATCTAAAAATGGCTTGACGGGATTTTTCCTTAAAAGAAAATAAGACAATTTGAGGAGAGAAAATTAAAAATTAAAGTAAATAACACATTTTCAATAATGCCAAATTTAAAAGACTATTCGACCCACAGACGGACACACTCACCTTTAGCGCATTGAATTATCAGGCTGAGAGCGACGGCAGAGAAAGATCGGTCATTCGTCCCTACACACACCACCACACACAGCTATGCTGAACATCTCCAATCGGGGCGTGCGTCCCATGAACACTTCTCACAGGTCAGATGGGGCCACAACCCTATCGGCAACGACCACAGGGGAGAATTTTTCTAAAGACAGATAAGCCGAAATTATGTTAAAAAAAAAAGCGGCAGGCCACCTATGCCTGGCATCCATCTTGCGCCCAATTCGAGGAGATGAGTAATTGTTCGTTCTACGCTAGCAATGTCCTAGTTGTTGTGTGTTTTTTTTTTCCCCGAGGAAGACCAAAGAGGTCGAAACACGTAGGGTTCTGTCTTGTTTCAGTTTCTGACCTGCATTCTTCTCACTTTGAAACTATCTTTGATGATTCATACTGACTGTTACCCTTCATTGTTTTGTCTTTCACTTCCTGTCAACGATTCTAGATAACTCTCCTTCCTTGCAGTCTCGTTTTCATTCAACGTCTATTCTGCGCCTAAAAGGTCGAAACGCGTGGTGCTTTGTTTTGTAATTTATTTGTCCCTATCATCTGGCGGGACAGTGTTATTTTTTTTCTTCTTATAGCAGGTAAAAGCATGAAAAATGACATAATCATCACTTTTCCCATCAGTATCTTAAGTGACTTTTTTTTTCTTTATTACACTCCCCAACTTGCTGCAATGGTGCCCCCAGATATTACAAGATCATTCAAATTAGAATATCTATGACCACGCTTAGTCATGCCACATGTGACAGCATTTTGTTTTCTAGCTGGACAGCATTATTGACTAAAGGAATCGCCAACCTTGCAGTACAGTTCAGCTGGTATGTGGTCTGATTCAGTACCTTCTTCAACAAAGCCCATCGTTGGCAATATATGACCTCCAACACTATAAACTCTATGTTTGATTTGTGTGTTTGTTACTTTGTTTGTTTGTTTGTGTATTTTTTTTTTTAATTATAATTCATTTATTTATGATGTACCAAATGCAAAACGATGTACACTTTGAACAAACAGACGACTGTAATTGATTCTGTTCCACTGCTAGCGAGTGGAGCTTATTGATCTTCCAACAAACACACACCATGCTGCATTGTCTTTTCATCATTAGATAGTTTCTGCTCCGTGGATACGAAGAATCTTTTTTATATTTTACACTTAGCTCATGTCGAACATTGTTGGTTTCCATCCTTAAAACAGAGTCCTGCAAAGTGTGAGGGTTTTACACATTGAACTGACTTGAATTAATGAGCGATTGTTTCTGTAGAAATTATCAGAGATGTACAGGAAGTATACTGGCATTGACGTAAGGCGGTGATGCATTGTACGATTCCAGGTCATACACCTCCTCCCCCTGCCCCCTCTTCACTCCTCTCTCTTCAATAAAAGGATTCGAGGTTCGAGGTTCGAGGGTAGAAACAAGTCAACATTCTTGCCCCCTTTCCAAGGTAAGACAAAGGTTTAGCTCGATGCTCCCACAGATACGCAGGCAGCATGGCAGAAAGATGATTACAGTACTGGTGCCAGACGTGTCTAACAACTTGGTGAATTTGAATGACCTGGACTTCACCCAAAGAGAGAGAGAGAGAGAGAGGAGAGAGAGAGAGAGAGAGAGAGAGAGAGAGAGAGAGAGAGAGAGAGAGAGAGTTTCACTTTATTGTATGCCAAGTTAAAGCCAATGCAAGCAGGCTAAAGGCAATGGTGTGATATTCTATCTGACTTTCTTTGATTCAATGCAAGTGCTATAATGATGGCATTCATTTCACGTATGTAGGAGAGAGAAACCGAGGATGAGGGTGGGGTGGGGTAAAGAAGGTGAATAAGCGTGAAACAGGAAGAGTGTTATTTCCCTTCTGCTGTTGCCTTTTAGTTGTTCAATTATCTTGTTTATTTTTATAGATATTTTCAGGATTATCGTAATTCCGGGGAATTTAATTGAATGTTCTTTTGTTTCTCTTATATTATCCCCAGTGCTCTATAAAGCCCCCAGACAGCACGAAATCTGAATTTAATATATATATATATATATATATATATATATATAATATATATATATATATATATATATATATATATATTTTTTTTTTTAAATGATGGTACGGAAATTTCACATGAATTATTCTCTCTCCACCAAGCCATCCTCAGTGTGCATTTGTTTTTAATCGAAAATCATGAACTTCAGCTTTTTTGTTGTTGCCAGCATTCGACAAAGCCTGCAGGTGTGACTTTGAATTACATCTTTTATGATGGTCTTGGAAGTTTAACACATTCTTTGTCATCTTGCCATCGCCATTGTGCATTCTTTGAATGGAGAAACATCAACTTCAGCTCTTTGGGAGAAAAAAAATGACCCCCCCCCCCCCCCCCCCACTAAAGGGAAGGCTGTAAGCACATACCAACCTGCACATTACGAGTTAGTTTCAAAGGGGTTAACTGCAGGAGGAAATTGAAACCTAAAAAGAAAAATTAGTGGTCCCCCGAAAAAAGAGACAAACAAATAACAAGACAAAATACGACGCGTTTCGACCTCTTTGGCCTTTTTCAAGCAAGTCAAACAACATTCAAGACAATGAAAACGAAGAACGAACAATCACTGAATATCCTCAACTTGGACGCAAAATGAATGTGATTCGTACTTCGTTTTCATTGTCTTGAGGTTGTTTGTCTTGCCTGAAGAAGAACAAGGAGGTCGAAACGCGTCGTGTTTTGTCTTGTAATTTGTCTCTTTCGTTCAGCAGAACAGTAATGTTTCTTTAAAGTTTGCACATCACGGTCTGAAATTTATCTTACGCCAGCCAGTGTGCGTGTATGTGTGTGGTGTGTGTGTGTGTGTGTGTGTGTGTGTGTGTGTGTGTGTGTGTGTGTGTGTGTGTGTGACAGGGGCAGACTGTTACTTTATCATCTTTGTTATAATCACAATTCACAACTTTTTCCACACAGTTATAACAGAGGAATTGAGTTCTGATCATGATTTTATTTTTAGCATGTGATTCAGGACCTTTCCACTTGAGCATTTAGTGTCAGAGGAAACCATCGCATTGTCGTTTCAGAGAAAACACAATAACAGAAGGCTTGATTCCTTTTGAAGACAAGATCTGCAGGCTGGATTAGCACCATCTATCCTGCCAAGTACAGCTCTTCGTGAGATATTTACCGAGGAAGATCTTGAGGCATTTCTGGAGTCAAAGGAAGCTGAAAATGCTGACACTGAACTTCCTACTGATGCATCAAATGTGACAGAGGCAGATGCAGTTGCAGGGGCAGAGGCAGAAGCAGAGACAGAGACAGAAGCAGAGACAGATGCAGTGACAGAGACAGAAGCAGAGACAGAGACAGTGACAGAGGCACAAGCAGAGGCACAAGCACAGGCAGAAGCAGTAGATCCAACTTTCCAAAAGATCCGTGCTTTGGCTGATAGAGGACAATCTAAGGCAGCAGCATGGATGACAAGACGCGGCAAACACCTGCTTAGGCCATTGTCCATTGGCCAGTGTGCTACGCTGAGGGTCCCGGATGTGGATCGTGTCCAACAGATCCCAAAAACCTGTTAGTGGTCGTCCTCAAGGAACAAGATGGGCTATACACTGTAGGTTGCCGGAGGGAATTCAAGGACAAAAATTTACAGCTGCTGACCTAAGTGCAATCGATCAGCCCCTGATAAAAGCAGAAGATGTTCCTGATGTCTGCCTATCAATTAGAACAGCAACAGCAAGGGCCACTGGCGGGCAAGGATATACTAAGTGTCAAATGTACAACTCAATGTACATCAGGACGACACAGCTGCCTAAGAAAAAAAACTTAAATGCAACTTGCGCTGTCACCCGGGCAGATCATGCAAACATTTCTAACTAAACTCGACTGGACCCTGAGATCTGTTTGACTTTTTTTTTCTCTTTATTGATTTTTCATTGTTTTTCATTGATTTTCATTGTATTTTCGGCAATTGCCACATCATGTTTTGAGATTTTTTTTGATGCCTGTGTCCGTTTTGTGATTGCAAGTGTGTTCTTTTCTATGAAATTGCAATTCCATTAAGATGTCTTAAACCTGTCTCTACATGTTTGTTCTGTGCATCTCTATCTCTATCTAAGTCTTATTCTCATCAGGCAGATTGAGCTGCACAATGTGTGTTAGACAGTCGTATTCACATCGGGCAAAATTGAACTGCATAATGTGAACATTAGGCGCCCTAGGCATCTTTTTTGCCTAATGTTGACAATTTTTTATATTATGCAAGTCATTGTACCTAATGTGCACAATAGGCAATTTTCTGCCTATGTTCACATTAGGCTATTATCCACATCGAGCGAAACATAATAATATATATATATAGTAAGTAAAGGTTGTTCTGTGCAATTCTTAGCCACTCACAATGCTTGGGTTATTGAACAGCAGAGCTGACCACTCAGACTGTTCCATATCTTTTGATTTCCCTTGCATCCTTGAATGGATCCTCAAGCATAGGCTCAAAGATTGCCCCTACATTTTATACTGTTTGAATAATGCTATTAGATTTTCAGCGACTTTTTTCCTCTCCACACTTTTGTTTTGTTCCATTTATTACTCTTCACTGGCTGCTTTGAGGCTGCTGTTGGATTCTTTTTTCGGACCCTTGGTGGTGAGAACACCACAGAATTATGGACTGTGGTGTGTCCTCTATTTGACACCAAGAGCACAGACACAATCAGCCGTGTCTCCCTGATGATTTCCGGTCCAGCGGACGAAAGGCCTAGGAGCAGGCAATACAAATAAATGTGCTTTTGAGAGGGATTACGATGGTTCCCTCAGGCAGCTAGTGAAGGGCTTCTCATATTTATAATATATTCCCCCCATTTTCTTCATCTTCATTTTTTTTTAAAGTTCAAATCTTGCCAAGTCATTACTATAACGACTGAAGAATTGTTAGCCTACACTTGTTTTCCCCCACTACTTAATTGTTCAGCATTATATTATATATATATATAAGAGAGAGAGAGAGAGAGAGAGAGAGAGAGAGAGAGAGAGAGAGAGAGATTCTGGCAGTCAGCCCTCGAATTCATTGTTCTGTTCTCATAGTCCAGAAAAGGTTCTGTCTGATCGACTGAAAAAAAAAGAAAGAAAGAAAGAAAAAGAGAGACAGACAGACAGAGAGGAAGAAAGACATTGAAAGACAGAAAACTTACTTGGGTGATCAGATCTTGTATCTGGGCGGTATTTGACAACACAGCAATTCAGTTATTGCCCAGTAAGGGAAAGAAAAGTATGAGACTATTCTGCTTCTCTCGCTCGCAACGTTGTCTCAATGGGGGTGGGAAACACTTTGGTTTTGCTTCTTTGCTCTAGCTAAATATTCTGGAATCATTTGGCGTTTACATGACTTCAAACCGATGACAGAGTATGTATAAATTTCAAAGCGAACTTGATTATATGCAGCCAAACACCCAGTTCAGAGAAAGACTGCTCCGCACTTCACGATAAGACACCATCATCCGCTCAGGAAAACACACACACACACACACACACACACACACACGACTGCACGTGCTTTGCAGGTTTAGAAACCTCTTACTTCAACGTACAATAGAGGCATTATACCAATGCAGAGACACTGACATGTCCGTTTTAGGACACTTGGCCATTCACAGCCACCCTCCAAAACGCTCACGAAATAAATCCCCGACCAACTCCTCTAATTCGTGGCCATCCCCAGCTGTGAATAGAAAAAGAAATAATGCAATCGTGTAAATAAACAAACAAACAAAAGCAGGCCTTTTGTGTCCGAATTTGCTCGAAAGAATACTTGTCCGATAAATACCCGAATGCGGGTTTCTTTTTAATTCACTATGACCGATAATTGGGCTGCAAAAATAAGTAAAATAACCATGAATTTTCAACGTTGACATTTACAACAGATGAAGAAAGGGAAGGGGGGAGGGGGTTAATACAACATGAAAGAAAATCACGGAACAGGTCACTGTAAGATATAAAGCTGCGGGAAGCTTATGTCTGAACAAGGACCATGTTAGCGCTTCCCTTTCATTCTACATGACTTTGCGGTAATAATGCAATACAAGTTTCTCTGTAACGCGATCCCATAGTGAAATAGATGAAGAAATTGAATGAGGAGTTGGCAAAGGCAAACACTTGTATCAGCCACAGCGTGATCAAATAGAAGTTGTGGTGGTGTCCTCCGGGTCTTATCTCAGGCAAACAGAAAGAGGCGATGCGAGCAAAAAACCCAGGAGAAATACAAATGATGAAGAACACAGAATTACAGACCAGCATTTTGGTCAGCGCCATTTCCCGGGTGGAGAGTGAGGATGATGTTTCAGTCCTCCATTTCACAATCTGACGAAGTTTCACAATAGTAGTTATGGTCGCTGCTGTTGCCAGTATGATAGTGCTCCCTTGAAACCCAACTCCGACTACAAAACTGTCCAAAAAGACCACAAGCTGTTTATGGTGACGTAAAATCCCCCTCCAGTGAACATTGTCATCATTTCACCAGTGACAGGATCGTAGAAACAATTCATCCAGTGTCGGTAAGACACTATAAAGAACAAGGTGTAAACACACACATGAATTGCAGTAATAATCAATGCCATTGTTCTGGTGCGGAGAAGAGTCTGGTATTTCAGGGGTCTGAGGACACAGTAACATCTCTCACAGGCGATGATGCCAGAGAGAATAAACGAAACAAACCCAGAGCCTAGGAAGACAGTCAGATTATTGTTGGCCACGAACTCATTGACCAGAGACTTTACCGCTTGTCCTCTGATGTACAGAGAGATGTTCTCCGCATGAAGAAACAAACAGATGATCAAATAGATCTCATCTGACACAGCCAGCATGAACAGACAGAGGTTGACACGATCCTGAAGACCTTGTTTATAGAACACCGCCATGTTGATGACGTTGGCTGGTCCACCAATCAGAACAAAAACTAACAGCGAAAGGTCTTTGAACTGTTGTACATGTGCCTCTACGTCTTGACTGACGATGTTGTCAGGATTATCCCAGGGTAAAAGCTGTGTCTTGTTGGTCCTCAGCAGAATGCATCCTTGCTCAGTGAGGTGTTGTGGTCCACGTACTGCGTTGACACAGTGTGTTGAACGGTTGTTTACCCGTTCATCCTCGTAGATTGAATGGTGCTGTTCAAAACCGTCACCACTGAATGACCGCCCCTGTCCTGGGTGGTAAGACACTATCAAGCTTATCACTAGATTTTTATCATTAGGCTTACACCTTGAAGCAAGTAAAACCCTATTCGGAGCTGGCCCACTTGTGATATCCACTTTCTGGAGGAAGAGGGTTCACACACAGAATGTGTTTGTACTAAGCAAAGCTACACAACATTCACACAGCACGCACAACCAACAAGAAACTGATGATCTTTGACCTTTTTTTTTGATAGTTGATTATTCTTTCCCTATCTAGCACATGATGCAATAATAAATAATGTTACTCTACAGCAATTATTAACGTCTTCATGAAAGAGTCTCTTAAAAAAGATGTTAGTGTTTTACACCTCATACTCTGACCAAATAGCGCACAGCCTTCACCTGTCTAAACTGAATCCTTTCTTCAACCGCCTTTTTTTCTAAAAGAGTGTCCTCCACTGTTTCACATTATTAGAGACGTTCCACCAAATGTGACGTCTGGTGAACAGATTGTCGTCATCTGTGAGAGATGGCTGTTCACTTGATCAAAACCGCAGCGCAGTAGAAAGCTGTCGTCTGGTTTTCGTCGTCTAAAAAACGAATGCTGTGAGGGACAAAGAAAGATTAAAAGAGTTCCTTTCCATTAAGCACTACCTAATTCTAAGTACCGTTGCTTGGTAAAGAATGGAGTGAGTACAATGACAGGGAAAAGCATTTTGAAGGGGCAGCGATCCCACTTGCTTTCTCTCTCTCTCTCTCCTCTCTCTCTCCCCTCTCTCTCTCTCTCTCTCTTAGCGTGCATATGCGCCGTTGCGTACGTGTGTGTGTGTGTGTGTGTGTGTGTGTGTGTGTGTGTGTGTGTGTGTGTGTTGTGTGTGTGTGTGTGTGTGTGTGTGTGTGTGTCTGTGTGTGTGACAAAGAGGAGGGGTGTGTGTGTGTGTGTGT
>CM031618.1:16231237-16233737 GCA_018398815.1 Conus ventricosus
CGACTGACCAGTCACCTATGATCTTACCAGGAGCTTTTCAGAGGCCTCAGGCTTGAGAGACATTGGTAGTATGACTTGTGCATTGGACAACTACACCCTTTCCATTATGAATATGACATTTTTTAAAAATATGAATCCTTTATCTCCGATCTCATTGCCAGAGTGAAAACCCCTTTCTTTTGACCTGATAACATGGTCACTACCAGGACAGCACAGAGCACAGGCACCTGAAGGGGCACAGGCACCTGAAGGTGATGACAGAACGCCAAGCCAATCAATGAATCGCAACAGACAACATAACACACAGACAGGGGCACAAGACATCACAGTGAAACTAACGGTATGAACAAACTATGCTGGAAGTGCTTACGGAGCACGCACCACATACATTCACCCCACACAGGGAACAAAGGCCAGCAGAAAGAAAAAAGAAGAAAAAAATCACAGAAGGGTGAGAATGAATTCATCTGAAAAAAAAAAACCTGGTCGGAACAAAGAAAATAAAAGACTTTTCTCTCTGACAAAGTTTCCATCTGTACTTTAAGGAAAGTAATTTTTCAGTCGTTATAAAGTTATCTTTTATATTTTGAATATTAAGATGGTCTTGGTTGTTTTGATGTTTCACTTCATTTTGGAAAACATTCCAAATGTGCGACCTTAGTAGACCATAATGCTCGTGCAAGGAAAGAGAAAAATGAAGGCATTCAGACTGAGAACCACACTTAGCGCCATGTTTAGCTGCCCTGTCTACCTTTTCGTTATGGTCTAAAGAACAGTGAGATGGTATCCAACAAAACGTTATCTGGGTACCCCTTACAATTAGCATGTGTATCAAACAACTGGTTTCCATAATCATTTCTGGCAGGGTGTGCAGTTGTAAGGCTTGTAATGCCTGCAAAACTGATTTAGAATCTACACAAAAAGAATCTGAAATATAGTTTGAGGGAAGTTGATCAAATAATTTAAGGCCATAAGTATTGCTGTTAGTTCTGCTGTAAATATGGACTTGTGTAATCCAATATAGAACGATTTCTCAAGTTTCAAATCAGGAATTAAAAAGGCACACCCTGTTTTACTGCTTATACAAGAACCGTCTGTGTATACCTTTAAATGGTTCGTGTAGTTTTCTTCAATATGGCATTTAGTATAACTGGCTAGCATATTTTTGTTTTCGTCTTTCTTTATATTTGTGTGGTCAAGGTCAAAATAAGCTTTTTGAAGTTCCCATGTTGGTATTGGGAAAAATGATGGTCTGACAGACACTGAATCTTTATCTGTAGAAATGCCAGAGTCGGTTATAGTTTTGGTTGTGAATGTTGCTAGTGTAACTTGAGAGGATATTGATTTAGCTCTTTTAGGAAAGTCAATATCTGACCTAACCTTTACGTCAGAGTTGATGTATGTTTTGATAGCTGAATTTTTAATTACATATTTACATGTGTGTGTGTGTGTGTGTGTGTGGTGTGTGTGTGTGTGTGTGTGTGTGTGTGTGTGTGTGTGTGTGTGGGGTGTCTGTGTGTGTGTGTGTGTGTGTGTGTGGTGTGTGTGTGTGTGTGTGTGTGTGTGTGTGTGTGTGTCTTCGTTTGTGTGTGCAGGTGGCTGTAACTGAGAGAGAGAGAGCGAGAGAGAGAGAGAGAGAGAGAGAGAGAGAGAGAGAGAGAGAGAGAGAGAGAGAGAGAGAGAGAGAGGGAGAACAGACAGACAGACAGACAGACAGAGACAGAGAGAGTTTTTGTCAATACAACCATGAGTTAATCTAACAATAAATTGTTTTCAGTCAGTGAGTGTGTGTGTGTTGTGTGTGTGTGTGTGTGTGTGTGTGTGTGTGTGTGTGTGTGGTGTGGTGTGTGTGTGTGTGTGTCTCTCTCTCTCTCTCTCTCTCTTTGTGTGTGTGTGTGTGCGTGTGTGTGTGTGTGTGTGTGTGTGTGTGTGTGCGTGTGTGTGTGTGTGTGTGTGTGTGTGTGTGTGTGTGTGTGTGTGTGTGTGTGTGTGTGTGTGTGTGTGTGTGTGTGTGTGTGTGTGTGTGTGTGTGTGTGTGTGCGTGTCTCGTTTGTGTGTGCGGGTGGCTGTAACTGAGAGAGAGAAAGAGAGAGAGAGAGAGAGAGAGAGAGAGAGAGAGAGAGAGAGAGAGAGAGAGAGAGAGAGAGAGAGAGAGAGAGAGACCCCGTGCGGTACTACGATTGGTGTGTGTAATGAACGACAGACAATCGCTCATACAAAATAAAGTTGATTAGGATATTTTGTTTCCTTGATAATGAATGAACTTCATATTGAAATAAGATGCAGGAAGGACTGCGATATATAGCGGTCACATAACGGCATGTAACGCTTTTTCTTCTTTATGGAATATCTCCGAAAGTACTTGGCCGATCTTTGTGAAAATTAGCAGTATGATCATTGTGGGTCTCGGATGATGCCCGATGTTTTAGTTTACCCCGTTATAGCCGTTACTAACGGCTGTAACGGCCTGTAACGGTTTTTCTTCTTTATGGAATATCTC
>CM031618.1:16238737-16243737 GCA_018398815.1 Conus ventricosus
GTTTGATTTGTTTCTTTGTTTAGTACTATCATGTCTATGTTTGATTTGTTTCTTTGTTTAGTACTATCATGTCTATGTTTGATTTGTTTCTTTGTTTAGTACTATCATGTCTATGTTTGATTTGTTTCTTTGTTTAGTACTATCATGTCTATGTTTGATTTGTTTCTTTGTTTAGTACTATCATGTCTATGTTTGATTTGTTTCTTTGTTTAGTACTATCATGTCTATGTTTGATTTGTTTCTTTGTTTAGTACAATCATGTCTATGTTTGATTTGTTTCTTTGTTTAGTACATCATGTCTATGTTTGATTTGTTTCTTTGTTTAGTACTATCATGTCTATGTTTGATTTGTTTCTTTGTTTAGTACTATCATGTCTATGTTTGATTTGTTTCTTTGTTTGTTAGTTTGTTTGCTTATTTATGTATCTATTTGTTTGTTTATTCTTTATTGATTGATTAATTGACTGATTGATTTATGTGTTTATTGGTTGATGATTGATTGATTGATTGATTGATTATTCATTATTTAATCATTATTTAATCGTTATTCATTTTTCAAGATGTGCCAAGTGCATAATGATGTACACTTGGAACAAACAGAAGACTGTAATTGATTCTGTGCTACTGCTAGCGAGTGGAGCTTATTGATCTTCCACCAAACACACACCATGCTGTATAGTCTTTTCATTATCAGATAGTTTCTGTTCCGTGGATACGAATTTTTTTTTTTTTAGCGCTTAGCTCACGTGAATCATTGTTGATTTCCATCCTTGAAACGCCGTCCTGCAAAGATTGAGGGTTTTTTACCATGGAACCGACTTGACTTAATGAGCGTTTTGTTTCTGAAGAACTATCAGAAATGTGCAGGAAGTATACTGGCATTGAAGTAGGGCATTATACGATTCCATGTCATACCCCTCCTACCCTCTTCCTTCCCCCCCCCCCCCCCTCTTCACCCCTCTCTGGTCAATGAAACGTTCGAGGATAGAAACAACCCCGTTCTTAGCCCTTTTCTTGGTAAGGTAAAGGGTTAGTTCACTGTCCCCCACAGGATAGAAACAACCCCCGTTCTTAGCCCTTTGCTTGGGAAGGTAAGGGGTTAGTTCACTGTCCCCACAGGATAGAAACAACCCCCGTTCTTAGCCCTTTGCTTGGGAAGGTAAAGGGTTAGTTCACTGTCCCCACAGATATGCAAGCAGCATGACAGAAAGAAGATGACTAAAATACTGGTGCCAGAGGTGTCTAACAACTCGTGTGAATTTGATTGAATTGGACTTCACCCAGAGAGAGAGAGAGAGAGAGAGAGAGAGAGAGAGAGAGAGAGAGAGAGAGAGAGGAGAGAGAGAGAGAGAGAGAGAGAGAGAGAGAGAGAGAGAGAGAGAGAGAGAGAGGTTCACTTTGTTGTCTGTCATGTTAAAGCCAATGCAAGCAGGCTAAATGCAAAACTGTGATATTCCACTCGACTTTCTTTCATCCAATCCAAACACCGTAATGATGGTCTGCATTGAGCGTACGTCGGAGAGAGACGAAGGATGGGGTGGGATGGGGTAAAGCAGGGTGATTAGGCGGAGAAACAGGAAGAGTGTTGTTTCACTTCTACTGTTGCCATTCGGTTGCTCAATTATGTTGTTTCTTTTGTACAGACATTCTCAGAATTATCGTAATTCCGTGGAACGTATTTATTTTCCTTTTTTTTTTCAGCTCTCAATACAGCCGCCAGACATTCTCACTTTGAAATAAACGTTTCATAATGGTAATAGAATTTCCGCAAAACCTCATATCACTAACAAAGAATATCAACTTCAGCTCTTCGTTTCTCAACCCCCCCCCCCCCCCCCTTTCATGACATTATTCAAAATTCTCTGTCACTGGTCCATCTTCAATGTGAATTTTGTGAATCGAGAGACATCATCTTCAACTCGTTGGAAAGAGTGACCAGCATCACTGGTATATAGCGCCTACCAACTGGTGCACTACGTCCTGAAACTGTCTTACGTCTGCCAGTGCGCGCGCGTGCGTGCGTGCGTGCGTGCGTGCGTGCGTGTGTGTGTGTGTGTGTGTGTGTGTGTGGTGTGTGTGTGTGTGCGTGCGTGCGTGCGTGCGTGCGTGCGTGCGTACGTGCGCGCGTGCGTGCGAGTGAGTGTGTGTGTGTGGTGTGTGTGTGTGTGTGTGTGTGTGTGTGTGTGTGTGTGTGTGTGTGTGTGTGTGTGTGTGTGTGTGTGTGTGTGTGTGTGTGTGTGTGTGTGTGTGTGTGTGGTGTGTGTGTGTGTGTGTGCAAGCAAGCGCGCGCGCTCTCCTGTCATCATCTGCACACTCCGAACATTGAAGCAATGGTTCCACACGGATCTAAAAAAAAGTGGGAGTCTTGGGAGCCTTGAAACCCATGTGTTCTTTGCAGTCACTCTGGCCACCTTGCGCACAAGAGAACCTGATCTTTCATGATGCACTGTGCACACTCTTACCGCTTTTCCGGGATTATTGAAGACACGGAACCATCTTTAAATACTAGCTCTAACGTCTTCGCTTTCTGTTTGTTCCTTTTTTTTTCTTTTTGGAATAGTTATTTGTTGTATGGAACTCTTTTTTTCATCACGGAAGCTGACATCCACAATCACGCTCCTGTTACGCTCAATGCATTAACACCACAAGATTCAGTAACACGTGACCATTGTATGGCCACGTGTTTTTTTTTCTTCCGCATTCAACCTAAGAGATATTGTCATCAAACAACCTTTTCTTTTTGTAAAAATCATTCTTGTAATCATTTACATCTTTGTTTTTTTTTTTTTTAATGACCGTTGTTACGTGTTCTGGGGGGCGAGATATCGGGACCATCCTGCGAAATACGGACCGGTAGGTAGATGTGGGAGGGAAATCAACGATACAAGATAAATCTGTGAGTATAGTAAAGTAAGGCAATGTTGCTTTTTGCCCTGCCGACTTCTGTGCGTATAGCAAACTGCATCCAGTGTCGCCATAGGGATCATGTGTTGATCAGGCAAACGAAAATTTCATTTCTCTGCGTTTTATTATTCTTTCCTTGGACTCACCATCAGATCTTTCGTCCTCGTGTATACTGATAATCCATCACGCATGAGTCTAAACAGGCAATTGTTCACTTCTCATAGTCCAGAAAAAGGTTCTGTCTGATTGACTGAAAAACGGGACGAAAGAAAAAAAAAAGAGAGAGAGACAGAAAAAAAAAACAACAACAGACAGGCAGACAGAAAGAAAGAAGGAAAGAAAACTTACCTGGGTGGGCAGATCTTGTCTCTGAGCGGTATTTGACAACATAGCAGCTTCAGGCTATTGCCCAGTAAGGGAAGGAAGAAGTATGAGACAGTTCTGCTTCTCTCGCTCGCAATGTTGTCTCAATGGGGTGGGAAACACTTTGGTTTTGCTTCTTTGCTCTAGCTAAATATTCTGAGGAATCATTTGGCATTTACATAATTTCAAACCGATGACAGAGTATGTAGTCAATTTGAAAGCGTAACTTGGTTACATGCAGCCACGCACCCAGTTCAGAGAAAGACTGCTCCGAACTTCACTGTGATCCCGTCAGGGCAACACACACACACACACACACACACACACACACACACACACACACACACACACACACACACACACACACACGCGCACGCACGCACGCACGCACGCACGCACGCACGCACGCACGCACGCACGCACGCACGCACGCACGCACACACACACACACACACACACACACACACACACACACACACACGAGCGCGCGCGCGCGCGCGCGACTTAACCTTTTTTGCAGGTTTAGAAATCTTGTCCTTCAACATAGAGTAGAGGCATTATACACATGTAGAGACACCGAAATTCCCGTTTTATAGCTAGCTCTTGACAATCCACTGTCACCATGTTCTCCATACATCATATCATTTGAAGTTCTCATATCAACATTTAAGAAACGCTTCAATGCATACAGGTGAACTTTCTCTATGATCATACTTTTTTTTTTTTTTCAAAAGCCCAGATTTCAACTCCATACTGCAGGACTGGTTGCGCTTATGAGTCAAACAGCTTCGTAAAAATACTACATTAAATACAGTTCAGTTTGTAGAAAATATGAAGAATAACTGCAATTGCTCTTTTTGCTCTGTTTGCGATATCTTGACAGGCATAATTAAAGCTGAGTTTAGTTGTAAAGTATATTCCTAGATGTTCATTAGCATTGACTACACCGACTCGCTCATTCCCATAGGTCCATCTCTTAACTTTTGCCTAGTACCCACCCTTACGAAACACAATGATGTTAGTCTCCTTCATGTTAACTTGTAATTCAAGTCCTTTGGCTGCAGAGTATAAAGAACTAAGTTGATGTTGGAGACCAATTATTGTCATGGACGATAATACAATATCATCAGCAAACAGCAAAATAAACAATTCTATAAAATCAAAAGTCACTCCATGTCTACCATATTCAATAATTTCAAGAGCTAGCTCGTTTATGAACAATGACAACAACACGGGGCTAGAAACATCACCGTTTTAAACACCACGAGAGCACATAAAAGAATCAGATAATTTTGCTCCTGATCGTTTTCTTGCTTTTACTTCGCTGTACATATTTTTTTACGCAAAGAAATTATTTACCTTTAACACCACTTTCTTTAAAAACAATCAAAATAGGCCATAAAAATTTACGAGAGATTGAATCAAAAGCTGTTTCAAAGTCAACAAAGGCAACGTACGACTTCTGATTATTTACAAACGATTTTGCACGGCAGCTAGTAATGTGAATATATGGCCAATTGTTGAGTAACTTTTTAAAACCCAGCTTGATGTTCCTCAGTTATATTATTCAAGCGAACTCATTCGCCCAGTCTACTATTAATAACAGAAGTATACAGTTTACTATATATACTACTCAATGAGATACCCATGTAGTTGTTCACATCACGGATTTATCCCCTTCTAAATAAAGGCAGAACTGTAGATTCTTTCCAGCCATCAGGATATATTCCAGA
>CM031618.1:16248737-16261237 GCA_018398815.1 Conus ventricosus
ACTCTTTCCAAATTGCGCGTAACCTTCACCTTTCTAAACTGAATCCGGTCTTGAAAGGCCTCTTTTTTTTCGAAATGAATTTCCTCCCCTATGTTCACGCCATAACAGATGTTCCACCAAATGTGACGTCTGTTAAACAGATTGTCGTCATCTGTGATAGATGTTTGTTCACTTGATCAAAACGTCAGGACAGTACAAAGCTGTGGTCTGGTTTTCGTCCTCTAAAGAAACGAAGGCTGGGAAGGACAAAGACAGTTGAAGGTTGAAGGAGTTCCGTTCCATTAAGCACTACCTAATTCTAAGTACATTTGCTTGGTAA
Source organism: Conus ventricosus (assembly GCA_018398815.1). NCBI lineage: Eukaryota > Metazoa > Mollusca > Gastropoda > Neogastropoda > Conidae > Conus > Conus ventricosus. The sequence continues at coordinate 16,249,057 of CM031618.1, forward strand.
AGAATGGAGTGAGTGCAATGATAGGTAAGAGCACTTTGAAGGGAGAGTGAACCCATCTGATCTCTCTCTCTCTCTCTCTCTCTCTCTCTCTCTCTCTCTCTCTCTCTCTCTCTCTCTCTCTCTCTCTCTCCTCCAGCGTGCGTGCCCACCCATGCGCAGGTGTGTGTGTGTGTGTGTGTGTGTGTGTGTGTGTGTGTGTGTGTGTGTGTGTGTGTGTATGTGTGTGTGTGTGTGTGTGTGTGTGTGTGTGTGTGTGTGTGTGTGTGACAGAGAGAGAGAGAGAGAGAGAGAGAGAGAGAGAGAGAGAGAGAGAGAGAGAGAGAGAGAGAGGAGAGAGAGAGAGAGAGGAGGAGAGATAGAGAGAGAGAGAGAGAGAGAGAGTGGGTGGGTGTGCACGCACGCGCGTGAAACTTCGGTGAGACGTTGTCTCACATAATATATGATAATGGCACAGTTAATGTTCGGTTGGTAACCATGGTCGGACCAGCACATTGGGGTAATGTGTAGGTCAGCCTTCTGCTAAATTGTAGCGACGGGACCCTCTTCTTAAATTCTCTTATCTTAGTCATCAATTCATTGATCCATCAGCGTTAAATTCATGCACAATGCGGTCTTGACACTTACCAGATACAGAGGACTAGTTCTCACACAGTGATCTCACCTTGATGGGACGGAATTAATGCATCTCCTGGTAACTATCCTGTCTTTTTGCCATCGCAAGCAGTAATATCCAGTCCTAGCAAAAACAAAAGACGACACGAAAACGCAACAAAGAAAGGAATTGACATTATCTCCAGGATTAAATAACTAACCAAATTCCATTTTCCTCACCCTGCTACAGTTGTCAAAAACGTTTACTGACCTGACTAGGGAACCGTCGATACATGAAAGTGATCACTGTCAGTACAAAACGAACCCAGCGTGTCAGTTTCACAGCTGTTGGCTGACAAACTCAGCGGCCAAGTGTTACCTCCCTTCGAGGTCATCTCAATTCTGACGGCGTGGACAGTTCAACCTGACACTAAATCTTGGCATCATTTCTGCGATCTAATGCTTGCTCAAAAAGATCGCTGAGCGAATTGACCGCCACGGTTTCCTGAAGAAGATGACAAAGCTTGTGGAATCGCAACAGAGCATAGTGATATCGCTGAGACTGCCTTAGGCTAAGCAGCTCCTTATACTTAAAATGCATATACATATTTTCTTACAATGCTGTCACTGTGCTAACACTACTGCAAGATCAAAATTTAACGTTTTACTGTAACGAGCGCAGCTGCTAAGAGCCACCACGCTTTCTATTATCAGCCTCAGCAATCTGCCGACGTGAATAGTAAGACCAAGCTTCTCCGATGACGATTCACAAGACTTGTACTGTGTTTACTACTAAATACCAGCACATTTGTATGCCATTCTCTCTTACCTTCCGTCACCCCTTACCAGCATTTTTTTCTCTGATATTAGTACTTTATTTTGCCTGCCATAAGACATTGATCATTCCCAGACTACTGGAAAAGAAAACAAAAATATCTTTTTTTCATATTGCACACATCATCATTACGTTACCTTTCACCAGATCCAAACCTTGTGAATCACATTTCTTACAGCCTCAGGTCTGCTTATCTCCACGTGCACAAAATCAGTCACCCCTGTTACCACTTGCCGACTATAGCAAACAAAAATAAAGGTCTTGGTCTGGTTCTATACAGCAATTCTTTGGTTGATTATCAAAATTCTCCTCTTGCTGGCATCCCAAAACACATGCTTGACAAACTCAAATATATGACAACAATGCTGTGCGCCTTAACGTCTGATCTTCTAGATTTGAACACCGACTTTGCACGTGTTGTGACAGAGTCTACTCTGACATGAGAAACGACCTTCGCGGTCGCCATTACAAACACCATGTATAATACATATTTTAAACGTTGCACACATATTCAAAAGAAATGTTCCATACGTATTGAGCACACTGTCTTTAGAGCACCTGTTACCATAGCATGAAGAACTCTTGACTTGAGAATAACAAACATACCCTTCGTCAGACAGTTCTGGACCCAAATTTGCTGTTCTAGCGTTTAATTCCCCGTTAGGAATAGACAAACATCAGGATATTCCATAATTTCATCAGCAATAGTATTTTCAAGCATAATGATGCCATTATTTATGCCAAAAAAGGGATAGAATGGTGAATTTTCAGGGGGTACAGATATACATGACATCCTTTGGCAAACCAAGAATACTTTTTGAAATTGGAAACGTCATCGTTTTATTACATTCGTTATCTATTTTTTGTGTATATTTCAATAATTCATTTTCTATTGAACAAATTATCCCCCCCCCCCTGATCTTCTCCCTTGCACTGTAGACTGGATCGCTGGTTTACAGAAGATTTTTTTTTTAATGCAGAAGAATAAAGTGCCAACGAAACGAAAGAAACCAAGCGACAAAATATGATCAATAAAACCGTGGTCCTTTAACTTGGACAATAAGCCATATATATTTCCAATGTGAAAAACGACACGCAAATTTTAGAATCAAATGCACCATTCTCTCCCTAGTCATTCTCACACACACATCGTATGTTTTCCTGTTTTCTCATTGATTGATTATTTTCATTTTAATAATAATAATTAAAAACAACAACAACAACAACAACATCATCATCCTCATCATCATCAGAGTGCCATAACCTTCAACAGTCTGTGCTTCTTTGGCAGTCTGGGGGAGGGGGATGTCGGCAAGCTGACCAAGCTCACTCGCACAGCGAGGGATGTGATCGGGTCGGACGTGGCTGGCCTCCACGATCTCTACGAGACGAAAGTGCTGAGACGTGTGCAGGCAATCCTCGGTGACCCATCACACCCCTTGCACAGTGAGCTGGATTCTCGGAGGTCGGTGAGGGACTCTGGCAGACTGCTGAGTGTCAGAGCACGGACGGACAGACTCTCCAACTCATTCCTCCCCAGTGCCATCAGACTGTACAACAGGATCCGTCCATGCACATGATGAACAGCTGAATGTCGCTACTTTTATCTTTGCCAGTTCTTAAACAGTTTGTGTGCGTGCGCGCGCGTGCGTGCGTGCGTGTGTGTGTGCGTGCTGTGTGTGTGAGTGTGTGTGTGTGTGCGCGCACGCGCGCATGTGCATGCATGTGCATGTGTGTGTGTGTGTGTGTGTGTGTGTGTGTGTGTGTGTGTGTGTGTGTGTGCATGCGTGCGCACGCGTGTGTGTGGTGTGTTTAAATCGTATGTATCGACGGATGCCTGGTCTTAAATAATCATATTTATTATTTCAATCTTATTAAACTGAATATATTTAGATAGAGTATGTTGCTTGCTTTTAATGATGATGATGATGCTCACTTTTAAAATTTTAGGTTCCATGTTTTAAAGGGAGTGGATGTGTACTGTAGCTGCGCACGCACATGTATTTGTACGTGTGTGTGTGTGTGTGTGTGTGTGTGTGTGTGTGTGTGTGTGTGTGTGTGTGTGTGTGTGTGTGTGTGTGTGTGTGTATGAGATGTGTGTGTGTGTGGGGGGGGGGGGGGGGGGGGGGGGGGGGGGAGAGTGTTTGTGCTTGCATGAAGACATTTTACTGATGGGATTGATTTACTATGGATTCTTACACAGGCATTTTACGCCTTGTGTGTGTGTGTGTGTGTGTGTGTGTGTGTGTGTGTGTGTGTGTGTGTGTGTGTGTGTGTGTGTGTGTGTGTGTGTGTGTTGTCCTGGTATATGGCTGCTGTGCTGTCGAAAATGAATTTTCCATCTCTTGGACAAATAAAATTGTTATCCTCCTTATCCTCCTTATCCTCATACTGAGAAATGTGATTTATATGGGAATGAACTGTCATACAAAAACCATCACTTCCATCTTTCTCACTACACTTATTTAAATCCATAGTAGGGTTTGTTTTACTTTTCCCACAAAGGTCACGCCGTGGTGTAGTCTGTTATTGACAAGAGGTCACAGGCGACTTAACACGACCACCATGAGCACTGCCGCTAGACGGCAGCGACAACACGGCAGCAGTGTCACTCGCTGTGTCACAGCTCAGTGGCTGACCTGCTCTAGCCCGTGAAAGCGAGGGGACAGAATTTAGGTGAGACGGTGACTTAAACGTATTTGTTCCCGATGAAACGTCTGAAAAATCATGTGCAAAAAAGTATACGCGGAGGAGAGATATTAAGTACACTGCTTTTGAAATCAGGCGGGCCGGACCGTCAGGCCGTAGGTTTCAATTTGTTCTCGCTGTCCAGACAGAACCTCACTCCGTCTATGATCAAATGATCAAAAACCATGCTAGCTCTTTTACTTTCTGTCCTGGCATTCTTTAAACGCAGAACCAAGTTCCTTCTTATATCCCTTATTCTTGAAGAAAAAATACCCACCATTGAAAATTCTACTTCCCAGAAATTAATTTTGTGTCTAGCATTCAGAACTCGTTCCTTATCTTTATAAAATGTGCACCTTCCAATAATAGGGGAATATCGTGTTTCCTATTCAAACGATGTAGTCTAATTTGTCTGTCAGCAAGTCTTTTGCAAGCCATTCACATTCATCTCTAGTTTCGTTATCACGTCTTTGTGTTCCGTAAAAGATAATGTTATTCCTTTTCAATCGTCCCTATAACTCATCAGTTTTTTTGTTCTAAGGTTTCAATTTGGTCACACAGAGTTTGATTTTGTTCTTGTAAATGCTGGTTTTCATGTTTTAAGTCCCTCACTTCTTCCCTCAAAGATGTCACATCCTCATGCAGACCCACACACATGTCCTTCACTTCTTTCACATCCGTCTTCAGTTCATCAAGCTTTGAGTTTAAATCAGTTAGAGAGGCCAAAACGTTTTTCAACATTGGGTCACCAGATGTTTTAGTATGGGCAGATGGGGATCCGGAAGAACCATCGCTTGAAGATGCCAGCCAGGTCTGTCTCAGGCTCTCCGTCTTCCCAGCAGGTCCAGGTCCCGGGTTCAGTTTCACATCACCACAGCGATGCTGAAAAAAGCTGAGGTACAAATAGGCTAGGAGAAAACCTACGATGACACCGTCCCGTAGTCTTGAGATTTTCAATGTCCGAATGAATGTAGATTTTATCTGCAATGCTCGGCTCGACATGAATGCGGTGAATATTGATATGGATCCGCCACAAACCGATCCAAAGGGTAAGTTGCCTTCGGCATAGTCACCTCCAACACATCTACAGATCCAGGGAAAGGCTCACGTTCCAGAAATTCGACCTTTAAGACAGAGCACCTGCCAGGAGGTGTTTACACTGGGCAACCGGAAGTACACCCCGAAGAGAGAGAGGAGAGAGAGAGAGAGAGAGAGAGAGAGAGAGAGAGAGAGAAGAGAGAGAGAGAGAGAGAGAGAGAGGAGAGAGAGAGAGAGAGAGAGATGCCATGACTCTTTCATATCACGCACGCATTTGCGCTACGGCAGAAGAGAATGAGAGGTAGCAGGTTTTTAGTCTTCTATTGGTCAGTTGGAGTTTTGATTCTGAAGTCAGCGGACCAAGAGGACCCAGCTGTTTCAGTGTGTGTGGAGAGCTCACCAAGTTTTGTGCTGATAACCAGCATGGAGAGAAGCTCTTCCACATAATCAACAAGGTCACTCTTGTCAAGGGGGGAAGAACTCTCGCTCATCAGGAATATGTCTCACAACGTCAGCCATGATCGCTGAGTGAGGACGGTGGTGAGGATAAGGACTTAGCAGTCCATATGGAACAACAAACCAAATAGTCACACGACGTTAAAGACTCTGTATTCGGAGAGTAGTGACAAATAACTGAAATGCAGGGAGAGAAAAATAGTTTTAGATATTCCAAGTCCAGAAAATCGCATACCCTTACGACGGGGGTCAACTACATGGTTCAGAGCATATGAAAGAATAAAAAACAAAAAACAGAAAAAGAACACATGGATGAATAGATAATAACGTAGAAAAAAATAAATGCATAGATAAATTAAAAAAAAGAATCAAATAATATATCTCAACAAATAATAAATAAATGGATATCTAGATATGCAATAAATAAATAAATGAATAAATAAACAAATAAACGAACGAATGAAAATAAATAAAGCAATAAATAAACAAATCAATTCAGACGTTGTGCCTTGAACTTGCCGAAGTGCATAAGTAAGCGCTAAACATTCGTTCTCAATAAATGCATCATTTCAAATGACAACGTTGTGATTTAAAGGAAGGAGGGTTACAGAAGCAGTGTTTCCCAAGTGATTGTCTTTGAATCAGTAGAAAGATCGGTATACCAGCCAGCGGCAGGTGTTTGTCCCTGTGTGACAATATCATCAGGCCAGCAAATGGCTCTACTGGCTACCACTGGAGAGAGATCTCGGGTCAATCATGTTGCCTGTAAGGAATATACCTCTTTGAGACATTCTCCACATGGCCGAAAAAGACACATTTCTCATAGGGGAAAGGCAAGCATTCTACGTACGTGTGCGACATAGATATCATTTGTAAACAAGACAGATAGTTTCCTCTTTAGTCAAGAGAGACCTATTTAGTTACAAGCAGGAGATAAAATATACCTCGTGTCCTCGTGGGAAGAGAGAAATGCTGTTCATGTGTCAGAGAGACATGTCTATTCCTTTTGGGCATGAGAGACAGTGTTCTTCAAAGGAAAGAGACACATTTTCTCGTGGGCAAAGGAGGGATTATCAATATTTTCGTCCTGCCAGGAGAGTTCTGATGCCATGAGATTTTTTTTTCAATCCTGGAGCATCCTATGGAAATGAAATGTATATCTCTCGCTCAAACCATGCCCAAAACGAGTAGATATGACGTAGCCTGAAACGTACAATATGCTGTCCAAAGGGCTGTTGGTTTCTACTTTCATAATGTCTGTCTCCATTTTTTAAAAGGACTCACCCACAAAGCTCCAAAAATCAAATGAAGGCTGATGTTTTGGCTCCTTTCCTTGTACTTGCAGGTTTTTAGGATAGAGAATTTTAGGCAACAGTTAAAAGTAGATAGAAATCCAAACAAACAAGACTAATATTTCCCATATTTTCGGCTTGAATTGCCTTCTTCAGTGGGTACAGAGTGTAAAAATAAAAACGCTCGCATTATCCACCCTTAGTCCTTGAGCACGAATCACGAATGTGTGCATTTGGATAAAGGCACATGAACTAAAATGTTTTAACTATAAAATAAATCATTGAGTATAAAACAAAGCGCATCAATGTGGAACATAAAATTAAGAGGGAGGGGGGGGGGGGGGGGGGGGGGTAAAGGGAAAAAATGACAACAGCAGGTTGGCCATAATGTTAGATTACCGCCACAAACCACCACGTTGACACACACAACGTAAAGAGACAGAGAGAGACAGACAGACAGACAGACAGACAGACAGACAGAGAGAGAGAGAGAGAGAGAGAGAGGAGAGAGAGAGAGAGAGAGAGAGAAAAGAGAAAGAGAGAGGAGGGGATATATCTGTGTGTGTGTGTGTGTGTGTGTGTGTGTGTGTGTGTGTGTGTGTGTGTGTGTGTGTGTGTGTGTAGTTGCTGTCTGCTTGCTTCGATCGTTCGTTTACATGTTTTAATGTCATTCTTTTAGATGATAAGATAAAACTAGGGTTGCATAGGTATATCGTCTTGGTGTTCAATAACAAGAAATAATAAACAAATGAATACTGGAATGAACAAATGGTTGAATAAATAAATGCATTAAAAATGACGAGATCGTAGTTTTGTACCACACTTAAACTCTGATTTCTGCGGCATATTTACAGAGCGAATAGATTCGAATCGTTTTCCGTTCTGGCGGGAACACCGCGTTCTTTCACATTCCGTCTTCCACATGTCATGGCATGTCTGTCAAAAGAGCCAGAGTCAGCGGTCATCACTGTCACGAGTCCTATGACGATTGGCCCATCTAGGGTGGTAAAATTATTCATTTATTTATTGTTGTTGTTGTAGTCGTGTATCAGTCCCTTAATGTGGCTTGTGGTGTGTTTGCACCTTAATGTCGTTCAGCTCAGGTTAGGTTTACTTTTTTTCTCTCTCTCTCTAATTTCACTGTCGTGCAATTCATCCTGCAGGTTCACGGGTGGCTGGTACCTTTCTCTTGAACTGGCTGTCTCTCTCGGCCTCTCACCTGTCTTTTTACCTGCCGCACGTGCAGCATTCCTCTTGGCTTGAGGTATTCTCACTCTGTGACGTAGGGTGGCATGTTGGCTGCCATCGGTTAGGGAGGTTTGCTCTTCACTCGAGCGGAAGATGTCCCTGGGAGCGCCCGCTCCGGTTTTGGTTCTCTACCACATCACCGAAGGTTTGGTCGGTACCTTCATCCCTGCAGTCGGCCTGTAGGGGAGGGACGTCACGTCATCTTTTCCGCATCTGCTCTGCTGGTCCTCTCGACTGGACAGAGGGCAGAGAGTCGCTTGACCCACCACCTTTTTGGGTCACCCACGGGTAGCTGGTAAGCATCAGTTTTGTGTTTTTTTTTTGTTTTTTTGTTAGCCGGCTAATTCTTCTCTTTTGCACAATTTCCTTTTGGTTTCAAAATTATAAAAGAAATATTGTTTGAGACCACTTTTCTCTGGCCATTCAAAATTATATCCAAAATTCTTTCTCCTTTCAATGCATCTGTGATGCGGTAGTCGGTGGGGATGGGGGAGAACCTGGTAATTTAGGGTTGGAACTTGCTTGGTCTCGCTCGTCCTCCCCTGTCACAATCGCCGGTCTCTTATTCTTCGGCCACCGTCTGTTTGTGTTTGCAAGGGGAACGAGTGTTTTGTGTTTGCGAGCGTGCGTACGCGTGATTAGTCATTTGGATGCGTGGTTGGAGAATTGTTATTTTTTGAAATGTTACTATAAAATGTGGGGATAATCGTGCCATCGAATTATGATTATTTGCAATTGTGGTGGCAGTTATAAAGCAATGGTTGCTGTATTAGTTCAGTTCCTAAGAAAGGAAAATGTTGAACATGAGTGAGGGAAGGATGAAGATGTAAATTGCCATTCGTTTGTTTAGCCTGTTAATGTAATCTCTTACCTGCTTCGTGTGAGGAGACCTTTAGCGAACATTCCTCATTTGGTTTGTTTACTGTGTTATGCTCAGGTCTGTGTTGAGCTGGTGTTACTAATGTATTCAGCAAACACCTCCCCTCGCCCACCATGCGAGTGGCTGTTAGGATTAAGCAGCAAATTTCAGACCGTACTGACTGCGGGGTTCTAGTACCCTTCTTTCCTTCCAGTTCCTTCCGTTTTCTCTCCTCCCGGGGGCTTCACCCGAAGCTTGCGCTGTTGGGGCCGCGCAGTGTGAGGAGCACGTGGACCTTGCTGGATGGTCCTAACCCCTGTCCGGGACCTTCAGCGACAACGCCTCGTCCCACGGGATGCGTTCTCCACTGTCCTCAGACTTCCTACAGCCATGTGACCGGTGTGGTTAGCTCTGTGTCGTGCAATTTGGGTGTGTGTGTGTGTCAAGGGTGTCGGCATTGAAAGACTCTGTTCAAGAACAGACCCGGTTTGGGGCACCTGATTTGACACGGTACTCTCAGAGGACTTTGGAGAGACAAGGGTGAGGGGGAACCACATGAAGCACAAAAAAGGAACGTGTGTTGGAAATGCTTGTTTATGATTATGGTGGGAACCACATGAAGCACAAAAAAGGAACGTGCGTTGGAAATGCTTATTTATGATTATGGTTATGTTGTGTGCGTTGAAATGCTTGTTTGTAACTATGTGTATGTTGTGTGGGTTGAAATGCTTAATTGTGATTGTGCGTGTTGTGTGTGTTGGAATGCTTATTTGTGACTATGTGTGTGTTGGTGTGAATAAATGGTGTATTGTATTGTAATCTTTCTTGTGTGGTCTCTTGCGAGGCGTGTGAGGTCAGTCACTCCCTTCACTCCCATCTAGACCGATCCTGTCAGGGCAGACCTCCAGGGGTCGGTCGTGACAATCACCACAGCCATAAACAGAAATTCTGATGAGACAAAACACACACACACACACACACACACACACACACACACACACACACACACACACACACACACACACACACACACACACACACACACAACCAACCAACCAACCAAACAAAAACAGCAGTCACAATTCCAACAGAGTGATACCAAAACCAATGATGTAACCCACAAAGAAACCTTTGTTCCCCTTCACTTTTTAACCAGTCTTAGTTTTGAATTTGGAATTTTGTGTCTGTTTGTTTGTGTGTCTGCTTAAGTAAACTTGTTTGTCTGTTTGGTCACCCCCCTCCCCCATCCCCTTTTTCACTTATCTTTAAATTCCATTTTATATCTTGCTTCCTATCGTGTACTGTACAAGGTGATTTGTACCAACATCAGAATCTATTGCGATTTCTTTTTCCACTTCTCGATTTGTGTGTGTGTGTGTGTGTGTGTGTGTGTGTGTGTGTGTGTGTGTGTGTGCAAAGATACTTTTAATAGTGGTTGCACCAGAAAGAAAGAAAATAGGTAATAGTAAAAGAAAAAGAAAAGAAGCAAAGTAACCTAGTCACGATGGTGGTGCTTCAGATCAGAGAATGGTAGATAGTCAAGTGATATACAACTACCTAATTATATACATCTTCTGCCGTGAGCGTTCCACTGATTATTGAGAGCGGCGGTTTCAGAAAAAAAAAGACAAGAAAAAAAAAAAAAAGACGTACACGCGTTCCCTTTTCCCTCCACGGATAAACATATACCTTTCATTACTGAGCGAACATTCAAGGCATCAATGTGTGTTTCGACTCTCTCTCTCTCTCTCTCTCTCTCTCTCTCTCTCTCTCTCTCTCTCTCTCTCTCTCTCTCTCTCTCTCTCTCTCCCTCTCGTGCGTGCGTGCGTGCGTGCGTGCGTGCGTGCGTGCGTGCGCGCATGCGTGCGCGTGCGCGCGTGTGTGTGTGTGTGTGTGTGTGTGTGTGTGTGTGTGTGCGCTCGCTTGTGTGTGTGTGTGTGTGTGTGTGCGTGTGTGTGTGTGTGTGTGTGTGTGTGTGTGTGTGTGTGGGCTGGCCGCATGCGTCTGAAATATGCAGAATATTAGAGTCATCGTCATGTAAGTTGGTGTGTGAGAGTTGCTCTCTCTCTCTCTCTCTCTCTCTCCTCTCTCTCTCTCTCTCTCTCTCTCTCTCTCTCTCTCTCTCTCTCTCTCTCTCTCTCTCTCTCTGTGCTTGCGTGCGAATATTTGTGAACGTGTGTGCGCGCTAGTGTGTGCGAGAGTCTCTATGCGTGAGTGAGCGCGCGCACGCGTCCATGTGTGTGTGTGTGTGTGTGTGTGTGTGTGTGTGTGTGTGTGTGTGTGTGTGTGTGTGCGTGTGCGCGTGTGTGCGTGTGTGTGTGTGTGTGTGTGTTTGTGTGTGTGTGTGTGTGTGTGTGTGTGTGTGTGTGTGTGTGTGTGTGTGTGTGTGTGTGTGTGTGTGTTTGTGTGTGTGTGTGTGTGTTTGTGTTTGTGTGTGAGACCACATGTGTATGATATGTGCAGGATATTCTAGTCATCGCTGCGTACGTTGATGTGATAGAGTTGCTCTCTCTCTCTCTCTCTCTCTCTCTCTCTCTCTCTCTCTCTCTCTCTCTCTCTCTCTCTCTCTCTCTCAAAGTTCAAAGTATTTTAAATCAGGGAGTGAATAGAAAAAGTTATTACAGAAAATGCAAAAGGAATGCAATACTTGTTTATTATGTAATCTTGTTGAGTTGGTCAATGATCCTTGTGCGTTGTGGCATAATGTACATAAAATGTCTCCCAAAGGGTCTCGTGTACATGCATCTATTTCCATTAATGAGTGTCATGTGCATTTCAAAAACCTCGTTGATAAGGATGTGGACACTTTAATAGAAATGGAAACCGCATCTGATGTAGAAGCCACTGATGAACTCAATTTATTTGATGACCCAATTTTAAAAGAAGAAGGTTTATTTGCCATTAATAAAATGTAAAAACGGCAAATCTGCTGGTTCAGATGGCTTAATTGGAGAAATCTTGAAAACAAAAAATGGTGGCGAGATAGTTGTCGATTTTCTTGTTAAATTTTCAATACTCATTTTGATAGAGGGATATATCCCGAAGCCTGGATGGAATCAATTACAGTACCATTATTAAAATAAAAAGAAGTATTGTTAACGATCATGGCATCTGTAGAGGTGTGTCACTGTGTGACATCAGCAGCAAACTGTTCAGTTCTATTATAAACTACAG
>CM031618.1:16266237-16281237 GCA_018398815.1 Conus ventricosus
TGGTGTGGATGCCAGGCAGGTCGCCAATATCTTTAACGTCCACATCTCAACCATCTATCGTCTGCAGCACCGCATGCGAGTCACTGGTACCACTGATGATCGTCCCCGGCCAGGCCGTCCTTGGGTCACCACACAAAGAGAGGATCGCCATCTTGTTCGAACCCATCTGCGGGACAGGCGGCAAACAGCCGCTAACACTGCTCGACAGGTGCCTGGGAATCTCCAGCAACGAATCAGCCTCAACACTATGCGGCGGCATCTTCAGGAGAACGGGCTGGCATGTAGGCGTCCTCACAGAGGTCCGGTACTGACACCAAGACACCGGCAGGACAGGCTGCAGTGGGCACAAGCCCGAATCAACTGGCGCAGGCAGCAGTGGGGACGCATACTGTTCTCAGATGAGAGCCGTTTTTGTATTGACATGGCTGACGGTCGTGTCAGAATATGGCGTCGACCTGGTGAACGCTATGCTGACTCCTGTGTGGTAGAGCGGAACCCCTGGGGAGGCCCGAACGTTATGATATGGGGTGCAATTGGCATTAACCACGCCATAGGACCAGTCATCTTTCAGAACATTGGTCCTGGTCACGGACAGGGTGTCAATGCACAGCACTACATCAACCAGGTGCTCAGACCCCATGTCGATCCTTTTTTTGCACAACACCCAAACTGGACATTCCAACAGGACAATGCAAGACCACACACCGCCAGGGCCACCCAGCAATTTCTTCAGCATAACAACGTCAATGTGCTGCCCTGGCCAGCCCTCAGTCCCGATTTAAACCCAATAGAACATTTTTGGGATGCACTTGGCAGACGGTTGGACCTCCTGCGTCCATGACCAGCAACAGCGGCTCAACTTCACCAGGCCATCGTCCATGTGTGGGCTGGTGTTGCCAAGGGGACGCATCAACCACCTGGTCTACTCAATGAGCCGCAGGTGTCAAGCAGTTGTCCATGCAAATGGTGGCCACACATGGTATTAGGACTTCAAGCTGGTTTGTCACGTGACCTTGGATTTTCCACACAAAGACATATTTCTGATGACATTTTCACACATTACCGGTGTAATGAATCAAATCACGTTGAATTCTCGCTTCCACTCTGTACAATTGTGACCAATAAAATTCACCCCAACCTTCAGCTTGTTTTGTTTTCGCGTTTTTTTATGGAAGTCAGTATATTTCTGTGAAAAAAAAGTCATTTCGGCTCCCATGAAGGTAGGTTAAGTTGTTTTATCCAGCTGCGTTGACTGCTGCCGCTGGCTCATTCTACAGTGCTGTCAGGTTTTCTTTTCTTTTCTTCTTCTCTTTAAGAGTTCTCTGGAATGTAGAGTTTCAGAGAGACCACTGGGTTTGGTAACACATCCATACCAATGTAGCTCTCTGTCCTTTACTGATGTCAGTGGATCTTCACATGCTCTGATATGCTGCTTGAATGTTTGACTCACTTGCTAACTGATGATACAACCTGTCCATATGACGGCTAGTGTTTCGTGGTTATACCTTACTTCCATTGTCAGTAGTCTTCTTTCATATGCCGCTGTGAGTTTTATGTTTTGATGTAAACGAGACAATATATATAAGAAAAAAGTTAAGCACCCCCCAATGTTTTTTAGTTTGGAGAAACTTAAATTCTTTTTTGTACTAAACTGTTTAATGTGGAACATTTTTTTTCTTTTGTTTTTATTAAATAAAGATATTGACAACATGAAAACACAACAAATGATATACAAAATCATAAACAGAATGTGGTATTGCTAAAGAAAGATCAATGACATTTTCACATGAAAAAATACCCATGACAAGTATGGTCATTACAAAATCATAGTGCTTAATCAAAGTGGCAATTTCATTTGAAAACATTGCCATGAATCTCCATAAACCAAAGAAAAATGAAAATGTTCAGTAGCGCGTGAATCCGCCCTGAGCCTGGATGACCGCCTCAACCCTGCGTCGCATCCCTCCAGTCAGTCGCCGGATCTGTCGCATCGTCAGTTGCTGCCACTCCTGATGCAGTGCAGCTTCCAGTTGATGCAGATTTTGTGGAGGAGGGTCCAAGGTCTGCACACGACGGCCAATCATGTCCCAGATGTGCTCCAGTGGATTGAGGTCTGGGCTCATGGCAGGCCATGGCAGGGTCTGCACTGCCTCTTGCTGGAGAAAGCCTGTTACTGCTTGAGCACGATGAGGCCTGGCGTTGTCATCCATGTACACTGGTCTGGTGGCAAGAGGGTGGCTGTCAAAATGGGGCACAACGACCGGCTCAAGGACATCTCGGATGTACCGTCCGCCTGTGAGGGTTCCTCGAATGGTAATCAAATCCAGCTTGCAGTCATGTGAGAGGCACCCCCAGACCATTATGGAACCGCCACCGTGAGGAACAGTTGCCTGTATGTTCCTGGGCGCATAGGCTGTATTTGGGCGTCTCCAAACCCTTGATCTTCCATCAGTGACGTGCAGCAGGAATCGGCTTTCGTCCGACCAGTGTATCTTTCTCCAGTTCCTCAGGTTCCACCCCCGCCGAGCGAGACACCAGTCCAAACGCCGTCTTTTGTGGTGGTCAGTCAACAGAGGGCGCTTGATAACCCTCCTCGCCTTATATCCGTGGGCTTTTAAGGGGTTCTGCATTGTTCCTGTGGAAAGTTGTCTGTTAGGCATCCACTGTCGTTTCAAGCTGGTGCTTGTGGCGAATGGCTCATGGCGAATCATGCGAAGTAGAGCCCTGTCTTCGCGCTGTGACGTTGCATGTGGTCGGCCAGATCGTGGGCACATGGTTGGTTTGCTGGTGTTTCCTCACCAGCCGGCTGATGACAGTGTAGTGGAAGGCCAATTGACGCCCGATTGCTTTGAAGGACATTCCAGTGGAATGCATGCCAATAATTTGCCATCGTTTGGCCTCTGCTATCCTCCTTCGCACCATATTTCTTTGCAAAGAATATCTTTTCTTAAAACCAACTGTGATTGCTAAACTGGATGACTCACCAAACCTCAATTTTAAAAATGTCAAAAACCGTAATGCACGTGCATGCCACACCATGACTGTGCTTCACATACACGCCTGACTGGTTTTATCCTTTCAATGACACACCATTCTTGACAAAATTGAAAATGTTGGGGTCATACATTGTTGTTGTCAATTCTGACAGTTGAAAATTAAGGGGGGAAAACAAGTGCAGGCTAACAATTCTTCGGTCGTTATAGTAATCACTTGGCAAAGATTTGAACTTAATAGAAGAGAGAGAGAGAGAGAGAAAAAAAAGACAAATTGAAGCTGAAGAAAATGGGGGGAATTATATTATAAATATGAGAAGCCCTTCACTAGCTGCCTGAGGGAACCATTGTAATCCCTCTCGAAAGCACCTTTATTTGTATTGCCTGCTCCTAGGCCTTTCGTCCGCTGAATCGGAGTCATCAGGGAGACACGACCGATTATGTCTGTGCTCTTGGTGTCAAATAGAAACACACCACAGTCCACAATTCTGTGGTGTTCTCACCACCAAGGGTTCAAAAAAGAATCCAACAGCACCCTCAAAGCAGCCAGCGAAGGGTTGTAAAATGGAACAAAAGAAATGTGTGAAGAAGAAAAAAAGTTGCTGAAAACGAAAAGCATTATTCGAACAGTATAAAATGTAGGGGACAATCTTTGAGCCTATGCTTGAGGATCCAGTCAATGATGCAAGGGAGATCAAAAGATATGGAACAGTCTGAGTGGTCAGTTCTGCTGTTCAATAACCCAAGCATTGTGAGTGGCTAAGAATTGTACAGAATATAATAGACTAATAAATTCCAAGGATAAGTAACCGAGCACCATTCCAGCAACTTACAGAGCAGCTTGGTGTTGCAATGACTGCAAGAAATATTCAATTATAAACAAAGCTTGCTCTTATGTCTTAGATTGAAGAAATAGGGGAAGATAAGCATTCATATCTGCAGTGGTAGGTAATTCTGCCTAACTAACAGTATATGCTTGAGAGGGTGAAAGGGGAATAATAAATGCTTCGCAAAATCAGCCTTCTAATTCTGTCTACCACAATCTATAGGCTTTGTTATTATTGTCATTATTATTATTATCATTATTATTATTGTTATTGTTATTATTATTATTATTTTATTATTATTATTATTATTGTTATTTTTTAATTATCAAATTTACTATTATCATTACTATTATTACTATTATTATTATCATTATCATTATTATTATCTTATTATGAAAACGTATATAGCGCCTATCTTCGGCTAGAGACCAAGCTCTAACTGCTATACAACGCACACTCGTTTACACAACGGGCTGCCTACCTGGGTAGTGCCAACTGAAGAGTTGCAAGCTGGCACTTCATTCAGTTGTTTCCCGTGTTATCCAGTCAGTATCGTTCACTCAATTTCCTTAGGTCCTTCATTCTTTCTATTTCTTATGCAGGGTGCATGCAATGTGTAACATGACATCCATCAAACGGCCAAACTGGCCTTCTCTTCTGAAAGTTGATGATGGCATTTTACGTGTGTGTAAGATGTTATGCGTGCGTTCACACACAGAACCTCGGTTTATAGTCTCATTGGAAGGACTGTATTGGAAATGACATCAGAACCGATGCTAGCCCCGAAGGAAAAATCCCCCTGTACCGAAATGACCAGGCGGAGATTCGAACCTGCAACCCCAAGAACACCAAGACTACGAGTCCGGTGCTCTACCACTGAGCTATTCTAGCCCCAGAGCAAGGGCTCTCTGACTCTGTATTAAACCATGGGAACTTCAAACAAGTCAAAAACGATTTCAGTCGTAGTTCTGTCCTGATAGTGCGGGCATTGTTTGGCACAATGTTGAAGAACAAACTTAGAGTCAGATGTGATTTGTGATCGATCGTCACACACACTATTAGCCGGATCTTGCCAATGTATTCATCTGAACGATCGTGAGGGTGAACAGTCATGTAAGTCAGGTGACTGAGAATCTATTTCATTTTGATGTTCATAGTAGGTACATAAAGCAAATGTCCTCTCTGCAAAATTAGTCTTGGTAGTGTCTTTTTCTTTCTTTTTTCTTTTTTTTTTATTAAGGGAGCGACAGCGATCGCTACCTTCATTAGGCGTTCTGTGAAGAATTTTGAAAAGAAAATCGTTCTTTGCTATTTTTGTTTTCTCTAGACATCGATTATTTACATTTACACATGGGCGGTTGTCCTTTAACTGTTTTTCCTTCAGAACAGGCTGTGTGAGGTGTCTGGTAATAATGGTGTCTAATTGGTAACGTTCTATTGTGGCCTCCTTTGCTACCTCGTAATGTTCTATCAATCTACACCTTGTTCTGGAATTTTATGAGACAAACGAGGAAGACAAGCTCAGAACAGGGCTGGGAAGGAGGTGGTGCACATGTCTTTTCTTTGAAGTGTCCTCTGACTGATTGGCGTTTGAAAGATGGTGAAAGTGTCATGACAAGCAGTTTGGACTGTGTCATGAACGTTATTGGGGATTGATATGTATTTCATGTGAGCGTTGAAATGATGTTGGGAACAGATAATTTGATAGTTTTTTTTAAAGATTTCTGCACTTGTGGTGTAGAGCCACACTGTTTGTACGGTTGTGTAAAAAAATCAAGTCATGGAGCGACACCAAATAAATAAACACGATTTTGATTGGATAGGACGCTGAGGTTTGGATTATGAGTGAAGCTCACTTTGGTATCAATGAGTGAATGACATGTTAAAGCAGAAACAGGGATGGCTTGAGGGAAGACAGGCGCAAAGATCTGGATTGTTAACCCTTAAGGGGTTAGTCTTGTGGGACTTTGATTCCCTGTGACCAGTGATTGGTCTGTAGCCTCGCCTGATAGGCATAACAACCCTTGGGGGTTGGTAAAATAGGACTTGGGTCCTGTGACCAGTGAGAGGTCTAGAGTGTGGTTGCAGGCAGAAGTCTGCTAGGGCATAAGTGTAGTGCTTGTTCCCTAGAGAACACCTGAGCGTGCAGCCAAAGGTTGGCAGCTTCGCTGATGGATTCTTATCCCAGCAACATTTTAATCCTACTTGTGCAAAAACTGGGAACTGAAAGGACTGGAATTGTATTGTTTATAAAGAATGAAACTGAAAAGAACAGAAGTGTGTTGTTGTAAATGTAGTGATAGTTGCTCTCTTTGGTTTTGATAAATAATATATTAGAAGGGAATGTTGTGAAACTAAAACATCGGCCTGGTGGTGCTCATCTGTACGAGTGCAGTAGATAGATGTGCACAGAGTTGGCATGCTGCGTTAGTGAATGAGTGTGTGCGAACGTGGTGTGCGACACAAAGGCATTAAAGAATTTTCTTGCAGCCCTAGAAAATATTGTGATTTGTTCAACACACACGTCCTTGACTGTGTATTGTAGTTTTTGTTTGTTTGTTTCTTTTTTTCCTTCCAAAAACGTTAATTCAAAGACGTAAAAATGCCACCCGTGCTAGTGTTGGCTAATGTGTGACTGGGATATACTATCTATGCATACTGATAGGAAGACAAACCATGTTTCAGTCATAGTTCTATGCAGTCTAGCCCTAAGGGCCGACTCCAGTGAAATTCAGACATCATGGACTGAAGCGACTCCGTCTCTCTCTCTCTCTCTCTCTCTCTCTCTCTCTCTCTCTCTCTCTCTCTCTCTCTCTCTCTTTGTGCGCGTGCGTGTGTGTGTGCATGCGTGCGTGTGTGCGTGCATGCGTGCGCGCGCGCGCGCGCGCGCGCGTGTGTGTGTGTGTGTGTGTGTGTGTGTGTGTGTGTGTGTGTGTGTGTGTGTGTGTGTGTGTGTGTGTGTGTGGCTTATTCTGCCATCTTCTTCACGATTGGAAACGTTGGTTCCACGGAACACGGCAATATGGTATATGTTGGTGGGACATCCCCTGTAAATTCCTGAATGAAAGCGTCATCGAATTCGAAATGTGAGGGTTATACTTTCATAAAATATCTCAACATTATAGATAGTGCACATTTTGTTTTTAAACTGCCATAAAGTACAACTATCTTTTGATAAAGATGAAGACATTTTAAACATTAAATGCAGATTGATCACATTAGATTCCATTAAGGTCAGTCAAGGTAATATTATGTATGCGCAACAGCTGTGAGGTGTAGATAAAGTCATTACCAAGTATTGAAGGAGAATAGGCCACATACAAACATGCTTAGCTGACTACGACTGGGGAAGAAACATGCCTTTTTTTTAAAACATAAATCAAACAAACGAATAAATATTAAAGTAGTAAACTGAACTGACTTGTTTTGACAAGGATAAGTCTGTTGGTCACCATGCAGGAATGAAAATAGTAGACAAAGTTACATTAGACATGCTTGGGGATTTGGAAGAGGACGAACTGGGGGATTTGTCGCCATGAGTCACATTACTTAACTGCAAATCTGTGTCATTTATTATTTTGTTTGTGCATAATTTACGTGGTACACTGCTTTAAAGAAGATTGGACAGACTGATATGTGAAACCGGTCAAAATTGTTAATCATTTAAAGAAGATGTTTGTATTTTGATTTAAAAAAAAAGCATTTGTTTTTATCTGTCCCTGTTTCTTTTCTTTGCACACACCATTTGCCCCTCGTCTTTATGCAGAGTGATTTGTCACACGCGAGTGAGAACAGGCAACCAATCCAGAATAGCTCAGTGGTAGAGCGCCGGACTTGTAATCTTGCTGGATCTTGCTGGGGTTGCTGGTCCGAATCTCCGCCAGGCCTTTTCGGTACAGGGGGATATTTCCCTTGCAGTTAACACTGGTTCCGACTCCACTTCCCATACAATCCTTCAAATGAAACTATAAACTGAGGTTCCGTGAGTGAACGCATGTATAACATCTTGCACACACATAAAATCCCATGACCATTTTTCGGAAGAGGCCAGTTTGGCCGTTGGTATGGATGACATGTTACACATAGCATGCACCATACATGAGAAATGGAAAGACTGAAGTAAGTAAGTACATTGAGTGAACCATATTGAACGGTATTGACTGGATGACACGGGAAACGACTGAATGAAGCGCCAGCTGGCGGCTCTTCAGTTGGCACTACCGAGGTAGGCGGCCCGTTATGTAAACAAGTCCGGATTGTGAAGCGCTTAGAATGTGGCCTCTGGTCGAGAACAGGTACTATATAAGTATGCATAATAATAATAATAATAATAATAATAATTATAATAACAACAACAACAACAATAATAATAATAATAATAATAATAATAATAATAGTGACTCCCCCGCCCCCTCCTATCTTTGTAAAGAGGAATTTATTGTGCCCTCGAGGGACACTGAGTGGCGTCTGTGGTAAAAAGTGAAAGACCGTGATCTTGATGGGTCAGTCATGGTCTGCGCTCTGAAGCGATGATTGACAAATTGTCATCTTCATCTCACGGTCAAGTGCAGAGAAGAGAGCGTGAGGCTTTTCCCGTGCTTCTATCAGTAGTAACGTTGTCTGAACGAGAAGCACATAACAAAGGCCCCATGCCAAACAACTCTGGGTTTTGTACTCCCAGTTCTTATAGAACAGGGAGTACTTTAGAATGGGAACGAAGAAATGCTATGTGTGTGTGTGTGTGTGTGTGTGTGTGTGTGTGTGTGTGTGTGTGTGTGTGTGTGTGTGTGTGTGTGTGTGTGTGTGTGTGTGTGTGTGTGTGTGTGTGTGTGTGTGTGTGTGTGTGTGTGTGTGTGTGACCGTCCGTCCGTGGTCAAAATGTGTTCCACTCGCTCCAGACAAAACTACTGGACCGATCTTTGTGAAAATTTGAGGTATATTCGTTATGGGTAACGGATGATGCCAGTTGGTTTAGTTTACCGTTATAACCGTTACTAAAAGCTGTGACGGCATGTAACGGTTTTTCTTCTTCATGGAATATCTCACAAAGTGCTTGGCCGAACTTTGTGCACATTAGCAGGTATGTTCATTATGGGTCACGGATGATGCCCGACGTTTCAGTTTACCGTTATAACCGTTACTAACGGCTGTAACGGCCTGTTACGGTTTTTTTCTTCGTGGAATATCTCAGAAAGTACTTGGCTGATCCTTGTGAAAATTAGCAGGTATATACGTTATGGGTCACGGATGATGCCCGATGTTTTAGTTTACCACGTTATAGCCGTTACTAACGGCTGTAACGGCACGCAACGGTTTTTCTTCTTAATGGAATATCTCAAAAACACTTGGACGATCTTTCTCAAAATTAGCATGTATGTTCACTATAGGTTACGGATGATGCCCGATGTTTCACTTACCGTTATAGCCGTTACTAAAAGCTATAACGGCGCATAACGGTTTGTCTTTTTATGGTATATGTCTCAGAAAGTACTTGGCCGATCTTTCTGAAAATGTGTAGGTATGTTCATTATGGGTCACGGATGATGCCCGACGTTTTCGTTTACCGTTATAACCGTTACTAACGGCCCATAATGGTTTTCTTCTTTATGGAAAATCTCAGAAAGTTCTTGGCCAATCATTCTGAAAATTTGTAAGTATGTTCATTATAGGTCACAGATGATGGCCCATGTTTAACAGAATAGCCGTTACTAAAGGTTACACCAGCCCAAGACAGCTTTTCCTCTTTATGGAATATCTCACGCGTATTCAGGATAAACTGGGAGTACGTTTATATGCTTTGCATTTTGTTTTCTCTTACGAAATGTCCAAGAAATTAACCATCACGTTCTCAGTCGCAGACCTGTTATCAGCCACTCAGCACATCCTATAATGTGAGAGTCTATAAGGTGCAAACATTAGGTGTAACCAATCGTCATGGTTAGAACAAACCACTTTTAAGATAAGAACTAGGATGCTATCAGCCTCATCAGAGAACATGACTACGTTTGTTTTGCTGCTGACCGAATGGCGTCCCGCCATGTAGAACAAAGGCATTCAGCAGGTGGGGGACTATGATGTGGGGTGCCAGTTCCAGAAACCCTTTGCCATCCGCTGTCTCCTCCTTCCACACACTTCCACATGTCACCCTCCCACCACCTCTCCTGATCACCCCCCCCCATTCCCTTCCCCTAGGTCAACGATGAAAACAAACACATCAATGCTGCAGTGAAACGTGTGTTCATATGTCAAGTCGTGATCTTTGTTGTAGGAACGTACCAGAAAAAATAGCCTTATCCAATGAGTAACTAAACATAGGTTAGTGTTTATTAGACTAAGAATTGGAGCTGAGTTGGGAGTTAAAGAAAACATTGTCGTTAGTTTAGTCAGCATCATTTCGTAAAGAAAACAAAAGAAGAAGAAGAAAAAAAAAACAACGAAAGAAAGAAACAAGGACGAAAAAAAAAACATGAGTAAAAGAAAAAAGAAAGAAAGAAAGAAAAGGACGCAAGGAAGGAAAACAGCACGATAAAAGGGAAGAATGAAAAAAGGAAAAAAACCGGGGGGGGGGGGGGGGGGGGGAGGGGGGGATATGCAATTATGAGAATATGATCGTAGCAGGAGTGTGTCTAAGTCTCAGATATATCTGAATGCGACACTTTCCTTCTGCATTCCTTCAAGGGGAACAATGTTTTGAGCGTTTCCCGATATCGAGATCC
The DNA here is from genome assembly GCA_018398815.1 of Conus ventricosus. Taxonomy (NCBI): domain Eukaryota; kingdom Metazoa; phylum Mollusca; class Gastropoda; order Neogastropoda; family Conidae; genus Conus; species Conus ventricosus. The sequence continues at coordinate 16,276,774 of CM031618.1, forward strand.
CATAATAAAATATATGAAGAAATTAAACGAGGAGTTGGCAATGGCGAAAATCTGCAGTACCCAAAGTGTGATAAAATAGAAGTTGTGATAGCGCCTTCCTGCCCTCATCTCAGGGAAGATGAAATAGGCAATACGTGACAAGAACCCAGGAGAAATACAAACGATGAAGAAGACAGAATTCCCCACCAGCATTTTGGTCAGCATATTTCCCGGGCAGAGAGTGATGATGACGTTTCAGTCCGCCACGTCGCAATCTGACGAAGTTTCACAACAGTAGTTACTGTTGCTGCAACTGTCATGATAATTATTCCTCCTTGAAATCCAGCTCCCAATACGAAACTATCCAAAACGTCTATAAGCTTTTTATGAGTCATGTAAAACCCATCACCGGTGATCATCATCATCACTTCACCTGTCACGGGATCGTACACACAGCTCATACGGTGCCGGCGATCCAGAACGTAACGCAAGCTGAAAACACACACGAAAATTGCAAAAATAATGATCGCCATTGTTCTGGTCCGTAGCAGAGTCTGGTATTTCATAGGTCTGAGGACACAGTAACATCTTTCGCAGGCAATGATGCCAGACAGAATAAACGAAACAAACCCCGCACACAGAAAGAAAATTAGATTATTGTCGGACATGAACACATTGACTGGAGTCTTGATTGCTTGTCCTGTGAGGTGGGCATAGATGTTCTGGGAATAAAGAAACACAGACGAAATGAGGTAAACCTCATCCGACACAGCCAGCATGAACAGACAGAGGTTGACACGATCCTGAAGACCTTGTTTATAGAATACCACCATGTTGATGACGTTGGCTGGTCCACCAATCAGTACGAACAATGCTAGTGTGAGGTCTTTGAACTGATTTACATACGCTTCTGTCTCTTGACTTGCAATGTCGCCAGGATTATCCAGGGTAAATATTGCGTCTTGTTGGTCCTGAGCAGAAGGCATCCTGTGTTCAGTGAAGTGTTGTCTGAATGGAGTGTTGATACAGTATGTTGAATGGCTGTCTCTTCACTCATCTTAGTAGTTTGTTGTGCCAGCTATCACGTCCACAACAACGAGCTTAAATGGGTCCCCTTAGGACAAACACTCTCTGTAGAAAGAAAATGTACATTGCAGATTTAGACAGAATAAAGATTTACTCAGGAATCAATTTAAACACGACGAAATTAAAGCGAAGCTCATCTTGACAGCGTCAAGTACCATCTCCAAACCATCAAGTACCCTCTATAACAGCATATGAATTTATCTTACGGCACTTAGCTACGTCTTTATGCGAAGTTCCCTCCTAACGCCAGCCAGCATTCGCACAACTACACATACTTAACTAACTTGAAAGAAAGCCCCTTTTTTGTCCAGGAGGAGTAGGTTAGTCTTTCTTCTTCTAAGTTTTCGCAATCCTAGGAATGTTTCATCAAATTCCACGTCCATACTTTAGACCCTCCTGACAGGGAGTATTTGTTTGTTTACTAGATCATTACGTGAAGCAAAAACTGAAAACTGTCTCTGCTTTCTGTGATCTGGACGATGGCCATAGGCTGGGTTGACATGCATACAGAGGCTGGAGGAAATAGTTGAGTTTTACGTCATCATAGCGAAAGCTTTTAGGGACTGCCTTTCATTCACGGTAGTCTTTGGTGTCATTGGATTTAAGAGATTTTCGTGGTGCGGTTGGTCATTGCTGTTATTCGACGGTGGTAGTCGTTAAAGTTGTCTCCTTTCGTTGTAGTTGCTGATGTTCATTTCGTCTTCTTCTGGGGTGGGTTAGAACCAGTTGTCGAGTCCAGAGGACGTCAGGGCATTGGCCAGCATCCTCATGGGTTGAGTCCCTGGGGTTGGGTGCGGCAGTAGAAATTCGTGCAGCCGTAGGTGGTGTGTTCGTCTGTAGTCTCGGATGGTGGTCATGGCAATCGGGAGGTCGGTGCAGTCACTCAGGGCGTGTTGGGGGTGTATACATCCGTTAAATACCTATATTAGCTCTGTGTGTGTGTGTGTGTGTGTGTGTGTGTGCGTGCGTGCGTGCGTGCGTGCGTGCGTGCGTGCGTGCGAGCGTACGTGCGTGCGTGTGTGTGTGTGTGTGTGTGCGTGTGCATGTGTGTGTGTGTGTGTGTGTGTGTGTGTGTGTGTGTGTGTGTGTGTGTGTGTGTGTGTGTGGTGTGTGTGTGTGTGTGTGTGTGTGTGTGTGTGTGTGTGTGTGTGTGTGTGTGTGTGTGTGTGTGTGTGTCTTTCTTTCTTTCTTTCTTTCTTTCTTTCTTTCTTTCTGTTTCTTTCTAGGAAGGGAAAAGACTCAAGCAAATACCAGTACAATTGCAAGCATGATCAATATAGAGAGGGAGATCTGATAAAATGTTAGTTAGTTAGTCAGTCAGTCAGTCAGTCAGTTAGTGAGTTAGTTAGTTAGTTAGTTAGTTAGTTAGTTAGTTAGTTAGTTAGTTAGTTTGTTTGTTTGTTCGTTCTTTCGTTCCAGTTTGTTTGTCGTTTGTCCCCCTTCATGAACTTATATAGCTTTTGTTAAAACGTATGCAAAATTCAAATGTAGTATGCCCTTTTTATACGAGTAAAGATATTTCAAAAAACAATAGTTGCACATATCTCTCACAATTCTTCTGCCAAGAAACGTGCTCAGCCCTTCAACCTAAGCCTAGCAGAGACTCTCAGGACTGACACAGCACATGAGGCATTGAATGCGCACGCACAAAGTAGAATAAGATACCTTGATTCAGATGCTCAGGTCTTCAAGCATCCAGTCATCAATGAATTCAATTCTGTATTCGGATTAACAGTCGTCAATCCAGTTATTTCACCTAATATTACAACGAGCCCACCATAATCGTGTACCAGAGAATATAATGTCTTGCATTGGGGAGAGTATGACGCACAGATTTGTAAATGTATGCGAATTATTAAAAAAAAAGACAAAAAAAACAAACAAAACAAAAAACAAACAAACAAACAAAAAACCCATGCTGATAAACTGAGCGCCTAACACTGATTTAACAAACACTGATTTAACAAACCCTGATTTAACGAACACTGATTTAACAAACACTGATTTAACAAACCCTGATTTAACGAACACTGATTTAACAAACACTGATTTAACAAACACTGATTTAACAAACACTGATTTAACAAACACTGATTTAACAAACACTGATTTAACAAACACTGATTTAACGAACACTGATTTAACAAACACTGATTTAACAAACACTGATTTAACGAGTATCGAAGCATTGTATTTTGCTTGTTTGTTTGCTTGTTGTTCACAAAGGACAAACAAATGCAAACAAACAAAGATACATACAAAGAGAAGAAACAAAGCCTCGAGAAAAGCGCAGGTGAACAAGCCTGTTTAGTCAGTAACAATCAAATAACGTTGCAAAGATTTGAAAGGAAGTGAGGTGGGAGAGAATGAGAAAGAAGGGGGGAGAGTCGGAGGGGAAAATGTTGTTTACGTGCATTGATATTATACCAAAATCGCTCTAAAATGCTACGAGGCTTTTGGTTTCTGTCCTCCAAAACATTTGAAGAATACACAGTCATTGCATGCTTTTACCATAACGACATGTATCTAAACAGATATGTACTTTTTTGTTTTCAATAAATACACCGAATAAAATAAAAACATGTTGTTTGTTTGTTTGTTTTTTTTACAACTCACCTTAACCAGCCTATGAAGGAAAATAGAGTATGTCTGTAACCCTGCTACCCGTGATTGGTTAAACTGTGATATTTATTAGTCTGTGGTTTAGAGATAACAAACCTCTGACTCACGTGAAAACATGGGGTTGAGATGGGGAGAGAGGTTGGGAGGATATGCAAGATGGTGTACTATTCTATAGCTACACATTTATGTATGGGACGTGAGGTTTGGACTTGACTGGTTTTCACTCACGGTTTCGTCTTCTTCTTCTTCTTCTTCTTCTTCTTCTTCTTCTTCTTCTTCTTCTTCTTCTGTCTGTCTGTCTGTCTGTCTGTCTGTCTGTCTGTCTGTCTGTCTGTCTCTCTCTCTCTCTCTCTCTCTCTCTCTCTCTCTCTCTCTCTCTCTTTAATGTGTCACTAGACTCGCAGCTGTGTATTATGAAAGGTCTTAAAATACAGCAGATTTGGTTGTCACCAGAGAGAGCCTCTTCTGCTTCATACAGTTGTAGAGAAGATGAAGCTGTGTGCACTCCAATAGAATCTAATCCATTCCAGACTAATTAAATGCGGTTGAAATGATCATGTTTACTTTTAGACTATTTTTTTTTACTGACCCTCATTGTCCCCAACTGGACACCACGTAGTACGGATCAAAACATGATGTTCAATGTCTTCACCCATTCGTGTTTCAATTCTAATTTCTGGTAAATATTCAGGGCTCCATTCCTTTGTTATTTCTTCCAAACGTGGAGCAGAAAAGGGATCACTAGTTGGAAATATTGAATAGTGTCAAATTATCTTG
>CM031618.1:16286237-16306237 GCA_018398815.1 Conus ventricosus
AAATTGGTTTTCTTAATAAGGACAACATTTTCCTTTAAATTCCATGTGCTTCATTTCTAAACAATGCAACTACTTTTATATCGCATACATGTTACTAAGATCTCTCAAAAAGTGTTTGATAGTAGGTTTTATTTTGTTTATTCTACATATGTATGTATATAATGTTTAGCCCATAAGATGATGTGGTGTAACACCTCATCAGCATTCGTATGTTTATTGTTTCCAAACAAATTCAGCTCCATATTCAGATTCATTCTAATGCATGTTTGCATCTTTCTTTCAATATTTGGTTTTGCAATTCCCCCAGAAGTGTTTGAAAACTGACATTGCCATAGGTAATGTTGAAAACTGACATTGCCATAGGTAATGTTGAAAACTGACATTGCCATAGGTTATGTTGAAAACTGACATTGCCATAGGTAATGTTGAAAACTGACATTGCCATAGGTAATGTTGAAAACTGACATTGCCATGGGTAATGTTGAAAACTGACATTGCCATAGGTAATGTTGAAAACTGACATTGCCATAGGTAATGTTGAAAACTGACATTGCCATAGGTAATGTTGAAAACTGACATTGCCATAGGTAATGTTGAAAACTGACATTGCCATACAATGTTGAAAACTGACATTGCCATAGGTAATGTTGAAAACTGACATTGCCATAGGTAATGTTGAAAACTGACATTGCCATAGGTAATGTTGAAAACTGACATTGCCATAGGTAATGTTGAAAACTGACATTGCCATAGGTAATGTTGAATTTGATTAGTTTTGCAGAACTCGCGCAGATCGCAGTCAAGATTTCGCATTAAAAAATGTAAATTGTAGCTAGAATATTATGAGAAATTCTTATTTGGAACCATTTTAGTTTATTTATCAAAGTGCTTTACTTGTTTAATGCTTGCTCACAATGTATTCAACAGCTTAATTCATTTTCCCATTTTGCAAAGGAACTGATATCAAGGATGATTATTTTTGTCTACGAGAGTGCTGTAGAAGATTTTCGATCCTTTTGTAACTCCAGGTACTATTTGCAGTGCTTCTGTTCTTGGATTCTAGTTATTGGTCGTTGTTTTAACATTTGCACTTCTTAACTGACTTTGTATTGATGATATCCATCCTCTGTAATCAAGAATAAAAAATTACCATAATATAACATTTATCAGAGAACATTTCATAATCGGCAAAACTTCCATTTTCATTGACAACATCTTTAACTAGGCATATCTGCTTTGGTATCCATTTATTTTTAACTTCACGATTTCATTACAAATCCTGAACTTATCATTAGAAAACAACGGCTCTGCTTATGCCTCATCCGAATGAATTATTTTTACCTGATCTGAAAAGTAAGCTTATGAAGTGAAAGCGTCTTCCCAAAACTCACTATTTGTTTAAAGTTTCTTATTTTTTAAGTCAGTAAACGTCAAATAAATCCACATCTGGGCTTTTGTTTTCCACTTTGGACTTGTCATTCATTCATATATATATATATATATATATATATATATATTTTTTTTTTTTTACTCAGGTCAATTTTACAGCTTGCATACATTTCTCTAAATGAGGTAAACCTGTACCGCCATCCTCGACAGTAGGTGCAGCGTATTTCCTTTTGATCATGTCAGTTTTTTTCCAATGAATTCAAAACATAGTTTCTGAAGCTGGGTTTTTTTTTTCGGAACGGTTTGGTAACAGAATCCATAGGTACATGAGTTTTTAAAGTATTATGAACTTCGGTACTGCAATCCTGCAAAGAAATTTTGATTATAGAAATAAGATAAAAACAAACAGACAAAAACATACACAAACAAAGCACAGGACAAGACACAATGCATTTCGACCGTCTGGCGGCCATTTTATTCGGGTGCCGAATATGATGAGAAGATAATTGACTCTACGTTCTTTGTTCGTATTATCCTAAATGTTAAATGTTATTTGTGTTTGTCTGAAGAAGACCCAAGAGGTCAAAATGCATCGTGTCTTGTCCTGTGCTTTGTTTGTCTAGTCCTTGGCGGCAACTACCCCCCTCTCTTTCTAATTTTTGCTTCATTTTCCACTCTCAGTCACTCAATTTTGAGGGGGAAAAAATTGCATTTAACATTGAAAAAAATTGTTTTGTAAATGAATGCAGAAAACTGCTTAGAAAAGGAAATAGCAATTGAAAGAACAATTCATGTTAAAGCTATTAATTTCCAAAGAAAAGAAAAAAAAGGATGTGCTTGCACATTTATGAAAAACAAAAGTAGATGAAATCATTCTTAGATCCAAAGCAAGATAGGCTTCACAGGGTGACAAAAATAACCAAGTATTTTTGTAATCTACAAACAAAGACATTTTGGTAGCAAGCAGATATTGAAACTAGTGACACGTAAGGAAATGTGTTGTCAGAAACGGATAAAATGCTAGAAGTGACCAGATCATACTACGAGCATTTGTATTAGACAAAGACGTAATGGAATGTCAATATCAGTAAGTACATTCTAAATCTACCGCCGTTAAATAAAGACAGATCAGAACAATTAGAAGTTACAACCCAAAGGGCATCAGAAGCCCTGAAGAATACACAGAATGACAAAAGGCCTGGCACAGATCGGAATGACAGTCAATTTTTGTGCTCACAGTTCTTATAGAACAGAGAGTACTTTACAATGGGAATGAAGAAATGCTGTCTGTGTGTCTGTCTGTGTGTCTGTCTCTGTGTCTGTCCATGGTCAGAATGTGTTCCACTCAATCCAGACAAAACGTCTGAGCCAATCTTTCTGACAATGTTTACGTATGTTCATTGTGGGTAACGGATGATGTCCGATGTTTTGTTTTACCAGAATAGCCGTCGCTAACGGCTATAACGGCCCAAACGGTTTTTTTTTTTTTTTCAAGGAATATCTCAAAGAGTACTTGTATTCAAGATAAACTGGTATGTACGTTTATATACTTTTCATCTTGTTTAAGTTCTTTTCGACACAGATAGGAGAGTTTGTCATCAGGTCTCTAAACGAAGGTTTTGTAAACAAATGGTGTCAGCATCTGAAAGAGGAATAATTACGTGCCTACGAAAAGCAGAGAAACCAAGAGAGGTTTTAAGAAACAGGAGACCAGTTTCATTGTTAAATGTTTCTTACAAAATAGGTACCACGCGTATTAGTAATAAAATTAATACTGTTCCACTTCATTTACTTAATGGAGATCAAACATGTTTTTTTCCCTGGACGATGTATTGGAGAAAATATAACAACAGTGTGTGGCCTTATATTTTACCTTTAAAAAATAGCTAGCTTGTTTACTGATATCAGTCGACTATGACCAGGCGTTTGATTCAATAACTGGTCATACAAGAATAAGGTACTTAAAGCTTTTGGATTTGAGGAAAATACATGCTGCTGAGTTTCAGCATTTTATAAAAATATAAGATCTGTTGTGATTGTGAACGGGGAAGTATCTCAGAGTTTTGAAATACAAAGGGGGTGGCGTCAAGGCGATCCCATTTCACCATATCGATTTGTTTCGTGTGCAGAAATTTTAGCATGTAAAATCAGGGAAGTCGAGAGAATAAAGGGCATTACAATACTCAATACGGTTTTCAGAATTAGTCAGTTTGAGTTAATGCAGTGTGTTCATTAGAAGGAGATAAAATGTCTTATGAAAAGTTGTTGGCGACTCTCGCAGAGTTTGAAGCTTTTTCAGGACCTAAAGTCAATTATGGAAAAAAATCCATAAAGCATTGTTTGGTAGACTGAATAATTCAAAATGTCATTATAGTATCTACCTGAAAGGAAATGAAATGGAAACCACCCAAACATAAAAAGGCATTTGTTTCACAGACGACATATAAAAAATGACAGAAATAAACACAGCAGATATATTTAATAAAGTTAAACAACTGTTCAAGTAGTCGATAAGTGTGTTGTGATCTATGTCAAATTGACTGCCTGTCAACACAATCGTTATTTTATAATCACACAATCACAGACACAACAGGTTGCTAGTGTGTTCTAAAATGTATTGAAACGTGAGAAAATTATACGACAGCACTGACGAACGCCAACTGAAGCATGGAACCTCTCTCCAGTAACACCTTCATGAATATTGTGCTGAAATGACTGAAAGACGCTGAAGAACTGTCACTGGTAAATTCAATACTGTGTTTGATTAGAATCTTTATGAAGTATGCAAAGGAAACTTCATTCACTGGATTTCAAAAGAACAAGGTACACAGAAAGGCTGTAACTAGCGAAAAAGACAAAGAATTGAGGATAAACCAGTGTTGGCAAGGCTGCAGAAGACTGTGAATGATAATCAGAATCGTTTATTTTTAGACACGACACACCGATCGACTCTAAGAATGCTGGTAAGATTGGCGAAAGTCCTCCTACAGTGACGAACAAAATGTCTGGGGAAAGTGTGTGTCCTTTAGCGTGCAGTCTGGTTTGGGGCTGTGCTTTATGCTTTAATGTGGGTGATCCTGGTCTTTGTGGGAGGAGTACTGGAATGTAAGGAGTAAATGTAGGTGCCAAAATCCCGTCCACACATCTGCTCAGTGATTGTTTCTGATGACGATGTACGTCCCCAAACAAGAGACTGTCTCACTGCATGAATCTCTCAGAACAGGACACACTGTCTTCCAAGCTCAGCATAGTTAAACAGTGGTCTAGGCTTTTCACTTTTTGGAGGAGTAGCTGAGGATTTAAATTAAAGCAAAAGAAGACACAAATGAAACGAAATGAAACGTACATCTTTTTTTTAAGTAAAAAGTGGTATGCAGTGCATTGCCACACCAGTGAACTTAAAGGTATTCTCTCACTCTTGTGTGGGCATAGGTGCACATGTGTAAAATCTGATTTCCGCTGAACCACAACATGTACGGTTTGTTCATAGCCACAAAACGACTCGACACGATATCAAGGCACAGGAACTTAAAATACTTAAAATATCTAAAGGGAAATGGGTTTAAATTTCAGATGGTAAATCTCAGAAATGGTCCCATGTTGATAGTGTGGAAATGACATGATACTATGCTGCAAAAGGGTGTCCATATGAGCTGTGATTTGTGATCGATCATCATTGCTAAGAACTGTTGACTTTACCAATGCGTCATCTAAACGATCGAAAAGATGAAGGTTTATGTACGTCGAGTGACTGAGAATCGATCCCATTTTGATATATACTGTTTAAAAAAGTTAAGGACCAACATTTCACTGACTTATAAAAAAAGAAAATTGGGAAGTGATCAATCTCCAAATATAACATGAATTTATTGAATATGTGAAAAGTGTGTAAAGACAATGACAAGTCCGAGGAATCAACAAACTGGAATCGAGCGCAGTACAAACACCCCACACCCCAAATTTAAAAGTCACAGGAGGAGTGTTTGTTCAATGTCATAGTTAGTAACGTGTGTGTCCCCCGTTATTGGCAAGGCATTCAAGGCAGCGTTGTCGTATGGAGTTCACCAATGTGCGCAGAAAGGCCTGGGGGACAACAGCCCACTCCTGCTGGAGTGACTCAAACAGCTGACCCAGGTTAGCAGGAGGAGGACGACGCTGCTGCAGTCTCCGGCCCAGTTCATCCCAAAGATGTTCGATGGGGTTCAGGTCTGGGCCGTTTGCTGGCCACTGCATCCTGTTGACACCAGCAGCTTGGAGAGAAACGTGTTTACTGCTCTGGTGCGATGGGGCCGTGCATTGTTGTCTTGAAAGACTGACTGAGGTCCAAGCTGTTGAAGGGCTGGCAGCCCAAGGGGTTGCAAAATGTCTTTTTGGAAGTGAACACCATTCAAGTTCCCTGCCATATTGTAGAGAACCGTTCTGTAGCGTGTGCTTATGCCGCCCCAAATCATAACGGATCCCCCACCATAGCGGTTCCTTTCCAGGACAGCTTCTTCTGCAAAACGCTCCCCACGGCATCTCCAGACCCTGTTCCGTCTGTCGGTGGGATCCAGGCAGAACCGCGACTCGTCTGTAAACATCACGTTAGCACACTGTTCATGTGTACATCTCACGTGCTGCGTGCACCATACTCGGCGTGCTGCTCTGTGTGCATCAGTCAAACGAAGTCTTATGGTTGGTCGTCGAGCACGGAGGTTAGCGGCGTGTAGACGGTTTCGTATGGTCTGGTCACTGACAACAGTGTTGGTGGCATCTCTAAGGCGACGTCTGATGTTGTTTGCAATTGGTGTTCTTTCTTGTGTGGCCTGCCTTTGAATGTATCGGTCCTCTCGTGGTGTTGTTATTCTGGGTCGACCAGAGCGTGATCGTTCTTGCACTCTTCCTGTGTCTTGAAAGCGTTGTCTGAGTCTGATAACAACAGAGTGTGATACCCCAAGTCTCCGTGCCACTTCCCGGACTGCAACTCCTTCTTGGAGCCATCCTATTGCTCTTCCTCGATCCAGCTCGTTCAGTCTTCGACGTGGAGGCATGCTGTTGCATTGCATTTTTCGCCAGTACAGTGGCTTTTAAAGACATTTGGTTGAGCATACTTTATGACCTACACTATCAATCTGTGCGTGTGGTTCAATTTGTTTGGACCACAAAGCCGGTACAATTGAATTTTTGTGAATTTTCAAAAGTTTTTGTGCATTCTCAATGTTGGTCTTTAAATTTTTTGAACAGCATGTATGACAGGTGCGTAAGGTTTAATCTTCTCTCCTTGTAAATGTGGTCTTGCTAGTAAGGAAGCGGCGGTGATTGTTACCCCATTTAGGAGTCCTAGCAAGGACTTTGCAAATACCGTTGTTTCTTTTCATTATTACAATTATTGTTAGTAGTAGTAGTAGTAGTGGTGATAGTAGTATCATTATTATTATGAATATTTTTATAACGCCTATTCTCAGCTAGAGACCAAGTTCTGAGCGCTTTACAACTCACTCTCATTTACACAACAAACTGCCTACCTGGGTAGTGCTGACTGAAGAGCTGCCAGCTGGCGCTTCATTCGGTCGTTTTCCGTGTCATCCAGTCAATATCGTTCAATATTGATCACTCAATTTCATTACCATCTCCATTCTTTCCATTTCTTACGCTGGGTGCATGCTATGTGTAACGTGTCATCCATACCAACAGCCAAACTGACCTTCTCTTCCAAAACTTGGTGATGGGATTTTACGTGTGTGCAAGATGTAGTGCGTGCGTTCACACACGGAACCTCGGTTTATAGTCTCATTCAAAGGACTGTATTGGAAACAGAGTCACAACCAATGTTAACTCTGAGGGGAAAATTCCCCTGTACCGAAACGGCCCAGCAGAGATTTGAACCCACAACCCCAGGATCACCAAGATTACGAGTCTGGCGCTCTACCACTGAGCTATTCTGGCCTCTTATTTGTTGTGTGCTTTATTGCTGAGTTTTGTTCTTCTGTGTATATATCCATACTTTATATTCAAACGTGGTGTCGTTTAACCTTTTTCTTCCCTTTCAAAGGGCTATGTGAGGGTGTTTGGTCATAATAGGTGTCTTTTTACTAAAATTATACAATGGCCTGCTTTATCATTGCGTAAACTTTTGTTGATCTAGACATTGTTCTTAATGTCTAAGAAATACAGGAGAAAGAGGAGATCTGACCAGATTTGGAAGGGCGAGAGCAGATTGAGACAGCACGTTTTTTTCTTCTCTTAAAGTGTTCTCTAATCACTGTTCGAAAAGGGAATACTGATTCTACTTACAGATATAGAAAGTAGTACACACAGCGTTTTATTCACCACATATGTCAATGGCAGCATTTGTTTTCAAAACATGAATCCACGAGCGGAAAACAAACAACGCCAACACATGTAATTGATATTTGGGTGGGAAAAGCTATCCATGTATAATGACAGGAAGCCATCCTTTAGATGTGTATCTATGCATGGCCAAACAACCCGATTCCATTTTGCTGTAATCATCATTCAATGAAACTGCGTTCTCTCTCTCTCTCCCTCCCTCCCTCCCTCCCTCCTCTCTCTCTCTCTCTCTCTCTCTCTCTCTCTCTCATAAATATCTGTGGTACCATTTGTATATCCATGCTCATGCATGTCTTTGGCCTTACTAATGGCCAGTGGCCTAGAGATCTAAAAGTAAAGCATTGTTCTATCTGTGTGTGTGTGTGTGTGTGTGTGTGTGTGTGTGTTGTGTGTGTGTGTGTGTGTGTGTGTGTGTGTGTGTGATTTGCGCATTACATTGCTATATGGAAGACCGAACAACAGACCACTAAGTGAACGCGATCACATCTGTTCATTTTCAGCGAGATTTGATACTTTGATAAGGAAAACACCATTTTTGTATTTTCCCCACCTATCCTTTGCCCTTTATGATAAACTGTTCTATCACACGAGAGGCAAAATAGTCAAGCCCATCCTTTTTTTTTTCTTTCTTTTTTTTTTTTTTAAGTGGTATTTGTCTTTCCTTTGGCAGCTGCGCAAGGGCCTTAAGTGACAGGCCGTGATGAAACTAAAAATTTCTGATCTTGGTGTGTCAGGCGCTCAAAGTGGTGATTGACGACTCTTCAGCTTCAACGCCTGGTCAAGCGCACAGAAGAGAGTGTGAAACTTTTCTAGGGTTTTGTCTCAGTTGCCACGCATCTGGACAAGAAGCACTTGACAAAGGCCCCCATGCCAAACAAACATGTTCTGAGATGCAAGTCACCACGTACCAGTCCCAGCCTGTTATCAACCATTGAGAGCATTTCATAGACTTACAGGGGCTCGAAATTGCTCAGTGGCAGAGCGACAGACTCGTAATCTTTGTGATCCTGGGTTTCGGGTTTGAATCTCTGACAGGCGGTTTTGGTACGGGGGGAAGGGGGGGGGGGGTCCCTCGGAGTTAATATTGGTTCCGACTCCATTTCCCGTTCATGAGAATGAGACTATAAGCCAAGGTTCCGTGTGTGAATGAACGCGTGACATCTTGCACACACGTAAAATCTCATCACCAACCCTCTGACGAGAAGGCCAGTTTGGCCGTTGGCATGGATGACACGTTACATGACGAAGCAGTATTGAAATGTAAGAAGTAAATGTAGGTGCCAAAATCCAATCCACACATCTGTTCAGTGATTATTTCTGATGACGAATTTAGGTCCCAAAAGAAAAGACTTTCTCACTGCATAAATCCCTCAAAACAGGACGCACAGTCTTCCAAGCTCAGCATAGTTGACAATGATCTGGGCTTTTCATTTTATTGGGGAGGGGAGGGGGTAAAACAAAAAAAACAAAAAAACACAAATGAAACAAAATTAAAAGTACATTAAAAAAAGTGGTATGCAGTGCATTACCACACAAGTGGACTTAAAGGGATACCCTCACTCTTGTGTAGGCATAGGTGCACATGTGGTAACTTTAAAATCTGCTTTCCGCTGAACTACAAAATGTACGGTTTGTTCATTGCCACAAAGACCACTCGACACGATATCAAAGCATGGGAACTTAAAACATTTACGCGAAACGGGTTAAAATTCCAGATGGTAAATCTCAGTAATGTTTTCATTCTGATAGTGTTGAAATGACATGATACTATACTGTAGGAGGATGTTCATATCAGCTGTGATTTGTGATCGCTCGTCAATGCTAAGAACCGTGGGCACTACCAATCTGTCATCTGAACGATCATGAGGGTGAAGGTTCATGTAAGTCGAGTGACTGAGAATCGATTTCATTTTGATATTTATGACAGGTGCGTAAGGTTTAACGCCCTATCCTTGTGAAAGTTGTGCCACTAGTAAGGAAGTGGCAGTGATTGCTGCTGTCACCGATGGGCGGTACTGAACCAGCACGTCTATGTGTTCAGAGTGGTAGCTCAGGGTAGAGAAAGTGTGTGCGTGTACGCGTGCGCGCGCGCGTGCGTGCGTGCGTGCGTGTGTGTGTGTGTGTGTGTGTGTGTGTGCGTGTGTGTGTGTGTGTGCGTGCGTGCGTGCGTGCGTGCGTGCGTGCGTGCGTGCGTGCGCGTGTGTGTGTGTATAAGGTTTGGTTTTAGTGAGATGGGAGTTAGGATAAGTTCCTCAGGACTAGGTAGGAAGGATAGGCTAGATAGGGAGGAGGGGGGGGGGATTAGGATATACAATATTCTTGCCTTTCAGTTTTCACATATTGAGGGAGTGGAAGGGGAGGTTGGTTTCATTTCCGACTGTTACCCTTTGTTGCTTTCAAGATTCCAAGAGATTCCAAGGCAGGATACTGGCTGTTGTTGTGTTGTCAAGGCAGTGCGATGTTGCAAACCGCCGTGTCTGCGCACGGTTAACAACTAGGCCGTTGGTCAGGTGTGTGAGCTCTGATGAGGGGTACACTGTTCTGACCAATGGTTGCTTTGTGATGTGAGTGAAGCTCACTTGATTCCTGTTGGGACGCGTTGGGGTAGCTTCACGTCGGCCCCTAGTGTTTGTCGGAGTGGACGTGCTCCTTGCACATGCAGCGGGAACGCCGCTAGGTTGTGCTGGGTGTGACTTTGAGTCACAGTTAGGGTCAGGTCCTCGTCGGGTTTCGTGTGCTTTGGCCTGTGCCGAGTTCTGTGTCGTCCATGCTTGCAGCCACTTCCAGACAGTTGCAGAACTGGAGTGGTTGACCGTCTGTCTGTCTAGGTAGGTGATCTGTTGTGTTCGTGGTGTTAGGGTTTGTCATGTTGTCTTGTATTTTGGTCGAGTTGTACTGTGGTTGTGACTGGTTTGTATATGTTTTGTGGCGTATACCGGTTGTTGTCTTGGTTTTGTGGTTGCAATTTATTGTCCGCCAGTTTGTGTTGTCACCTCTCTTTCTATCTATCTTGTACGTAGTGTACATAGTGGTTCCTGAGTTCGGTTGTCCTGGGGCAGTTTGGCCAGACAACTCGTGTTCTATATAATAACCATTGATGGACGGTGAGGCACAAAATCGATTGTGGCCAACTCATGTTGATTTCAGTCGTTTCAAGAAGAGAGTAGTTGCATTTGGTCGAGGGCCATAATATGATTCGGATGCAGCAGTGTCTGCGTGAATCATAAAGAGGTGTGATGGTTGTGCTCAAGATTTAGTTGTAAAGAGTAGTAACACGTTGAAGTTGAGTAACGATTTCGGAGTTGCCCTGCACGGCATTGAAATGGGTTAACTGTGCTGTACGGCCAGCAGGGATAGTGGGATACCTGTGTGCGGTTGTGGATGGACGTGAGTGGTGATCGCTAAGTGGTGGCGCCATGGTGTGTGTCGAAATAAAGAAGTGTGCATGATTGTAAAGCTGTGTTGGTGTGCTGTGTCGTCTGACCTAGTGTGTGATAGGCGTGGGTAGGGCTGTCCGGCTTAGCGACCGTGGCCGCTGCCCTCTATAGGTGTCCTAGCATGGACTTCACAAAATACCATTAGTTTGTTTGTTGTTTTGTTTGTTTCGGGTTTTTTTAATCAATTTTTTTATTTTTCTCCCTGCAAAATCATCACATTCAACACAAATTCATAGCGTTTCACTTCATATCAGCGTACGATTTACACCATTTATGCTTCAACAGCCGTTTTGGTCAGGTACCATAAACAGTTTCCGTACCATGCGTTAACATATTTGTACGGGAGACTTTTTTCCTCAAAATATTGATTAAATACAGAATAAAAGATTAGGGAAAAAAAGCCCCCCCCCCAAAAAAAAAGAAAACGAATACAGAAACAACAGAGAGAGAGAGAGAGAGAGAGAGAGAGAGAGAGAGGGGAGAGAGAGAGAGAGAGAGAGAGAGAGAGAGAGAAAGAGAGAGAGAGAGAGGATAGGGCATCGACAAAGCCACCAGGGGATCCAAACATGCATGCATGTTAAGTAACACAGAGACAGACTCGTCCCTAAGCATATACATCTAGTCCAAAAGTTACACTTCTATTAAAGATTGGTATAGTTGCCATTTTTCATGCAGTTTTTGACTTGACTTTACGCTTTTCGCAATTTGTTGTTCAAACTTATATCTTGTCTTTAAATAATAATGTAGAAAGCTTATCAAAATTGGAAGTTTTTTTCTCGCACTTGCATTTATAGATGAAATATTTTCCTAGAAGTAGTATGAAGTCAAAGGTTTCATCACCTCTGAAATGATCTGCATGCCCAAATAATACTAATTCAACGGACAAATTCAAACAAGCTGCATGCTGACACTTTTTTTCATTATTCCTTGAAGTTGTTGCCAAAATGTGCCGCGTGTTCACAAAACCAAAACAGATGCTCAATGTTTTCCCTTTCTCTATTACAGAATGTACAATGATCACTCGGTTCAACTCTCATTTTTGAGAACACAATATTTGTACCCAATATACGGTGTACAATTCTTATCTGAAACCATTTAAGTTTTATTTCTTTTATTTTTTGTACCTTTTTGAAAATGATATTCCATTCCAATTGCTGGTCAAGTTTTTCATTCCACTTGTTGCAAAAAGTAGGGATTATGTTGTCACACAAAAAGGCATCATAGTAAACACGTGCCCCTCTGCTGACTGAACAGATAAGTTTCCACAATTTGGACATTTCTTCATGCTTGTTATTTGTCATTGTTACTGCAGTTTTCCGAATATATGCGTTTACCTCCCTTAATAATCCAGTGTATGAGATAAAGTCAATGCAAAATCCATATTTATAATTGAACTCTCTATATGCCAAAAGCGTGCCATCTTCTTTCATTATGTGTCCAATTTTGTATATACTTTTGTCAAACAGACTTTGATAAAAAAAATTGATTTTTGTTTATCTTAATGTTTTCATTATAAAATACATTTTCGGAAGCAATTTCTTCGGAAATGCAAGATATAATCCTTTTGCCAGAGTACGAACGCCACACAACAAACACACAGACAAAGGGAAATATGGTACACAAACAGAAGGCTTTATTTGCATTCACACACGCAGTCTCACCAACAGAATGGCAGATGAAAACACCAAGATCTTTACGTCCAACACACCCCACACACACACACACACACGCACACGCACACACACACACACACACACGCTGTTTTCCCCACACGCCCCCCCCCCCCCAAAAAAAAAAAAAGCAAACAAAAAAAGCAAAAAAAAAAAATGGAAAAAAGGGATCCAACTATACTAATAACACCAATGCGCGACCATCACCACATGGCCCCTTATGCCTACCTGTGCACGCATATGCTGCGAACTCGCATGTAATGACCCTTTCCTCAAGAGGCATACACACACCTCAGCCCACTGAAGGCCAATACCAGAAGGAACAAGGGTGAAGAACTGCATCACCTGGTAATCCCGGGCTGAAATATCAAACAAGGTTGATATTCCATCTAACCCGAGATGCCCACGCAATGCTTTAGCGTACACCCTCCTTCTCCCAAGCTGTATTCCTTATACTAAATTTTCTCTGCTGGTGTCAGACTATCCCTACACCCATACACAATCTCCCAAAATATCATTCACAGCACTTAATTTGTTCAAGTGACCCGAAACCCAATCTTGCACTTTCAGTATCTCACTCAAAGTCGCTGGCGGACACTTGACACACGCAAGAAAAGCAAACAACAACAACAACAACAACAACAAAAACAAAAACAAAAAAACGGCATTACAGTAAGTGTTTTCCAATATAACCACGTTAACGTCTGTCTCTGATTCACGACGCCCTAACACCAATGTACCGCCCCAAAACACAAGACCTGCACTGAAGCGCTTGAGACGAAGCAGCCGTAATAAAGTTGTGATGAATCGAAGAGTCCGGTCCCCTACCTACTAGGCACCAACTACACCACTCAAGTCACACGCAGATAATATACCGCAGTGAGCCCTCGAGGTGCTTGCCCACCCCGAAGAAAGGATAGAACCGTAGCTGGAACTGCAACACTCGGACTGCAGAAGACGGAGTCAGCGTCCAGTCCGGAACACACCCTGCCGGACCCAGGTGCGTCCCCACTCCAGGCAGAAGAATGGGCAGGGATGACAGTGGAAGGAGGTAGAACGACCCCCCCCCCCCCAACCCAAGAGGCCGACCCTCACGGAGTCGCTGTGTAGGAAAAAGTATGGAAACTCGCCAAAACATGTGAAAAAGGAAACGTCTTAGTACCACAGAAGAATAGAGTTATTTGCTGCTTCACTTAAGTAAACGCCTCTGATTGTTTTCATGTGTTTTTTTTTAGTATTTCATGGTGACTCACTAAATATAGTCCTGAGATTTACACGTCACAACCCAAAGTGCGACAGCTGATTGGAATTTTAAACCATGACCTATACAACCAGCCACCTTGACATCAAAATTCTCTCACCAGAAATTTTCCATCACACATTTAAACCAACTCCATTGACTTTCCATTTCCATCAACGGCCACGAACATAATTGTAACCGTTCCTTCATAACAGTGATTATACTGTCTGAGTTATATTCCCACGACTTCAGTTCCCATCGAAGTCTCCAAGACACAATGTTTCAGTTGGATCATAAATCATATTCACTCCAACGAACAATCTGACCGTTAGTGACCACCAGTAACAGTCACAACTCAGGGCCCATTACCTAATAACATGCTTAATAGAATCATCAAACACATCTCAAGCAAAACCAAAATAATAGAATTGAACCCGGGTACCCTAATTTTCTAGCAGGCACAAACATAATCCCGCAAATGTTAACAGAAATTATTAAGTGCAAGGACAATAACCAATTACGTAAGCTCGACAAGGATTTCCGAGCGCTGCTATACATTGTCCTAAACATTGCCTACTGACACCACAAGGCTGAGGAGCACTTTTTTTAATACTGGCGCACCCCGTCGACTAAAACAAGAACCATATACATATGCATCCTTGAATGGATCCTCAAGCATAGGCTCAAAGATTGTCCCCTACATCTTATACTGTTTGCTTAATGCTTTTAGATTTTCAGTAACTTTTTTCCTCTCCACACTTTCGTTTTTGTACCATTTTACTACCCTTCACTGGCTGTTTTTGCGGGTGCTGTTGGATTCTTTTTTGAACCCTTGGTGGTGAGAACACCACAGAATTATGGACTGTGATGTGTCTCTATTTGACACGAAGAGCACAGACACAATCAGCCGTGTCTCCCTGATCCAGCAGACGAAAGGACTAGGAACAGGCAATACAAATTGATGTGTCTTCGAGAGGGATTATGATGGTTCCCTCAGGCAGCTAGTGAAGGGTTTCTCATATTTATAATATATTCCCCATTTTCTTCATCTTAAATTTTTTTTTAAAAGTTCAAATCCTTGCCAAGTCATTACTATAATGACTGAAGAATTGTTAGCCTGCACTTGTTTCCCCCACTACTTAACTGTTCAGCATTATATATATATATATATATATATATATATATATATATATATATATATATATATATATATATATATATAAACAAAGCATGCTCTTATGTCTTAGATTGAAGAAATAGGGGGAAGATAAGCATTCATATCTGCAGTGGTAGATAATTCTGCCTAACTAACAGTATGTGCTTGAGTGGGTGAATGGGGAAAAATAAAAATAAAATAAATGCTTCTCAAAATGAGCCTTCAGCAAGCTTATAGTCTCCAAGGGGAGAAAATCTCCAATTGGAAGGAAACTCACTAACACATAACTCCTGGTCAGATACCGATATTTCGAAACCTGATTGTTTCTCCTCAGTGACCGCGAAAAGTGGTAATTTGATCCTCTGCCTTTTTGGTTTTAAGAAGAATGCTATCCCAGAAAAGGCTGGTGTGCAATACCGTAGAATGTTTGAGTTTTCAAAAAAACAACCAAAGGTGCCACCTAAGAAGCAAAAGAAAATCATGAAAGAGCAAAACGAGCTACATTTTCTTGTGAAAAGTAGAAAATATAAAAAGAAAACCTCTTAAGACACAAGTGCTGAGGGCCAGTTCTTGGAATGAATCCGCAAGGGACTAAAATACAACAAACTAATAAATTCCAAGGATAAGTACCGATCAACATTCCAGCAACTTACAGAGCAGCTTGGTGTTGCAATGACTGCAAGAAATATTGAATTATAAACAAAACTTGCTCTTATGTCTTAGATTGAAGAAATAGGGGGAGATAAGCATTCATATCTGCAGTGGTAGATAAGTCTGCCTAACTAACAGTATGTGCTTGAGTGGGTGAATGGGGAAAAATAAAAAAATAAAATAAACGCTTCTCAAAATGAGCCTTCAGCAAGCTTATAGTCTCCAAGTGGGAGACAATCTCCAATGGGGAGGAAACTAACTAACACATAACTCCTGGTCAGATACCAATATTTTGAGACCTGATGGTTTCTCCTCAGTGACCGCGGAAAGTGGTAATTTGACTCCTCTGCCTTTTCGGTTTTAAGAAGAATGCTATCCCAGAAAAGGCTGGTGTGCAATACCATAGTATGTTTCTTGAGTTTTCAAAAAACCAACCAAAGGTGCTACCTAAGAAGCAAAAGAAAATCATGAAATCATTTATATTTTCTACTTTTCACAAGAAAATGTAGCTTGTTTTGCTCTTTCATGATTTTCTTTTGCTTCTTACTTGGCACCTTTGGTTGGTATATATATGTATATATATATATATATATATATATATATATATATATAATATATATATATATATATATATATATATATATATATGTGTGTGTGTGTGTGTGTGTGTGTGTCAGATTAAAAACAAGCTAAAACCAAGCTTAAAAACATCTACAGATCTGTTTCTTGCATGTGCAGTCATCAGGATGTAGTGGGCTTGTACTGCCAGTGTATATATAGGTTGCTGTTTTTTCCCCGTGTTGCTTGTGCTTCTCAGGTGTTTTTGATTTTGTTCACTGATAAAAATTTCCACCTGTGTCTGCAATTGTTAACCATTTCTGTTCTAATATTTAAAGTTGCTAATTGTGGTTTACATAGTATAATGCATTTCTCTGTTAGGCATAGATTACATCTTTTTGAAATGTTATTGTATGGTGCTGCTCTTTTTAAGATTTTCCAAGATATGTTGTAGTCTGTGATTTTATCTTTAAGTTTTCAAATGTATTTACTCAGTTCTGTTTGGTTTTTGTATCTTTCTTTGTTGAATGATTGTTTATGGTTTGCATATCTAGTTTTGAATTGATTTTCAGTGATACCTACATATGTTTCTTCTGCGTTCTCTGGTGTTACAGTGGCTTGGTACACAATGTTGTTGTAGAGGCATTTGTTGTTTAGAGGACGCTGTTCTTTTTTGGTACAGTAGCAAGATTTCCTTTCGTCACCCTCATTTTTCTCTGTGCTGCTTTTCATTTTGTTTGCTGAATCAGTGATATTTTTAAGATTCGGCATACATGCATATGATAATTTGATGTTGTTTTTGTTGAATATCTTAAATAATTTGTGGTCTTTTGGGAAAGATGATGTCAAGATTAACAAAAATTCTTTCCCTACGTTTGTTTTGACTCTTCCATCATATGGGGGATTGTACCATATGATTTTCCTCTTCCTGGTCTTTCTGCATCTGTTTGTATCATTGTCTGGATAGTATCGTATTTCATAATTGTAGCCACTTTTATGTAACGCCTCTTGGTATTCAGCTGTAGCATTGTTGGATGCTGTTTTGTTACATGACAAATTAGATAGTCTTTTATTTATGCCTCTGGGTATTGTTTTCAGTATGGAGGGTGGGTGATTGCTTTTGATGTTTGCATAAACAGGCGTATCATTTGTATTTTTTTTTTGTATGGTTTATATGAATGTTGGTCGAGGTCTAACGTTATGTCTGAATAATTCACTATCTTTTTGTTTGCTTCTATGGTGATTTTTAAGTTTTGGATGTGGAAAATTTTACACAATTCTTTTTACTTATTTTCAATATTCCTAGGGTTGTCATTCAGAACGCCAATGCCGTCATCCATGTACAGTCCAGTTTGTTTTCCAAGGTTTTTTTAAAATATTGGATACCATGAATCGTCCGACAAGTTCGCAAGTTTCGGCACCATCATATGATCCCATTGTAACATCAAAAGTTGAGTTCCTGCTTGTGCTCTTAATCCAGGTTTCATGTTTACTGTACAGTAAGGTTTTCTTTGTATGGAAAATGATTTCCATTTCTGACCCTGATATTTCTGTGTACTTGTTGGCACATTTTATAGCTTTAGTAAGAAGCTTTTCATCTATGGATGGATAGAAATCTACTATGTCGAATGTTATAAAAACTGTATTTTCTTGTTTATTGAGGGTTTTTTTTTTACCATTGTGTGACTTCATATGTGTTTTTCCAGAGATTGAGTTCAGTTTTTTTAAAACTAATTTTCCCTTATTCAGATTTGGAAGGGTTTATCAATCTACATGTTGGATTGTTCAGGAATTTAGGTTTGTGATCTTTGAGTGTAACAAAAGCTTCACTAGCTGCTGTGGTCTCTATTCTGTCTCCTAGGTCCATTTGGTGTACAAATTCCCCTTCTTTCTTTCTGATGTGATCACGTGTAACCTTGTAGGCCTTTCTGTAACTTTTTTGAATATTTTTGTCAAGAAGTTTTGAGTACTCTTCAGGTTCTATTTTATAAACGTTGCTGGTTTTATCCGCCTTCACAAATATTTTTTTTTATCATTTTGAATTTGTTTAATTTCCTTTTCTAACGCTGTTTAGAATTTATTATTTGATTTTTTTTTAAATTCTAAGTTGGCTAACATTCTTTTCATTTTATCTTCAAATGTTTTCATTTCTTCAATGGCTGGTGTACTCGCCATGACTTGAAGTCATATGTATTTTTATCTTCTTTTTTAGCAGTGGGGTTTAAAAAGAAAAATGCTTTCCATCTCATATTTTTGATGAATTTTTCCGTCTGTTCTTTCATTTTCTTCATGGTTAACAATTGCAGACACAGATGGAATTTGTATCAGTGAACAAAATCGAAAACACCTGAGAAGCACAAGCAACACGGGGGGAAAAAACAGCAACCTATATATATAACACTGGCAGCACAAGCCCACTACATCCTGACGTATGCACATGCAAGAAACAGATCTGTAGATGTTTTTAAGCTTGGTTTTAGCTTGTTTTTAATCTGACAAATGTCGCTCCCACTGTAGTTGAGCACTTAAAAAAATTGCGTTGATTCTGATCGCTATTCTCTCTCTCTCTCTCTCTCTCTCTCTCTTCTCTCTCTCTCTCTCTCTCTCTCTCTCTCTCTCTCTCTCTCTATATATATATATATATATATATATATACAAAGAGTAGACTTCTGAGGCACAATTCCTAAGTATCTGAAACATCTTTATTATCATCTGCTATTTAAAAAAAATTGTAATAAACTATACTAAGTAGTCTAACTGATACTAATATTGTATTTAACATAATCATTAATTCACCTGCAAATCTTTAATAATAATCAGAAGAAAAAAAACAACAAATCAAAACAAAAAACTCTTATCAATGTAATCATCCCTAGTTTACCTTTCCACCCATCCAACCCAGTTTGGTTCCACGCTCAAACACCAAAAGTGAACCTCTACAAGACGTGTCTATCCGAGGTACCACCACCCGTCACCTATAGATCAATAAACTTCACACACGCCCAGACACAGCGCATGCTGTCTGCCCTCTGTACCTGCCACGCACCGTGCGACAGTCTCCTTTTAAAATTAAAAGTTCCGGTTCTCCGACACCAACCTACACTCTCAGAAAATAACCAATCTTGACCAAATTTGAAAACAATATTTCTGTACACCAAGTTCCGGTCCTCCGACACCAACCTACACTCTCAGAAAATAACCAATCTTTACCAAATTTGAAAACAATATTTCTGTACACCAGCGACCACTACCAAGTACAACATATTATGTCTTAGCACATCAATGCCACTGCAACAAATCCACCTATCTGCATCAATGTAGATCCGAAACGCACATCATTTTATTCCTACGCCTACGGTTTTCCTTGACTTTAAGTTAAAGTTATATCCCTTTTTTCCCTCACACTTCCGCGCATTTAAATTTCCTCCTTCTCTTCTCTCCTCCCACAGAGTTCCCCCTTTAGTCAAACTCACACAAAAACAAACTTTGCGAATAAAATATATATATATATATATATATATTCCTCCAGTTCTGGGGACTGAAATTTATAAAAAGTTGATGAAACCATA
>CM031618.1:16311237-16336237 GCA_018398815.1 Conus ventricosus
CAAAGTATTAATGAAGAAACACAGCATCCTGTTTTCAACACACTATCAGCCAGACAGCTAGTATCACATTATGCATAGGGAGGAAAGCTTGTGGGAGGTTAGCGCGAGGAGGCTGGCAGCTGTCAACAGAAGTGCGCTGTTTAAACAAACGGCGGCCGTTCCATCCCTTCCCCTCCTGCGACAGATAGGCGGTCAGGAGTTATTGCCCTTGTCTTCAACTAAAGATTCCTATGCGGACAAGCGTGAATTTTAGATAGCATTACACATTTCAAAATTGCTACTCTTCCTAGTTGCGTTAGAATTCTTTTGACGCAGACTCTGTATAACTTGTATTTCTGAAAATTTTCCAGAAGAAAATCATATCTGTGCAGTCTGTGAGCTACACTGTTAGCCATATTCCTAATATCTTTAATTTCGGAGGACCCCACTCCATCCTGAGATGTGACATATATTTGTGTGCTGACTTTCTTTCTCATCCTAGCCAAACAGCAGATGTCTTCTCACAATTCATATACAAACCTGATATGATTCCAAATTTATCCATGATTTCTTCAATTACTTCAAACGATCTCCATTGATCTTAATTGATCTCCATTTTGTAAAATTCCTGTGTCGTCAGCAAATTGTTCAATTTTATGTTCGACATTTTCTACAAATATTCCCTTGATATTTTTGTTTTGTTTTGTCTGATCATGTTCGCTAGAATTTCCACACATAACACAAATAAATACGCCGAGATAAGATCACCCTGTCTACAATTCCTTTTGATTTTCTACCAATCTGACGTTTGTCCATGTATTACTACAGTTGCCGTAGTGTTTCTAGACAATGTTTCTATCCAGTTACAATGTTATCTCCAAATCCAAAGGCCTTTAGTACTTTGAACATAAAATTCCAGTCAATGGTATTAAAAGCTTTTTTTTTTCAAATTCAACACGTAACAACAACCCTGGGAGGTTTTCTTTGTTTAAATGGTATATTAAATCGTATATAAGTCTAATGCTGTCTCTGATAAATCTTCCCTGTATAACACCTGTTTGATCTTTACTAATTGAACTTGGCAGAGCTGATTTTATTCTAGCCGCCATGCATGGTGACCCTATTTTGAATGCAACATTCAATAATGTGATGGGTCGCCCGTTTTTTTAAAATTTTAAAATTATTTTTTTAATGTATTCCTTAGGTTTATTTGGTTTTGAAATACATAATATAATTCCTTCCTTGTGAGTCACAGATAATCCTTTTCTATCTAGTCCTTCATTAAGTGACCTGACTACAAACACCCCAATTTGTTTCCAGAATAATATATATATATATATATATAATATATATATATATATATATATATACATATATATATATATATATATATATATATATATATATATATATATATATATATACCGAACCACAAACAAAGCTTGCTCCCATGTCTTAGATTGAAGAAATAGGGGGAGATACGCATTCATACCTGCAGTGGCAGATGATTCTGCCTAACTAACAGTATGTGCTTGAGTGGGTGGATGGGGAAAAAATAAAATAAATGCTTCTCAAAATGAGCCTTCAGCAAGCTTATATTCTCCAAGGGGGAGAGACATCCTCCAATAGGGAGGGAAACTCACTAACATATAACTCCTGGTCATATACCGATATTTCGAAACTTGGTGGTTTCTCCTCAGTGACCGCGGAAAGTGGTAATTTGACTCCTCTGCCTTTTCAGTTTTAAGACGAATGCAATCCCAGAAAAGGCTGGTGTGCAATACCGTAGTATGTTTGTTGAGTTTTCAAAAAACCAACCAAAGGTGCCATCTAAGAAGCAAAAGAAAATCATGAAAGAGCAAAAAAGCTACATTTTCTTGTGAAAAGTAGAAAATATAAAAAGATATCCTCTAAGATTTTCATGATTTTCTTTTGCTTCTTAGATGGCACCTTTGGTTGGTTTTTTGAAAACTCAACAAACATACTACGGTATTGCACACCAGCCTTTTCTGGGATTGCATTCGTCTTAAAACTGAAAAGGCAGAGGAGTCAAATTACCACTTTCCGCGGTCACTGAGGAGAAACCACCAAGTTTCGAAATATCGGTATATGACCAGGAGTTATATGTTAGTGAGTTTCCCTCCCTATTGGAGGATGTCTCTCCCCCTTGGAGAATATAAGCTTGCTGAAGGCTCATTTTGAGAAGCATTTATTTTATTTTTTCCCCATCCACCCACTCAAGCACATACTGTTAGTTAGGCAGAATCATCTGCCACTGCAGGTATGAATGCGTATCTCCCCTATTTCTTCAATCTAAGACATGGGAGCAAGCTTTGTTTGTGATTCGGTATTTCTTGCGGTCATTGCAACACCAAGCTGCTCTGTGGGTTGCTGGAACGGTGCTCGGTACTTGTCCTTGGAATTTATTAGTTTGTTGTATTTTAGTCCCTTGCGGATTCATTCCAAGAACTGGCCCTCAGCACTTGTGTCTTAGAGGATATCTTTTTATATTTTCTACTTTTCACAAGAAAATGTAGCTTGTTTTGCTCTTTCATGATTTTCTTTTGCTTCTTAGATGGCACCTTTGGTTGGTTTTTTGAAAACTCAACAAACATACTACGGTATTGCACACCAGCCTTTTCTGGGATTGCATTCGTCTTAAAACTGAAAAGGCAGAGGAGTCAAATTACCACTTTCCGCGGTCACTGAGGAGAAACCACCAAGTTTCGAAATATCGGTATATGACCAGGAGTTATATGTTAGTGAGTTTCCCTCCCTATTGGAGGATGTCTCTCCCCCTTGGAGAATATAAGCTTGCTGAAGGCTCATTTTGAGAAGCATTTATTTTATTTTTTCCCCATCCACCCACTCAAGCACATACTGTTAGTTAGGCAGAATCATCTGCCACTGCAGGTATGAATGCGTATCTCCCCCTATTTCTTCAATCTAAGACATGGGAGCAAGCTTTGTTTGTGGTTCGGTATTTCTTGCGGTCATTGCAACACCAAGCTGCTCTGTGGGTTGCTGGAACGGTGCTCGGTACTTGTCCTTGGAATTTATTAGTTTGTTATATATATATATTCACAAGTGAAACCATCGCTCCCTGGACTTTTATTAGTTTTTATGTTTTAAGTGCTGCGGCTGCTTTGTCTAATGTCATTTTCCCTTCCATAGTAACAGAAACTTCGTTGTTAAGTTTGGGTAGCTTTTCTACGAGCTCTTCAATGTTACATTCTTCCACTTGATCTCTTTCATATAACTCACAGTAGAAATTATTCACTTCACTTATGATATCTTCTTTTTTTGTTAGAGCATTTCTAAACCTATCAATTTAATCATCTGCTTACTGACGTAATTTCGCTTCTCTAAACCACAAAGAAATAGTCTGTATTGTTTTTTCACCTTGAGGAATCCACCTAGGTCTAGATCTGATCAAAACGTCTTCCATTCTCATCAGTGTAATGGCTTGCAATTTTTCATTCTTCGACTAAATTCTTTTATAGCATCTGAAGCTTTTCCATTCTTTCTCTCTAATAATATGGATCTCTTTTATAATTTTTTTTCTTCTTCTGTTTGTTTCTTTTGTTTTTTTTTCAATTGGAAAATGCTATGGTTTTAAATCGAATTTTCATCCGTTAAACTCAAGAAGCAGTTGTTATGATATTGTACATTTTACTTGCCTCAAATATGTTTGCTCCAATTCTATATTATCGTCAGACGCCACTGCACACTCCTTCATTGTTTCTATGGTGACATTACTGTTTCACTTACATATTTATTTAGAGTCGTTAAGTAATGAACAATTTAATTTAAAAAACACGACCGTTGTCTTCAATAGTATTTGTATACTTCAGTACTACCATCGGGTGATCTGTTCTGTAGCCTGGGATTATTTTGCAATCTGGTATGTGGAAGCAGCGAAGATTGTTCAGTTAAAATCACGGGTATGTTCTTCTTCTGAATAGTGTGTACAGAGGTTTCGTTCCTTTCTGCACTCCTTCTCTACTTCATTCCTCCTCTGAAAATCGGAGTGGCCCAGCCTGAAAGTACGTCATGATATATTTTGCACCCCATCAGCCACCTTCACTTTGTGACGGGGCAGAACACGTCTCTTATTACCAAGCCTTCAATAATTTCGCCCCATCCCCCTGATTAGGAGCAAGAAAAGAAAAGAAACTGATTAAACACAGACATAACGCCAAGATCAAAATTCGATCCGCTTTATCAGGCATGAAAACGTTACCAAGTCCTGACAGTTGTAAATAAACGATTCATGTTGTATATATAGTTCAAATATCACATTGTGTCCTCATACATTTTTATCAGTTGAAATGAATGGTGTATGCATCTATAAAAGACATATTAAATCATATTACAAACAATCAATTGAACCATCTAATGCGTGTTCTTCTATGCACATATGCAGAAGTAACTAAAATGCTATAGAACCAACCTAGGCCAAACACACATGTATCTAGCTTAATGTACCTACATGAAACACGATGAATTTGTGATTTATAATCAACCTTAACAAATTGTTCCATATTAAATCAATTTGGGGACGTTGGGTACAGTACCATTGCGGTTAGCCTTCAGTAACTTTGGGGACATTGGGTACAGTACCAACATGATTACCTCCCCCCCCCCCCCCCCCCGCCCGCCACCCGTCGTTATTTTGGGGACATTAGGTACAGTACCAATGTGATTAGTCCCCCAGTCAATTTGGGGATGTTAGGTACAGTAGCAATGTGATTACTCCCCCAGTCAATTCGCAGACATTAGGTACTGTAGTGATATGATTAGTCTCCCAGTAAACTTCGGGACGTTAGGTAAAGTGGCAATGTGGTTAGTTCCCTTGTCAATTTGGAGACGTTAGGTACGGTAGCAATGTGAGTAGCACCACAGTCAATTTGGGTGCGTGAGGTAAGGTGCAATGTCGTTAGCCTCTAGTCAATGTGGGGATGTTAGGTACAGTAGCAATGTGATTAGCCCCCAGTCAATTTAGGGGCGTTAGGTACAATAGCAGTTTGGGTATCCCCAAGTCAGTTTGGTGATGTTAGGTACAGTAGCAGTTTGAGTATCCCCAAGTCAGTTTGGAGACGCTTGGTACAGTAGCAATGTGGTTAACCTCCAGTCAGTGTGGGGATGGTAGGTACAGTGACAATATGAATAGCCCCCGTTCCATTTGGGGCCGTTAGGTACAGTGGCAATATGGTTAGTCTCCCAGAAACTTTGAGGACGTTAGATACAGTAGCAGTATGGTTGGTCTCCCAGTCAATTTGGGGACGTTAGGTTCAGTGCAATGTGGTTAGTCTCCGGTCACTTTGGGGACGTCAGGTACAGTAGTGATGTAATTAGTCCCCCAGTCAATTTGGGGACGTTAGGTACAGTGACAATGTGGTTATTCCCCAAGTTAATTTGGGGACGTTAGGTACAGTGACAATGTGGTTAGAATCCAGTCAATTTGGAGATGGTAGGTACAGTAGCAGTGTGGTTATTCCCCAAGTCAATTTGGGGAAGTTAGGTAGAGTGGCAATGTGATTAGTCTCCAGTCAATTTGGGATGTTAGGTGCAGTAGCAATTTAGTTAGTCTCCTAAACCCTTTGGGGACGTTAGGTACAGTAGCAATGTGATTAGTTCCCAGTCAATTTGGGTTGTTAGGTTAAGTGCAATGTGGTTAGTCGGCAGCCAATTTAGGGACGTAAGGAAGAGCAGCAATGGGGTTGGTCTCCTAGTCAATTTGGAGACGTCAGGAAAAGGGCAGCAATATGTTGATCTGACAGTAAATGCTTTACATGTGTGCGTGTGTGTGTGTGTGTGTGTGTGTGTGTGTGTGTGTGTGTGTGTGTGTGTGTGTGTGTGTTGTGTGGGTATTCTTGACTTTTTAAATAACACTGTCGAAAAGATTTTGCATTTCCTCCCAAACTACAGAGTCGTGACGCTTTGTTTTGTAGTAATTTCCTACAATGTATTACGTACAATGTCACAGTGGGCCAGACGAAGGAACTGATTTGCTTATTCTGTTTATATGTCTCAGCGGTTGTAGCTTTCCATGGTAGATGTGTATTCAAAGTTAAACCTATCGCGTTGTGTGGACGTGCAACCGAGTGAAAAGTGTTCACGGGCACACACCTTGATTACAAGACAGGACGGAGATGTGTGTGTGTGTGTGTGTGTGTGTGTGTGTGTGTGTGTGTGTGTGTGTGTGTGTGTGTGTGTGTGTGTGTGTGTGGACGTTGTGGAGTCAAGACCCGCAAGGTCTCCTTTTGTCATTGGCCATCTCATCTGTAGCTTACGTAAACTATTTTATTAGCAAAGGACCCGTGACATTTCGAAAATTTCGCATGCTTTATGTTTTGACCTCTTAAAAATCAAATTTATAAAAATGTTTTTTTCAAATTTACTAAAAGTTTAAAAGAGGTGAAATCATTTCTGTTGCCAGCCGTCTCCTCCTCCATACATGATGAAAACTTAGCATTGCCACAGACAGGCTAATTCCTTTCACCTATCACCTCACCTATTCTGGAGTCTTGAAGACCGTTGGGGCGCCACAAAAGACTTTGGAACCAGCTTCCGCCACTCCTCCAGGTTCCCAAACGCTCTTAGGCAGCTGCTGAATGTGAGGTCAGTCCATCCACTGATGCTGTCCTACCTTCTCTTTCTCTGTCTTCCTCCCCTTCTGTCTCCTTGTCCTGTTCTTTTTTTTATAACGGTAAGCAAGTACTGTTGATCTTGATACACAATCATGCCATCCCACTTTCATTCTTTTCACTGTGCATAACAGGTCTTCATATGGTCCACTAACTTGCCTTACTTTGGCTGCTTTTTTTTTTACTCGTTACAGTCGTGCAGAGCTATCGCCTCCCCCCACCCCCCATCCGCCTTGCTTCCCAACGCTGTTTGAGAATTGAATGAACTGTTGCTGTAACTGGTGGTGATGTCTCCATTTCCATCCCCAACTACCATCCCACCTCATTCCTGCCGGACGTCGGGCGTGGATCATCTTTGTCGCTGCTGAATGCCTCGCCGTTGTCCCTGGCTCTCTTGTTGTTGCCATGGGAGCCTGGACTATCCGATGTCTGGGTCTTTCAACAGTGGTGGACTTTCGGTAAACAGTGACAATTTGTGACAGAGAACTGTGCATCTTTGGTGAAACGGTGAACAGTTTGAGAAAGAGAGCCTAGCATTTGTTCCTGTATTGCTAAAAAGAACAAAAATAACAACAACGACAACAACAACATCCCCATCATCATCATCATCATCATCATCATCATCATCATCATCATCATCATCATCATCATCATCATCAACAACAACAACAACAACAACAACAACAACAACATCCCCATCATCATCATCATCATCATCATCATCATCATCATCACAACAACAACAACAACAACAACAACAACAACAACAACAACAACAACAACAACCAACAACCAACCAAACAAGCACAAACAAAAATCCTTATGACTGGTTTTCTTTTTTTTCCCCATAGATATATTACTTTGGGGGGTGGGGCTAGAATGCCTGCTGTTGTGAAAAGTGCACCTACAGGATGGTTCACCATATACGACTGTATTTAACTGAGGGAGTGTGTTGAGGAGATGGGATAGGAGAACAAAATGGAAGTCAAGTCAGAGTAGGAAATGAATTGAGCCACACATCTGTTAGAATTACATATAAACTGAGGCGCTGTATTTCAGTTCGATCGAGTGTTTGGACATGGGATTCCAATTCAAACCTGTATGGGCGGTGTTTTCTCATGTTAATTAAAAAAAAACAAATCTTGCTATTTATTTCAACTCATTTTCACATTCCAAGGAAGCTGGTGAAGGTTTTCTTCAGCGAACAATCTGAGGTTTTTATCGGTAGGGAGATTTCCTCCCGGCTCCCTCTCGACCACCTGTGGATGTAGTCCCCGTTACAGTCGCAGCACTAAACTCTGGGGCCCTATACAGCATTTGGTAATACTGGAGTGTAATTGTTTGTGGAGTAGGCAGTGTGCTGTGTTTATTTCTTCATCCTTTGAAAACGCCGAATCGCTAAAATATCACAAGTCGATGCACTGCAAATTCAAATGTTTTGTTTGTAGGCGTGTCCAGGCGAATGAGTCATTCATTTCACATTTCCATCAGACACAATATTCTGACAGTTTGCGTTTTCAAAGCATGCTCACACTCAAGGCAGACTATCCTTGACACAAAGCGATATATTGTCAGAATTAAAAACAAAAAAAGAAAATGAATAAAACCTGCGAGTTTATACATGAAGTATGACAAATCAGACGAATCCTTTAGTGAAGTCCATCTAAATCTCAAACCATGGAATAATTGGTGATCTCACTGCAGAGAGCGTAATTTGTCGAGTGTACGAGTACATTTCGGTATGTGCAGTAGACGTGTTTTGTGGAATTTGGTTTGATTCGAGTCTGCACGCATCATTTGTTATAGATGGCTCACGACACTGGACATTGTATTTAGATCATTTGAAAACCAGAAGCACAAATATTCACAATACTCCCATGCTTTGATTCAGAACTGACAGAGTTAGAGGGGACAAGCAATTCAGAAGAAGATTTACTATTCCAGCGAACGTTAAGACAAACACATTAGAAAACAAAACACGATGCACTTTGACCTCCTTGGTCTTCTTCGGGCAAGACAATCGACGTTCAAGGCAATGGCCATGGAGAATGGACGATAACTAAGGCAATGGCCATGGAGAATGGACGAGAACTAAGGCAATGGCCATGGAGAATGGACGATAACTAAGGCAATGGCCATGGAGAATGGACGATAACTAAGGCAATGGCCATGGAGAATGGACGATAACTAAGGCAATGGCCATGGAGAATGGACGACAACTAAGGCAATGGCCATGGAGAATGGACGATAACTAAGGCAATGGCCATGGAGAATGGACGACAACTAAGGCAATGGCCATGGAGAATGGACGATAACTAAGGCAATGGCAATGGAGAATGGACGATAACTAAATCTCCTCAAATTGGGGGCAAAATGAAGACCAAACGCGTCACGTTTTGTCTTGTAATTTGGTTGTCTCTTTGGTTTGGCGGAGAAATCAATCTCCTTTTGATATTCTTTTTTTTCATTTACTTATGTGCCCTTCCTTGTGGGTTTTAAAAAAATTCATTTCCATTCATTCCTCAGTTTGCTATCTAGACATCAATTCAGTCACATATATCCGAGGCATTTTACTTAAAATTCATACGAATACTTGAAAAACAAAGAAGATATCCTGTTCAGTTCTAGGGTAGACACCTGTAGACAGAAGCATCTCTGAAGACTGCATTAGTTCAGTTTTGCTGGAATCATCACCCCATCCTACCATGGCCACTCTCACAACCACCGCTGATGCAGGCTTTTCCCCTATACTTGGCATCCCTGTGTCTAATGGAACTCTAGCCCTAGATGACACCACTGTCAATGTTGGGGCAGCCCTGTCTCCAGAAATGGCTTTCAATTGTACAGAATGGCCTGAAAATCTAAGATGTTATTCTTGGAAACTGCTCTGAACTTGGCACCCGTCAGACAATACAAGTAGAAGTTGGCTGCGCAGTTGGTATACAACAGGATGTGGGTGACTGCATTGAAGATTTCAAACTTTCCATACTGAATCGGGTCATGCAGGTCCAAAACCGGATACATGGTCATACATACTGAAACTGGTGTTGTCAGGAGAACAAAACAAAGACTTGCAGCCATCAAGGTGACAGTCAATGAAACTACTTTCCGTTGTCTGGAATCCTGGGTGGCCTGTTGCATGGGAAGACGTGTGCCAGTTCTGACCGATCTGACAACTGTCCGGAGAAGAACACTGTTGCTGACCAATAACAACATGAAAGGCAGTACACAGTTATCGGCCAGGTCTATCCAATGCCAAACCATGTCAAAAAAACGTGCGTACGTTTTCAGTTCCTTGTTTAGAAAGCAATACCCCATTCTGATATGAAATCCGTAGAGAACGTGACAGTTGATTAGAACGATAGCAACAGGTATTACACCAGCAGTAATCTGCGACATTCTCAGCGTCCATACAGCATTGACACGAAGTGGCCACAGCACAGAAGCTGCTCTCAGCATGGTGAGTGCTACGAGCATCCAGGGGGGCAAAGACTTTGTCGTATACACCAACATCTTGTACACGCGGCACTGCCAGGACCCCAGTCGGCTAAAGTGCATCACACTGAATTCCATTTGCAGCGTGAGTAGAAGGGTTCTGTAAACAGCATCAGCAAGTCAGAGCAGGCCAGAACTAGGAAGAAAGCACTACAAGGGGATTCTGGAAGACGAAGCATGATCTTGATAATCATAACGTTTCCGTACATTCCGAACACACACACAGCAGGACAGCCAACTTTGAGGATCCCTTTAGCAATCTTTGCAAATGGTAAGTACAGAAGGAAACGATCTCTTTCGAGACGAGTTTGGTCTTCCTGTGTTCGAATTTGGTTTTCCATTGTTCGAATTTGGTTTTCCTTTGTTCGAGTTTGGTTCTCCACTATTCGAGTTTGCCACTCCATTGTTCGAGTTTGGTTCTCCACTATTCGAGTTTGCCACTCCATTGTTCGAGTTTGGTTCTCCACTATTCGAGTTTGCCACTCCATTGTTCGAGTTTGGTTCTGTATTGTCCCACTACCTGAGAATACACAACCTAGAAGTAAATTACGTTTGTTTATTTTGAATTGCTTCCATATCTAATTCAATGTGTGGGAGTATCTTGTCCATATCACATCTTCAGGACATATTCAAATGAAGATTAAGAATGAAATGAAACAGTAAACGTGAAAAATGGTTAATGAAACTGCCATCACAGCAAAGCAGCACCATTCCTACATCCATCACAGACTTTGTGTGTGCCAGTAAAAGTGTTGCTACATGTTGACGGTCTCATCGTGCATGTGTCAATTATCTTTGAAGAGGGGAGAAATTAATGCAGTGCACACACACACACACAGAGAGAGAGAGAGAGAGAGAGAGAGAGAGAGAGAGAGAGAGAGAGAGAGAGAGAGAGAGAGAGAGAGAGAGAGAGAGCTAACTGTGGAGTTTTAAATTGTGCTGTGTGCATATTGTTATGTTGTATAATGCTTCTTGCAGAGCCTGTCCTATGCACCCTGGCCATTCCAGGCTCCAACACAGAGCATCTTGAGTGGTTTTTGTTTTCCTGACTATTTGTCAGCAAGGGGATGAGTTTGTCTGTCAGCCATGATGAACTCACTGGACGGTAAAGGGAAACCTATGTTTGGAGCACTTTGTCTAATCCCCCCCCTCTCTCTCTCTCTCTTTCTCTCTCTTGAACAGGTGGGCATAGCATTCCTAATCAGGGTTGCCCAATCGGCTCGGCCGCTGCTGAATATCATCGTCGCTGTCGTCAAAGACGATCAACCAAGTGTCTGGAGGCCTCCTTCATGGAGGGTTGTGACTAGGACTGCCAGTGATCATTTTCACCTGGCGCTTTCGCCACTTGTCCATTGCTGCAGGACTCTAGTGGGGTTGATAAATACTGCTCAGATTAACCTGTGTGTGTTTGTTGTGGTGGTGGTAGAGCTGTTGCATGGGGGAAACCCAACTCTCTCGGCCAGAGAGGTGGTTTGACGGTTGTCTGTGAAACGTCACGACTGTCAGCCTCCATGGCTGCAGGAGCCTGCTGGAGAGGAGTCTGAGTTCATCATCAGACCGCATCTGGGGGCTCTGAGTCCACGTTTGTTTCTTGTTTTGTTTTTGTTTTGTTTTGTTTTTCTTTGGAGTTGACTCCCAAAGCCTATCTTATGAATGGGTATAGCTGCAAGACAGCGGAGATTTGGAATCAGTGTGTTCCTTCACTTTTATGAGTTACTTATCTTTTTTTGTGTTAAATAGAGTACTTGTATAGCGCCTATCGCCGGCCAGACACTAATTTCAAAGCACTTTACAATCTGCATTTCCGTTTACACAATGGGTTGCCTTCCTAGGTGGGACTGACAGACGAACTGCCTGCTGGCGCTTAATTCCGTGGTTTCCCATGTCATTCTGTCATTATCCATCATTCAGTTTAACAATTGTTTTATTCTTTCAATTTTTCACGTATAATGCATGCTATGTGTAATGTACCATCCATACCAAACTGGTCTTCTCTTCCGAAAGTTGGTAATGGGATGTTACATGTGTGCAAGATGTAATGCGTCTGTTCACACATGGAACATTGGTTTATAGTCTCATTCGAAGAAGTATTTGGGAAATGGAGTCAGAACCAATGCTAACTATGAGGGATAAATTCCTAGTGTACTAAAAGGGCTCTACGGAATTTCGAACCTGCAACGCCAGGATCACCAGGATTATGAGTCCGGCACTCTACCAACCGACCTATTCCAGCTCCAGGGGTTTAAGGCATCAGAGGCCTGCCTTTGCCCCGTTTTTCCTGTCAGTGGACACAGCTCTGCCACTTGAGGGCCAAGAGTTGATGCATGTGGTGTGGGCGTTTCATGATAATGATGATTGTTATTATTAATACTTATATAGCGCCCATCCTTGGCTAGAGACCAAGCTCTAAGCGCTTTACAACCCTCACTCGTTTACACAACAGGCCGCCTACCTGTGAAGTAGCAACTGAAGAGCTGCCAGCTAGCGCTTCATTCAGTTGTTTCCCGTGGCATCCAGTCAATATCATTCAATATCGTTCACTCAGTTTCCTTAATTCCTTCAGTCTTTCCATTTTTCACCCAGGGTGTATGCTATGTGTAACGTGTCATCCATACCAATGGCCAAGCTGGCCTTCTCTTTCGAAAGTTGGTGATAAGATTTTACGAGTGTGCAAGTTGTTATGCGTTCGTTCACACACGGAACCTCGGTTTAAAGGCTCATTCGAAGGTCTGCATGGGAAATGGA
The DNA here is from genome assembly GCA_018398815.1 of Conus ventricosus. Lineage (NCBI taxonomy): Eukaryota > Metazoa > Mollusca > Gastropoda > Neogastropoda > Conidae > Conus > Conus ventricosus. Next base: position 16,324,107 of record CM031618.1, read on the forward strand.
GTCGGAACCAATGATCGATGGGAACTTTTCCCCACTGCTTGCATTTAGATAATTGTATGAACACATTTCAGTTGCTACAACTTATTGTCTACATTAGATTGCAAAACATTGTCCTCCTCTTCATCTTAACCTTACAGAGCGTTTTCACGGATGGGCCCAGCATTCCATCCTTCCAATCCAGCAGCAAGGTCACCAACACAGAAGTTCTGGACGAGGTAAACTTTCCCTCAATGGACGAGTTGATCATCAAGTCACAACTCCGTGGACCTGACCACGTCATAAGAATGGAGGACCACCGGATTCCAACGCAGCTCATGTTTGAAAGCTAACCCAGGGTCACAGAAAGGGAGACCGCTGATGCAAACGTTAAACAGATAGATTGAAGGACAGTGCTTGATGGTGCGATATCTGTCCTGCTGAACTTGTGATGACAGCTAAAACCAGATCACGCTGGCGTGTAGGGCCCACTACTCTACCAGCAACACTATCTTCAGAGCTGTACCAACCAGACTGTTTTGCATTTATTTTCGGCACTTTTGTTCACTGGTCACACATACGGGTATTGCAATTAATGAACTGAACACGGAAGCTACCACAAAAAAAGGTAATTTTATAAGCGAAAATGCGATTTCGGTGATCAAACACAGTAACACTCCCTCCCCCACCTGCAGAATGAATAGATATTATAATATCATCTGCTGTACGTTATGCTGTGGGTCATTGCCTCTGTCCACACTATCCCTGGTCATTATGAGAGAGAGAGAGAGAGAGAGAGAGAGAGAGAGAGAGAGAGAGAGAGAGAGAGAGAGAGAGAGAGAGAGAGCATAAGTCAGTATGTATAGTACACAGCATCTTACCAGTGTGTGGACATTTTGTTGAAGGCGCGCACTAGTCAAAATATGCTCTGTGACGAACAGCACGTGCCTTGTGCGCAAGTGTGTGAAAGACCAAGTGGACTACATCCGCCAGGGAGTGTGCATTGTTGTTATCTTAGGGTCGGGTGATGGTGTAAAGGGTTCACAGGCGTGCTGTTACGAGGAAAGCACCAAAGACCTTTCAAGAGGCAGCAATAGAACGTGGCTACCAAACAGAGACCACTTTTACATTTCCCCTTCAGAGTGGGAGAGAAGCTGCCGGCAACCCGCACCACCCACCATCACCTCTACGTGCTGAGGGGCTCGCTGGGTTGCTCTTGGACCCACCCTGGAGTTGACCGTCCAGCGAGCTCTAAAGACTGGTAGTTGTCCCCCTTTCATCGGCTGACGAGGCAAGTTAAATGCCTGCGACTTTGTCAGGTAGTTTCAGGTTTCTGAACATCATAGATGCATGCATTCACCTTTTTTTGTCTCTCCTTTTCCCTGTAAAACTAACATTTTGTTATATTCCCGAACGTTTAGAGTAAAACAACAAGACTGCGGAAGACATGAGTGGAAACCCCTGAATGTGATTTAATTAGAAAATATGAAAGACGATTGCACATGTACACCAGAGCTAGAGCATTTTTGTTGTTCATATTTGTGCTGAAGAGGAGAAGGAGGGGGGTGGGTGGAGGGGTGGGGGTGGGGGGGGGGTCGGTCCTCTTGTGCCATTTGTCAACACTGTTACAGGTGCTTCTCCAACCCCCACCCCCCACCCCTGTAACTTCTCCCATGGTTTGGGGGAGGATGTAATGGATATTTGGTTTTTGTGCCGTCGTTGTTTTGCTATCCTCTACTTTCCCTTTTCTCAGCTTTTCTCTCCCTCCCTCCAGCCTTAACATTTCAGTTCCAGAGTTTGCTTAATCCGAAACAATTGTTGAAGAACCAGAGTTGGTAGTGCTGGAGGAGAGAAGAGTCTGTCTTCTTGAAGTGTGACTCTGTAGGCATAGCAGTGTCAGCTTCTGTGCATGACTGGCCTCTCATTCTGATTCTTCTCTTTAAACCCCTTTGCCGCAGAGTGCACGGCCACCCTATAAGCCAGGGAATACATTACTGCAGTCACTTACTGTGTCGACTTCACTATGTCTAATAAACTACTTGGAATACAACCTTTATATTTGGTCCAATGACTTGATATATATTGTGGATTACTCTCAACTATTCTCAGACTATTTACTTCTTTACGTTTACTGGTTGCCAGTGAAAGTTTCTTGTTTACATCGTGTCATCACTTCGAAAATTCTCCGGGCTACAGGAGTACAGAATGCTGGGGTAGTAAATAGTTTAAATTAACCCAGATTCATATTTAAACGTTGAATGGATCTGATCACAATCTATCTCGCACAGCTTCTCCTCCAGGTTTCCTTTAACCCTTACTGTGCTTCCTGGGTCTTCCATGATCCAGTGACGCAATAAAAAAACCGCATCAATACTTATGAACGGATAGAGCTATACTCACGAATTGTTAGGACTTCCTCGACGATCTTAATAGCCGTTGGTACTGTTACAGATGGTGCGTGGTGCGTGGTTTGCAGTCTGACTTTCACCTGAAGAAGTTTGGATGCGTGTACGACTTTCCCTATGCACACCCACACTACACGAACATAGATAGCCAGGCAACAGGTTACGTTTCTTTCTTTCTCTCTCTCTCTCTCTCTCTCTCTCTCTCTCTCTCTCTCTCTCTCTCTCTCTCTCTCTCTCCTCTCTCTCTCTCTCTCTCTTGGTGCCTGAACCATCGAATCATTACAAATACATATTACACAAAAAGCATGAACAGGCACAGCACAAAGTTCTCGCCACCACCAAAGGGCGCACAACGACGCTAGATACTATATTGTCATATCAAACCCAGCTGGCACCCATAACAGTGTCACGATAAACAGTCTATGCACTTGGCCACATCTGGCCCTAGTCACGCGGTCTTCACACAGTTCAGAAACAACTCACGGGAGCAGTTCGTACAGTCCTCCCAGGCACTCCCACACAACAGAAGAACACATGTCGACTCGACGGAAAACGAAGCCGCTCACTGAATCAGCTCGTGGAGTACTTCCAGGGACTCCCACACCACAGAAGAGCATAAGCCGTCGTCCCGACGAAATCTGAAGCCCTTTCACACACCAGCTTGTTCCTGACCACACGGACAGCCTCTCGACACTTCCTTGGGGTGGAGACAGTGGCTGGGCTTATGTTGCACCCCACCCCCAGTTGGCAGTGCAAACACGATGTCTACTGGCCCGTGGTCAGTCTCTCCACACCCCCACGGGGCAGAGACAGTGGTTGTACATGGGCTGCACCCCACACTCAGATGGCAGTCAGTTCCAGGTCAGACACAGGGGCTTAACCGACATCTGGGGAACTGATAGCTACCTTGAATTATCGAGCCTGCTTCCTATACATTTATCGTTCTTGTTTGTCATTAGCAGTCCCTCTTCACATAATACATTTCACTGGAACTTGGGGGAAAATACCCATAATAGAATCTACAAACTTTCAATACAGTGGGTCCATTGCAAAAATCATTTTTCTTGGGTTAACCCCATGACTGTTTACACTAAAGGAAAGGGTTTCCACATGGGACCCTCTTTCAAAGTACCAAGAATGCAATTATTGCATATAAAGGAACAAACTCTGTTTGTCCCATTTTATGAAGAAAAGAATGTTTTTATCTTATCACATCATTACTGACGTGTCTGATTACATTCAAGGAACGATTTCCGTTCGCCCCTTTTTATCAAGAAAATAATGGTCATCATCATCACTAACGTGTCTGATTACATTTCAGGGAACGATTTCCGTTAGTCCCTTTTTATCTTTCATCAACAGGAATCAACTTACATTTTCCAATAATGTATGCACAATAATGTTCCTTGCTCCCTTCCAGAGCTCACGAACAATAACATAATTATAATAGTGTAGGGGGAAGATAAACTACACATTTTGTTTTCAATAACACGTTGATTCAACTAGATCACTTTTCCCCAAACACGTATAAGTATGCATGTTCTTTCTTTCGACTACTCACTCCATTCTTCTCATCCACCTCTTGACTCACACATTTACTAACTACAATTTCCTACTATCACTCTATGTCTCGTCAAATCACAAGATATATCAAGGGAACAATTACATACTATAGGCAATTTCTAAGAACTGAAAAGTTTCCGACCACTTGTAGAAAAAAGACCCCCCCCCAAAAAAAAAAAAAAAAAAAAAAAAAAAAAAAAAAAGGGGAGGTGAGCTCTGGTCACGATCGAGGAGAGTCAGGCTTTCGAGAGCTGCAACATAAATTAACTCTTTTATGTTAATTAACATCCGATCAAGCCTCAAAATGCAGCTAAGTTGACCGAGCACCTGTTGCCTACCTCCACACGAGTTTTGGATTACTTTTTTCATGCATCAACGGCCCCGTGAAAAGGAAAATGTGGAACTCGTACTGTTGAAAGTTATGGGTGGCGGTAATGGCGGAACTCGGAAAAGAAACAACGCAAAACAGGATCCAACACTAGTTCCAGCTCGTCTGACACTTCAGTGACAAAGAATATCGAAGATACTGAAGTAAAGTGCACCCCAAAGAAGCAGAAGACCCTAGCCACCAGCACCCCAGCACCATTCAAGGAGAAACTGTCTCGGTTTGTTTATCAGTCGAGAGATACGATGGCGGAGAAAGGGGACGAACGCCCAACAGCAGCTTCAGCAGACTACCACGTTGTTTTCTCCCCTGACTTGTCTCCATCAAAACACCAACTAGGCCTAAGCGAGATTACCAATGAACAGCTGAAGATCAAGTTGTGTGCCAATGGAGCAGAAATTTCAAAATTGACGCAAATGGTGGACGAGTTGAAGGCAACCCTTTTTACGGTGCAGGTGACAACGACAGACTGAAGAAAGAGGTGGCTGATGCGAGGAAGAGAGAGGACCAGCTGAAAACGCAAATCGCCGAAGCCAAGCATCGAGCGGAACTTGCTGACAGTCGTGTCGAAGACCTGTCCGCATATGTACGCAGAAATAACTTGCGTATATATGGCATCAAGGAAGAGCAGACGTCCGGAACCAGAGAAACACCTGACCAGTGCGAGGAGAAAGTGCTTGCTCTTTTCAACGACAAACTCAAAATCCCAGTGAAAAAGGGCGATATTGAGGCAGTACATCGGTGGGCACTAAGCAGGCACGTCGGCTCTGACGATTCAGCGTCTCCAGGATAGGCCTACTGGACGGGGCATCATTGTCAGGTTCGTGTCGCGGCGCATTCGGGACAGCGTGTTGTACGCTCGACGCACTCTAAAGGGCACGAGGATCACTTTAGTTGAGGACTTAACCCCAGAGCCTACACATTGTTGTGTTCAGTAAAGAATGAAAACACTCTCTGTCAACAAGCCTGGTCAAAGAACGGGAACATTTTTGTGAAGACAGTTAGCGGGAAGATAGGGAGTGTGAAAGTCTCTAGCCGACCTGAGACAATTGTGTTGATGGATATGATGATGTGTTGCCTGTTACAGAAGGTCAGTAAGTGTGTTTGTGTTTTTTTCCTTCGTGTATGTGCGTAAAAGTTTCGTTATAATAACCTTCCTCTGTAGAGGGATTTTGAGATTTTCCCCTTATTCCAAAATTTTACAATGTTTACCCTTTTCGGCTATTTCATTGGTCAATGTTTTGGGTCAAGGCAATTCAACAGCCGTGTGATAAGCGGGATGAGGAACCAGTGGATCTTTCGTTTTTTTTAATTTGTTATCCTGGCTACATAATGGCTATCGTTGTTTCTTTGACAATCAAATAACTACCCGGCTGTGAGGATCTGCTTGTCTTTTTGGTCTTACTGTCGGAAGCACGTGGGTTTTTGTTTTTGTCACGTGATAGATGTTCATGATGGCCGCTAACGGATTTGGCGACTGTGGAAAGGGCCTGTATACTTTTTTTCTTTATGTATTCTTTTTGCACTGTGTATAGCAGAATATGCTTGTTAAAGCCAGTTGATGTGGAGTGGGGCAATGGACCTACAGATGAAACCTTTTTTTAGTTGTAAATTCTACATGTTGTGTGCCTGTCTTGTTTTGTTGTCGTTTGTGTGTGCTGATACAGCAAACTTACATTGTGTGCATGTGGATGAGAGTGTGAACATTGAAATTAGGTCAGGTTGGATTTTTCAAATTGTCCTTATGATACTAGTTTTCCAGAAGACGGGTTATCTTTATTTCGGTGGATTTCTGGATTGAGTGAGGTACTGTTGTTCTTTTTTTATAGTAATGTGAGACAGAAACAGAAAATGTGCTTAATCATTTGATTTTACTATATGTTGTGGAATAAGATATGTTTTGTACTCTGTTTATACCACTCCTTCTTCTCTTCCAAACTTACCAAATGGCGGTGATAACTCCTTTAAAATATGCTCATTAACTGTAACGGCTTAAACAACTCCAATAAGAGGAAGGATGTATTTGATTTCCTTAGGAAAAGAGAAGCCAACATATATTGTCTTCAAGAGACACATTTGAAAACAGAATCAGAAAACTTCATAAGAGCAAGTTGGGGTTATAATGTCTGGCTCTGTGGTTCTGAGACAAATAAAAAACGGGGTTGCCATTCTTTTTAGCAATAATTTTGAATATAAATTGTTAGATGTCATTAGAGATCCTCATGGTTGTTATATTGTAATGAAGCTGGAAATTCTAAATAAAAAACTTACCTTAGTCAACCTATATGGGCCAAGTAATAACGATACACCTGAATTTTTTGATGGTGTGTGCGAACAAATTGAGCGCATTGCCAATGAACATGTGATTATCACTGGTGACTGGAATTGTGCCCTGGACATGAAAATAGATGTCAGAAATTATGCAAGTGTGAATAATCGTCCTAGGACCAGAAAAAGAATTATTAACATGAAGGTAAAATTCAATCTTTTGATGTTTTTAGGGAAATGTATCCTGAAAAAAGATCATATACTTGGCGCAAATTTAATTCATTTAAACAAGGAAGACTTGATTATTTTCTAATTACTGAAGAATTATTGGTCGAAACAAATAACATTTTTACTAACCCGGGATACAGATCAGATCATTCTTTAGTCACTATACTTTTAAAAAAAGAGCAGCTTAAACGTGATAGGCCTTTCTGGAAATTTAATAATAGTTTGCTTAAAGATAAAAAATATATTTCAGAAATAAAAAGAATCATCAATGAGGTGAAAAAACAGTATGCACAATTACCTTACAATTTAGACAACATTGAAAATATTCCTAACGAAAATATCTCCTTTGAGATCAATGATCAACTTTTTTTGAAACCCTGTTATTAGAAATTAGGGGGAAAACAATATCTTATAGCACTTACAAAAAAAGAAAGGAAACCCAGCAAGAACTCAACCTTGAAAAAAGAATAAGTAATCTTGAACGTGATTTGCATGAGGAAGATATTCCAGTTTTAGAAAACTTAAAAACACAGTTACAGGAAATTAGGGATCACAGGATTCAAGGTATGGCAATGCGTTCGAGGGTTCGCTGGATCCATCAGGGTGAAAAGGGTTAGTAAATATTTCTGTAATCTTGAAAACCGTAACTACCTAGACAAGTCTATACCCTTTTCTCGAAAAAGAAAATGGAACAATAATTTCAGATCAAAAAAATGTTCTTAATGAAACAAAATGCTTCTATGAAAATTTATATTGCTTTAGAGAGGTAAACGAAGTTAACATTACTGATGAACTCCCTGATGCACCAGTTCTATCTAATGAGGAGAGTGAATCTATCGAAGGCTTGATAACATTTCAGGAAGCTGCTTGTGCTTTGAAAAATATGAAAAATTTTAAAAGTCCAGGACCTGATGGCTTTACTGTTGAATTTTTTAAGTTTTTCTTTATTAATATTGGCTCTTTCCTTGTGCGTTCTATCAACGAGAGTTTTGACAAAGGTCAAATGTCAATAACCCAGCGGCAAGGAACTATAATATGTATCCCTAAAGAAGGGAAACCTAAACGATTTATTAAAAACTGGCGCCCTATTTCCCTTTTGAATACTACATACAAAATCGCTTCAGCTTGTATTGCTAACCGTCTCAAGAGAGTTTTACCAAGTGTTATTCATGAAAGCCAAAAAGGTTTTTCTAAAGGGCCGTTTCATTGGCGAAAATATCAGGTTACTCTACGATACATTGTTGTACACTGAAAATAAAAATATTCCAGGCATGTTATTATTAGTAGATTTTGAAAAGGCGATTGACAGTGTGTCTTGGTCCTTTCTACTAAAATGCTTACATTTTTTTTAAATTTGGCCCAGACATTATTAAATGGATAATGACTTTTTATAACCAAATTTTCTACCTGTATCTCGGTCAATGGCCAATACACTCCTTGGTTTTCAATAGAAAGAGGAGTCAGACAGGGGATCCTGCCTCACCTTATTTGTATTTAATCTGTGCGGAAATATTGTCTCTCATGATCCGCCGTAATGTGAACAATAAAGGAATTAAAATTAAAAATAAAGTAAACTTACTATCCCAATTTGCTGATGACACAACATTGTGCCTTGATGGATCAGAAAAGTCATTTATTGAAGCAATACATACCCTTACAAGATTTGCACATATTTCTGGTCTAAAAATAAATTATGACAAAACCCAAGTTGTTTGGATAGGTAGCAGAAAAAAATTCTGGCATGCAATATATGCGTGATAAGAATTGTGTTTGGGACCCAGGCACTTTTAAGGTTTTAGGCATTACATTTTCCACCAACACTGACACTATTGTACAACTAAACTACGAGGACAAACTTTTTTCAATCAGACGCGTCTTAGCGTCTTGGAAAAAAAGACAGATTACTCCGTATGGAAAAATAACTGTTATTAAAACCTTAGTGTTTTCAAAAATTATCTATTTATTAATTAATTTGCCTGACCCACCAGACTATTTTTTGAAATCTTTAGAAAAAGAACTGTACATGTTTTTGTGGAATGGCAAACAAGGCAAAATCAAAAGGTCTGTGGTTGAAAACAGTACTTTGAAGGTGGATTGAAGATGCTGAATGTTGGAAACTTTTTGTCTTCTATGAAGATATCTTGGTTAAGGAGACTGAACTCTGATTCTGAGTGGAAGGATTTTACCCTTAATATGTTTCCTAGGTTAGGACATTTAAAACATTTTGAGCCGAATATGCTAATATTATTATTGAAAATGTTGGAAACCCATTCTGGAAGGATGTTGTAAAACATTACAAAAAACTATGTACAAAATGTTGTGTATCTTCTGTGCATGAATTCATGTCTGAATGTATTCATTACAACATTAATATTATACGGGGACGAAGGGTAGTTGGGTGCGAGAATGGTGTGACTATGACATTTTCTATGTAAAAAATATAATTAATGATAATGGTCAGTTTATGACATATAACCAATTTCTGCTTAAGTACCCAGGTATTAGAACCAATTTATATTGTATGAAGGTATTGTCGACGCAGTCCGAACATATGTCAAAAGTTAAATGTAGTTCTAACCAACAGATACAAAACTTTAGACTCGATGACATGGTCCTTTATTTATAAGGGCAATAAACATGTGCAGACCATTTTAAATGGAAATGATGCTATTCCAACAGCAGTCAAAAAATGGAACAACTTGTTTGAAACTCTGAGCTGGAAGCATATTTTTTCACATTATATAAAACTACCAAAGATTACAGCTCAGATGGTTTCAAACCAGACTATTACATAGACTACTCCCCACTCAGAGATATTTGTTCAGGATTAAAATTATTGATTCCCCTGTTTGCAACTTTTGTAATATGGATGAACAATGCATTTCACACATGTTGTATGATTGTGCTATTGTCAACAGATTTTGGATCGGTTTTGAACATTTGCTTAAGGAAAAATGTCCACATTGTGATTACCTTCAAATTGATAAAGAATTAGTTTTGTTCGGAGTAAAACAAAATATTACAACAGATAAGCCTCTAGATTTTATTCTGCTTCGGCTAAATTTTATATATACAAGACAAATTGCAAAATATACACCCAAATGTCCAGTTGTTCATAACATTTCTTAGAAACAGATTGGAATCAGAAAAATATGTATCGTTTTTTGAACAACACATATAGAGAATTTGAAGAAAGTTGGCTGCCTTATTCCACACTTTTTTCTTGATCTTTGAAATACGGTTTTTTTATTAACAAAACTGGATAAAGCCCTATGGCTGCTGTCAAAGAATTTTATTTTATTACTCTTTTTCAAAATTTTTTGTATTTCTCTGTTATGGTTATTATCAATCATGCAATCTGTTTTCAATATTATACTATGTTACAGTATTTAGTCGATTCCTATCAATATTATACAAGCTGTGTGTGGCATGCTGTGAAAGAAGACAAGAAAAGAAAAGAGGAAGTTGTAGAAACCTACCTTGAGCATTCCGAAGAGGTCTCATCATACTCTAACTTGTTTCACTCCACGTAACTTACTACACAAAAACTATACTATGTATAGATCAACTTCAACCGATACTAGCGATAAGAGTATCATGTATTTATATATATGCTGTATCATCTATGATAATCAACTAACACTCTCTCCTGTATCCTTTACCTGTGTGTGTGTGTGTGTGTGTGTGTGTGTGTGTGGTGTTGTGTGTGTTGTGTGTGTGTGCGTGTGTGTCCTTTCGCCTCTGTGTTGTAGTCGTGCATTTGTATATGTATTGGTATGTGTATTTGCATTATGTATATGTGTTATGTATATGTATATATATGTGTGTATGTGTATGCAGGTGTGTGTACGTATAGTCATATATACATGTGTGCATATGTGTACATACGTATGTGTGTGTGTGTGTGTGTGTGTGTGTGTGTGTGTGTGTGTGTGTGTGTGTGTGTGTGTACATTGTGGGGTGCATGTTATTTTCTCAAATTCATAGTACCTAGTATTACTGTTTTGTCACTATAATGTTCTGTGTTTGTCAGTTTGTTTGTAACTGAAAATGAAAAACAAACCTCCTTGTAACTACTACTTTTTTTCTCTTTTTTTTTTCCCCACTCATTCAAACTGAGTAAAACACAAAGAAAAATTGCCAGATTGTAACAATTGTATATTTACTATTCATAATTCATTTATTGTTTATAACTATGCAGCCTTACATTCGTACATGTACTGGACATGCTTATGTCAAATTGTTTGTTAAATTCATGTCGAAGGATGAGTGCGTGAAGAAGGGAAGAAGGTGAAGGAACTGTAGAGTGGAGGGATGAGAGAGGAGGAATAAAACATATTTAAAAAAAAAAAAAAAAAAAAAAAAAAAAAAACCTAAAAAAAAAAAGCCACCTTCATTAGCACAAACCCCAAATTCAATTAACTATCAACACATACCTGACTGCCAGCGAGGGCCTGCCTTCAGTCTTCCTTTGGCTCTCTGAAAGCGTCGCTCTGTCGGTGGCTCTTCAGAGACTGAAGGGAAATCCTCGATCACCTGACTTACACAAAACACAGTGAGTAGCTGTCAGGTTTGGAGGTCAACCCGTTTTACAGGTTTACCTGTTCTGGCTAAACATGTCCCAACATTTGGGACAGACGAAATACGGCCAGTCACAGTTACTGAAATTTCATGTATGGGCACAATCAATGATCAGCATAATTTGTCGCGGTTCCCCCAGGACCTATATATTGTAATGGGTCGCACATGACCCACGCTATCTGTGGAGGAATAAGTTGCTGAACCGCCTTTTATCAGATGTGGGTCTTACAAGATCCACGCGATCTGAAGAGGGATACGTAATTGGAAAACTTCTACAAAATGTGTGGGTCTTGCGCAACCTGCACGATCGGGTTTGTGTAGTCAAAAAGGTCACGCGGAAAAGGTTAATACTGGCCAAATCATATTGCGAGCCCAAGGAGCGTGACGACCGCGCAACTTTCTTCCCGGGAGAACCAAGTACCAACCTCATGGACAATGACCTCAGTTGTGGACTTGGATAGAAGGTGAGTAATCGAGAGGCGGTTGCGTCTCTCTCTCTCTCTCTCTCTCTCTCTCTCTCTCTCTCTCTCTCTCTCTCTCCTAAACTTGACAGTCGTTTAGACGAACTATGCGATCAACAAAGAATAATTACAGATGATACTGATGCAATGTTTGGACACCATGAAAGACTTGAAGACAGCCTGGAATCGTCCCAAATACTCGTAGAAAAGCTTGAGGACAAAACTGATGACTTACAAAATCGTTCACGTCGGAACAGCTTGCTT
>CM031618.1:16341237-16358737 GCA_018398815.1 Conus ventricosus
GTCATCAGGAACATAAAAGATAGGATTGGGAAAAAGAGCACAAAAGGAGGGTGGGTACCTCATTGTATGTATTTGTAAAAAAAAAATCTTTGGTGTGTCATCGTTGCATGCGGCATCAAACTTATTTATAATGTTGTTAGCTATAAAATTACATTGTCTGATTTTAAGTCAGTTTCTCAGTTGACTTAGAAAAATGATTTACGTTTTTCGAGCTTACATCTATAAACATAAGATTTAGAAAGCATGGTGATAGGGTCAAAAGTTATCTCTGTTTGTACATGCAGATCCACTCTGATATTATTTTGTTATTTGTAACTAAATACGCTGTCTACGTCTTTCAAAAAATCACATTTGGGACTGAATCTCAGACTTCATTACAGAATGCACTCTGCTCGTATTTGCCAGAGCCATAGCATTTAAAACGATCACTGTACCACTAACATTGCTTGTAGTTCTATAACGCAACGCAATGTGTATATGTCTAATCTGCAAACACTTCAATTTAACATTTTTAATTTTGTGGATATAGGTGAACATTTCATTTCTAGAGATTTTAGATTTCAGTTTTTTCTATCCATTCGGAGCATCGGTTACGTCTACGTCCGCCGTGAGTGTACATTGCATGGCATCTTTTAGCTCCTTCATTCTCTTTAATGATTATGTGGAAATGCAGAGTGTGGTCAGCGAATGCTATTCAGTTTTTTATTCCGGATTTTTGTTGTTGTTGTTAAAGAATTGTTTTATTGAGGAAATCCACCACAATGTGAGACAAATTCTCGAGCAAATCTACTTTAGTCATGATTTCTTCAACTATTTCAAAATGTTCTAGTTTCTTTAAGAAAATGTTTTATCGCATATTTCCCTTTTTCATTTGTTTTTTGCTTAATTATCGAATTTCCTTTTTTTTCTTTTTTAAACTTATTATTAAAAAGACGGGTTAGGATATGCCTCCAAAACAGATTATATCCATCAAAGCCTGAACCAAAAGCTGGTCCATGATTTCCGATTTTTCCACTGAATGGCTGTACTTTCGTCACACTGTTTTTGTTGTTGTTGTTGTTGTTGTTGTTGTTGTTGTTGTTGTTTGGTTGTTGTTTTTGTTTTTTTTTTTTTTCTGTTTGTGATGTATGACTTTAACTTTTTTTCATGGATAAAAGTGTCAAACCATTAATACGTTTCCTACAATCGGGTATATCCACAGCCCTATTGTTTTAAAGTTTCAATTTCTGTTTTCCTGCACATCTTAGTCCGTTTACTATTCCTAAGGAGCTTAAACTCTTAAAAAAGAACATTTTGAATGAAGTGGTAAGGCAGAATAGGTAATAATATCCAGAGGTGTATGGGTTTGGACAAAATGAAGGATTTTAGAAACGTGAGTCTTCTAATTAGTGGTACATTCTAAACGACCAAATTCTGCGTAATATTTTAACGTCTAACAATTTAATGCTATGATTTATGGTTTCATATTCTTGTATGTTTTGGGCAAACAAATTACCGAGCTTTATTTTGTTTTTATTCAGAAGGACTCTGTATAACTTTTCAAACAAAAACAGTATTTGTTTGTCGACTTCTTATAATATCCTAGCCACAAAGGTAGCGTATTGTCTCTGTTCATGAACAGTTCTGAAACTCTGCCAAACGTGGTAAGAGTAGAAATAATAGATTGTTCAAATAAATAATTGTTACCATTGTTCAGTAAGTGGGTGTCAAGGTGAAACTTGAACATGTTATGTTCTACATCATTTATGCTTATTCCTTTTATTGTCCTGTCTTCCTAAAACATTATCACTAAAATTTCTGCAGATCTAATGAATACGGAAGGAGGTATACGGTATTTCTGTCTTCATCCTCTTTCTATGTTTACACACTCTGCAGTCCTACCATTCGCAATAACGTTTATTTGATTCTTTTAAAATTTTATTTTTTATCAAGTGACGTATACCCTCACGAAACCCAAATCCGTTAATACATTTCATATACAATCCCCATCAAGTGAGTCACAAGCATGTTCAAGATCTATGCTGTTGGGAACGTCCCACTAGTCCGAGGGTTTACTAGTCCGAGGGTTCACTAGTCCGAGGGTTAGGGTTAGGGTAGTCCGAGGGTTTACTAGTCCGAGGGTTAGGGTTAGCGTTAGGGTAAGGGTTAGGGTTAGGGTTAGAACCCTACCCTCGAACTAGTGAACCCTCGGACTAGTGAACCCTCAGACTAGTGAACCCTACCCATGCTGTTAGAGGACTGCATTGTTTGCATTCAGATATGTTATCAAATCGTAAATAAGTCTAAAAATAACACAAAAAATTGTGTTACATTGCTTAACTCTATTCAACATATCTTTCTGTTTATTTATTGTTGTATCGTTATAAATCACAATTATCATTTGTTTACAAATACACTTTCTTTCTTTATTTAAATGTCTTTTCGCCCTCTGCAATCCATCTTGCCTTTGGATGTAAATATATACCTTAATCTTGTATTCCCTGACTCTCGACATTTTTTTCGCAGTCATTTGCATTTACAGTTACAGTTCATTGTCAATGTTTTAAGTCCTTACATGTGTTTTATAGTCTTATTCTCTTTTAACCCCCCTCCCTACTTTTTTTTTAAATCGTGCCATAAGCTATTGGTTTCTACCTTATTTTCATCAACAGAAAATTGTATCTCTCTCTCTCTCTCTCTCTCTCTCTCTCTCTCTCTCTACACACACACACACACACACACACACACACACACACACATACATATATATATATATATATATATATATATATATATATATATATATATATATATATAATATATATATACACAATTATAAACAAAGCTTGCTCTTAGGTCTTAGATTGAAGAAATAGGGGGAATGAGTCAACTCGCAGTGAATAGAATTCCTCCAAATCTGTATGTGCTGAGTGGTTGATTCGATAATAATCAAATCGTAAAATAACTTCACAACTTAACAATCGGTACATATTACTCAATGCAGAAACTATCGTATAATCCTGCTGATTAAGTTGTGGGGAAAACAATTGTCATGGTTAACAATTACTTTCGTTATTTATTAACTGCAATTTCAACTCTAGAAAAAACTTGCTGGAAATGTAAATAATAGGGAATGTATTTATATTCGGAACTTATCTTGCTAGACATATTGTATCATCTTAGTATGGTCAATTTAATTTCATGTGTTTTATGCTTTTCTCTACCCGTCGCTACTTTTTCAAACGGGAAAGCTAGGTTGGTCCTTATTTTGTACAAAATTGTATCCTCTCCCATCCATATCTGTCTGTTTCTCACCACCAATCAAAACACAAACCAACACACACACACCCTCAACACACGAATATAAATAGAATATAACAAAGTGGAAGATAATAGAGTTGTGAAAAATAAAAGCATATATTCAAACATACAAATATAGGCATCTTTTAGCTAGATGAAGAATAAGGAGAAGGGAGATAGCAAGTGATATGAATCAGCTAATGTAGTGCTTGATGGTGAATGGAAAGCATTTATGTTTTAAATGTGAACCAGCAAGCTTTATTCTCTAAGAGACAATCTCCAAGATGACAAACAATAATGTGAACATACTGTGGGAAAATACAAGTGGCAAAGGCTAACAATTCTTTAGTCGTTATAGTATTGACTTGGCAAAGATTTCATTTTAAAATAAGAAAAAAGAAGAAAAAGTGAAGATAAATAGAGATACCTATGAAACCCTCCTGCTGCCTGAGGGAACCATAGTGATCCATCTTGAAGGCACATCTATTTGTATTGCCTGCTCCTAGGCCTTTCGTCCGCTGGATCGGATCATCAGGGAAACACGGTGGTTGGGTTGTGTTCTTGGTGTCAAATAGAGACACACCACATCCATAATTCTGTGGTGTTCTCACCACCAAGGTTCAAAAAAGGAATCCAACAGCACCCTCAAAGCAGCCAGCGAAGTTATAAAATGGAAACAAAAAAAGCGGGAGAGGAAAAGAGTTGCTGAAAAACTAAAAGCATTATTCAATACATATAACTCTTGAGCCTATGCTTGGATCCATTCAGGATGCAAGGAGATCAAATAATGGAACAGTCTGATGGTCACTCGTGTTCAATAACCCAAGCATGTGGTGCAATTGTACAGAACAACCTTTACTTGGATCTCTTAAGAGATGCAATCTCCCACAGATTGACCAAACAATATAATGCTGAACAATTAACTAGTGGGGAGAAACAAGTGCAGGCTAACAATTCTTTAGTCGTTATAGTATTGACTTGGCAAAGATTTCAACTTTTAGAAAAAAGAAGAATAAAATTGAAGAAAATAGGGAATGTATTATAAATATGAGAACCCCTTCACTAGCTGCCTGAGGGAACCATCGTGATCCATCTTGAAGGCACATCTATTTGTATTGCCTGCTCCTAGGCCTTTCGTCCGCTGGATCGGACTCATCAGGGAAACACGGCTGGTTGGGTCTGTGTTCTTGGTGTCAAATAGAGACACACCACAGTCCATAATTCTGTGGTGTTCTCACCACCAAGGGTTCAAAAAAGGAATCCAACAGCACCCTCAAAGCAGCCAGCGAAAGTTAGTAAAATGGAACAAAACCAAAGCGTGGAGAGGAAAAGAGTTGCTGAAAAACTAAAAGCATTATTCAAACAGTATAACTCCTGGTCAGATACCAGTATTTCGAAATCTGATTGTTTCTCCTCAGTGACCGCAGAAAGTGGTAACTTGACTCCTCTGCCTTTTCGGTTTTAAGAAGAATGCTATCCTAGAAAAAGGCTGGTGTGCAATACCGTAGAATGTTTGTTGAGTTTTCAACAAAAAAAAAACAGAGGTGCCACCTAAGAAGCAACAGAAAATCATGAAAGAGCAAAACAAGATGCATTTTCTTGTGAAAAGTAGAAAAAAGAAGAATAAGATAACCTCTTAAGACACGAGTGCTGAGGGCCAGCTCCTGGAATGAATCCGCAAGGGACTAAATTACAATAAACTAATAATGTCCAAGGATAAGTAACCGAGCACCGTTCCAGCAACTTACAGAGCAGCTTGGTGTTGCAATGACTGCAAGAAATATTTATATATAAACAAAGCTTGCTCTTATGTCGGTTTCTCTTCTTTATGGAATATCTCAGAAAGTAATTGGCCGATCTTTTTGAAAATTTGTAGGTATGCTCGTTATGGGTCACGAATAATGCCCGATGTTTTAGTTTACCGTTATGGCCGTTACTAACGGCTGTAACGGCCTGTAACGGTTTTTCTTCTTCATGGAATATCTCAGAAAGTACTTGGCCAATCTTTGTTAAAATAAGCAGATATGTTCATTATGGGTCACGGATGATGCCCAATGTTTCAGTTTACCGTTATAGCTGTTACTAACGGCTATGACAGCCATAACGGTTTTTTCTTCTTTAAGGAATTTCTCAGAAACTCTTTGTCGATCTTTCTGAATATTTGCAGGTATGTGTATTATGGGTCACGGGTGATCCCCGATGTTTTAGTTTACTGTTATAGCCGTTACTAACGGCTATAACTGCCGATAACGGTTTTCTTCTTTATAGAATATCTCAGAAAGTACTTGGCTGATCTTTCTGAGAATGTGTAAGTGTGTTCACTATTGCGACGGATGATGCCCGACGTTTTAATTTACCGTTATAGTCGTTACTAACCGCTATAACGGCCCATAACGGTTTTTCTTTTTTTTATGGAATGTCTCAGAAAGTACTCGGCCGATCTTTCTGCAAATTTGTAGGCATGTTCATCATGGGTCACGGCTTATACCCGACGTTTTAGATTACCGTGATAGCCGTTATTAATGGCTATAACCACCCATTACGATTTTATTTTTATGAAATATCTCAGAAAGTACTTGGTCGATCTTTCTGAAAATGTGTAGGTATATTCATTATGGGTCACGGATGACGCCCGATGTTTTAGTTTACCGTTATAACCGTTACTAACGGCTATAACGGCCCCTAACTGTTTTTTTTTCTCTATGGAATATCTCAGAAAGTACTTGGCTGATCGTTCTGAAAATTTGTAGGTATGCTCATTATGGGTTCCAGATGATGCCTAACGTTTTAGTTTACCGTTATAACCTTTACTGACGGCTATAACGGCCCATAACTTCTTTTAAATGGGATATCTTAGAAAGTACTTGACAGATCTTTCTGAAAATTTGTAGGTATATTCATTATGGGTCAAGGATAATGCCCGATGTTTTAGTTTACCGTTATAGCCGTTACTAACGGCCCATAATGGTTTTCTTCTTTATGGAAAATATCGGAAAGTACTTGGCCGATGTTTCTGAAAATTTGTGTGTTCATTATAGGTCAAAGATGATGGCCGATATTTAGCAGAGTAGCCATTACTAACGGTTACACCGGCCCTAGACGGTTTTTCTTTATGGAATAATTCACGCATATTCAGTATAAACTGGGAGTACGTTTATATGCTTTGCATCTTGTACTTTTTACCTTTTACAAGAAAATGTAGCTTGTTTTGCGATTTTATGATTTTCTTTTGCTTCTTAGGTGGTACCTCTGGTTGGGTTTTGAAAACTCAACAAACATACTGTGGTATTGCACACCAGCCTTTTTCTGGGATAGCATTCTGCTTAAAACTGGAAAGGGCAGAGGAGTCAAGTTAACACTTTCCGCAGTCACTGAGAAGAAACAGTCAGGTTTCGAAATACCAGTATCTGACCAGGAGTTATGATATTTTAGTGACTTTTCTCCCCATTGGAGATTGTCTTCCCCTTGGAGACTACATATATATATATATATATATATATATATAATATTATATATATATATATATATATATATATATATATATATGTCAATGATGTTAAAAAGGAAGGTTAAAACTCGAGGTTAAAACTCTACAAATTTGTTTCGAGCTTGCTGCGCTGTCATCAGGATGTTTTTGGTTTGCCCACCGCCGATGTTATATAGCGTGTGGGTTCCCGTTTGCGGTTGTTTGCACGTGCGGGTTGGCTGCACGTGTTTTTGGGGGCTTTTAGGTTTTTGTTTTGGGTGTGTTCACTAACAACGATTTCCATTTATGCCTGCAGTTGTTTACTATTTCTGTTTTGGTGTTTAAAGTTGCTAAGTGTGGTTTGCATAGTATTAACCATTTTTCAGTTAAACATAGGTTGCACCTTTTTGAAACATTGCTGTATGGTGATGCTCTTTTTATGATTTTCCAGGATATATTGTAGCTTGTTTTTGCATCTTTAAGTTTCCAGATATATTTGCTCAGTTCTGTTTGGTTTTTATATTTTTCTTTATTGAATGACTGTTTGTGGTTTGCATATCTGGTTTTGAAGTGGTTTTCAGTGATCCCTATGTATGTTTCTTTTTCATTTTCTGATGTTACAGTAGCCTGGTATACAATGTTTTTGTGGAGACATTTATTGTTTAGTGGGCACTGCTCCTTTCTCGTGCAATTGCAAGATTTCCTTTCTTCACCCTTCTTTGCTGTGTTGATTTTCATTTTGTTGGATGCGTCAATCAGGTTTTTGAGGTTGGGCATACATGAGTACGATAGTTTGACAGTGTTTTTGTTAAATATTTTGGACAGTTTGTGCTCTTTTGGAAATGAAGTTGCTAGGATTTTGAAGAATTCTTTCCCTATGTTTGTTTTGAGTTTCCCGTCGTATGGGGGGTTATACCATGTGATTTTTCTTTTCCTATTTTTCTTGCTTTTATTTGTGTTGTTGTCCGGGTTGTATTGTAGTTTGTAATTGTAGTTTGTAATTTTAAAATCATTTTAGGCTCTTTGGTTATATTCATATATATATATATATATATATATATATATATATATATATATATATATTATATATATATATATATATATATATATATACAACAAACTAATAAATTCCAAGGATAAGTACCGCACCGTTCCAGCAACTTACAGAGCAGCTTGGTGTGTGTGTGTGTGTGTGTGTGTGTGTGTGTGTGTGTGTGTGTGTGTGTGTGTGTGTGTGTGTGTGTGCATCTCTCTATCTCTCGTTATCTCTCTCTCTAACTCTCTCTCTCTCTCTCTCTCTCTCTCTCACACACACACACACACACACACACACACACACACACACACACACACACACACACACACACACTCCTTCTTTCAGTTCGATCCACCAGGTATGCGCCATCGTAAATCAACATCTGATTTATTTCATGTAATGATATTAGCCGATGGCGTGACAAAAGGTCTTTTCGCCCGCATATAACTTTTAAGTCTTGATTGATTGAGAGAGAGAGAGAGAGGAGGGGAGAGAGAGAGAGAGAGAGAGAGAGAGGAGAGAGAGAGAGAGAGAGAGAGAGATATCATATGATTGATATGGTTACTGCAACCTAAATTCACTCGAAGATCAGCACCTGTCCAGTCGTTTTGTTACTATGCTGTCAACATATACAACAAACACTGTTTAACTTTTTTTTAATTGGAAGGGAAACCATTGGATAACAGTACGTGGAATCAGCAATGGTGTTTCTACAAAACACGGATGGGTTAGACTCTGAAAAATAAATGAATAAATAAATAAATAAAATAAGAATAAATAAGTTAATAAATAAATGAATCAATTAATTAATAGATAAAATAATAAACAAGCAAAGAAAACTGAATGCATGACATTTCCCATTTATCTCACTATGGTGCTGTTACATTCATAAAGGTGGTCTCTTTCAGGTGTACGCCTTGGAACGGAAACACCAGTCAGACAAACGAACAGGCAGAGACATTCTATTAGCCGTCGTCGGTGAATCTTCCATGCGAAGGCAGAATTACACACTAACGTCACAATGTAGTGCATGCTCGAAGTATAAGAAAGACAAAAGAGTAGACAGCAAAAACAAGAACAAAAGCAACAAAAAAACAAAAGTATAGAAGATAGAAGGCAGTTTGTAGGCAAATGACAACATTGAACTAACTCTGTCGGTTCACACCTTCGAGACGAGAAAACTAGGGTGATGGGAATCTCAACATACCGTAACCATTTCAAATCAACATAGTTGATGGCTGGAAAAGAGGCGCAGCTGTAGCTATATGGACTGTGTTGAAGTTTATCATCAAAGTATTGGTGTATGTGCCATTGATCATCTGCAAGTGTGTTGTTCACCACTTTAAATAAGATACGAAACAATCATTATAAAAAAAAGAAAAAAGAAGAAGAAAACCTCTAAATAAACAAAATCAGCAACCGTCATTTAAAAAAAAATTCTCGGACAGTGGATAATGGAGAACCTAACCCGTATCAGACAGGACATTTGGTGGGATCAGCAAATACCATTTAAAAAGATCGTGCACCTGATCTGGAAAATCGGTAGTCCTACTGTGTGTGTGTTTGGAATATTTGGAAACGTCATGATTATTCTGATTTTGCTTCGTACACCGGCTTCTACATCTGGCGTTTTCTTTGAAATTCTGGCCTGCTCTGATCTGCTGTTGATGGTTGTAGAACCCCTGAGTGTCGTGCTCGAGAGAGAATTCGGCGTGCCCCACTTCAGTACCCTCGGTTCCTGGCCGTGTAAAATGTACAGGATGATGATTTACACGACTAAGAATTTATCGCCATGGATGCTTGTGGCTCTCACCGTGCTGAGGGCAGTTTCTGTGCTGTGGCCACGTCGCTTCAGTGCTGTGTGGACAAAAAGCAAATCACGAGTCACTGCCGGTATGATGACCGTCGTTATCATTCTGATCCACTGTCACATTCCCTATGGATTCGGTACAGGACCTTGCCGTTGGAAATGCTGCCGCATCGCTGTATCAGAAATGTACTCATGGTTTTCTAACATAATTTGGCCATGGCTAGACTTGGCTAACAGTTGTTTCATGCCTTTCATGTTGTTGTTGGTCAGCAACAGCGTTCTTCTCTGGACACTGGTCAGATCTGCCAGCACAGACCCGCGCCTTCCCTTACAACAAGCCACCCAGGATGCCAGACCTCGGAAGGTGACGGCACTGACTGTCACCTTGATGGCTACAAGTTTTTCTTTCTTCATCCTGAGACTACCGATATCAATATATGGGATCACGTATCCGTATTTCGACAGGGATGACCCGATTCAGTATGGCCTGTTCCATGTCTTTTGGGCGGTCAGCCACATCCTGTGGTACTCCGGTTGTGCCATCAATTTCTACCTCTTTAGTCTAACGGGAAGCAAATTCAGAGAGGTTTCAAAAGATAAACTATTACGTTTTCGGACTCTTCTGCACACGTAAATATAATTATAAACTTGAATTTTTGGACTGTTCTGTACAACTAAATTATTATTGACTGTTACATTTTGGAACGGTTTTGTACAATTAAAAGTCATTTAGACTGAAAGTGCCATAAACGGTTACATTTTCAGACTACTCTGTGCAGCTAAAAGTCATTATAAACTGTTACATTTTCGGACTGCTGTGTACATCTAAAAGTCATCATAAACTGTTACATTTTCGCACTGTTCTGTACGACTGAAAGTCATTCCTGGGCACAGGATCTCTCTACCAATGACAGTGCAAACTGTGCAATGAACATGGTGACGGGAAGTGCATGCGGAGAGCTGACACCAGCGGTGGTTCTGAGAACGGCCTTTGGTGCATGGCCATGACTCTAGCGACACAGAACTGACGCACTGTTCTGAAACGCCTGTTTCTTAAGGCGTAGATTCAAGACATCTGCAGTTTATCAACCCAAAGTGCACTTAGTCGGTACAGATAAAATGTTCCAGATACGTTTGACTGAATGACTGCCTACCTATCCAGCTCAATAAATTAATAAATAATTGAATGAATGAATAAGTCAACAAAAAAAAGTAATGACAACATACATGAATGAATGAACACATAAACAAATAAACAAATACAAAAGTAAGTAAATAAACAAATAAATAAATGAATAAAGAAAATAATATGCAAATAAACAAGCAAACGAATAATATAAAATAAATGAATCCCACGATCTATAATGTAAGCCTTACTGCTACGGTTTATTCTTTCTTGTGTTCACCGAACTGACACAATAAAACAGACTGGACAGAAAGGTCACTGCTCTGTTGTTGGGTCTTTGTTGAAGACCTGAGAAACACCTGTCATTGCCTGTTCGTGGGAGTGGTGTGATCACCGAACTGGCCACTTGCTTGCCATCACACAACTCCCACGAACAGGCAATGACGGTTGTTTCTCAGGTCTTCAACAAAGACCCAGTTCTAGTTAGTCGACTGCATACCTGTAACATTCATGACGCTGTTGGTTACGGTATTCATGATCATTCTGCACGTGCACCTGTTGTCATACAGCCTCAGAGAAGATGAACCATTTCAGTTTTGTTTTTCTTTTACACTGGGGGATCCTTGACAAGCCATCAGCTTGAGCTGCAAGCAGACTTTAACAGTTCTGTTCCAGGAATAGTGAAATCAGACTTCCCCATTTATGGAGCGACTCATTATCATCATCATTATCACAATCTTGTCACCATCACCACCATCATCATCATCATCATCGTCATCAGCATCATTATCATCATGTAGTAGTAGTAGTAGTAGTAGTAGTAGTAGTAGTAGTAGTAGTAGTAGTAGTATTTAGTTTTCGTTTTATTTTAATTTTAATTTTTATTTATTCGTTTATTTATTGTACCTTTTTATTTTGCCGTCCCATCTTCTGTGCCACCTTAGTGGCAGTAAACCCACGCCGCTCATTCCGACACACTATCCACAGACACAGCCCAGACCGTCCCGCCGCAGCGCTGGCACCGGCAATCCATAGGGAGCAGTCAATGTCAAGTCGTCAAGAGGCAACCCACTGCAGGAAATACTGCGCTGCTGCCAAGTCACTTCAGTGGTGTTTATCAGTGCTTGTTCTGATCCAACATACGCAGGACACCATCCCATCTGCTAAGCTCCTTACCGACGACAATAATTGCTTAGTCACGGAGCCGGCGTGAGTGAGCTCTCCCTCCGGAGAGCACCACCCCGTCCGTCCTACGACAGCCCCCATGGACTCTCCGATACCGGTGACCCCGACGAAATCAATCCAAGGCCACAGACCTGGAGAGGACATCAAAACTGAGTTCACCGTGAGAGCAGGGCATGAAGGGCCACAAAATTTAAGATTGTTGTGCTGATCGATGAAAATGTGGATGATGTTGACAGTGCTATGCATTTCCATTCCGGTCTGAGACTGCACGGCAGGGCTGTATTCTACGCTTCCTTTCATAATACATCCCAGCGTCAACCAGGCCCTAGAGATACAGACACCTGCAGTGATGGTCAGCAAATTTGAGCAACAGTCTCAGAGACGTACCCATTAAGTGGATGTGTGTGTGTGTGTGTGTGTTGAAGTAAAGCCTGTTGATTGCTGAGCACCGCTCACAAGGACGTTAAGTGCTTGGTGTAGTCATTAATTAAAAACACGAGAAGCAGTAAAATCCGCACGTCCATTCCCACTCCACAAATGTTCATATCTTCCATGCTTTCGCCTTTAATTGAAAGCTTCCAAAGGGATGGAGTATAATACAATATTGATATAAATGTGGCCGTCCACCCTTCCTAATCCCACCATTAACGACTAGCATACATGTCACAGTGTGTGAGCGGGAATGAAAGTGCGGATTTTACTAGTTCTTGTGTTTTTAAAACTCCTCTCTCTCTCTCTCTCTCTCTCAGTTGACAGGCGACCGTCGTCGAGGAAGGACGTGAACAGAGAGCTCAGTCAGCGCAGTGAATCGTGCAGCTGTTATAACGTACTCACCAGGGTTTTTCTTTGGACTTAGAAAAAGTTTCGCTGAAGACAAGATTCCTTTTCATACATCCTGAAGGAAATTCTTATTTCTCCATTTCCTATATAGTTTTTCTTGTATTTTATAATATGCCGGTTAGCGCTGAGCAACATCGATCTGCCGTTGGCATTTTCTTACCCATGTTCATCGGTTTTATGGCGAAACGGGCCAAGAGAGCAAACACGTTACGTCGTTCATCACTGAAGATTCCCATTTCTGTCCGCCCCACTGACATGGTGCTGATGTTCCTGACAATGGGCCTGCTACTGCTGCAGTCGGGGGACATCGAAGTGAATCCAGGGCCTCAGGATCTCGATCAGAAACTGGATCAGCTCTCCCAGCAGATACAGACTGTGGTGAGTGGAATGAAGGAGCTAAAGAAACAAACTGCCTGTTCACACCACGCCACAGCACAAGACATGTCAACTATCAAGAGCTCATTGTCCACACTCAACATATATGTCAAGAGCAACAGCAAAAATATTGACTGTTTGATCAGAAAGGTGAAAGACTCTGAACAGCGTGTGCATATCCTTCAGCAGAAAGTCGATCAGCTTCAGGCCAACGAACGGCGTAAGAACGTTAAAATAACCGGCATCAATGAAGAAAGCACGGAATCTTCTGACTCGCTGCTTTCTACAGTGGTCCAGACCATGAACAAATATCTCGGCTCGAACTGTTTCAAGAATGACGACGTCGACGAAGCTTACCGTGTTGGTAAACCGAGCAGTTCACGCGCTAGACCCGCCGTCGTCAGCTTCCGAAGATTTAATCACACGATGATGCTGATGAAGAACAAAGAAGCCAGAAAAATGATGGAGAAAGATGGCGTTAAGATTGGTCCTGACTACACGCCGCAACAACGTGAGCAGCTGAAGTCTTTGTGGGAGAACAACCAACGTGGCTACCTGAGACGAGGCAAGATCGTCGCTGCTGGGGTTGTTAATCCCCAGCCACGCCCCAGACCTAGCTACTCTGAAGCTGAAGCCGAAGAGGACATCGCAGAATCCAGGGGCATTGGGACGAGTCTGGCAGCCTTAATCAATGACAAGTATAACCGAGACTGGGACTGGGACATTCAGAAGGAGGCAGAATTCATCCGTGAGCACCTCAGCAACACAGGACTGCAGGAAGACGACCTGAGGAGCCTGGCCCCCTCTGAACGTGACCCCGAGGACAACAGCACTCAGCCCACACCTCATCGACCGGACCATGACAACTCTACCGCCGATATGACCAATAGCGGCGACTTCCCTGCTCTTCAGCCAGCTACAATAAGCACAGCTGCTGCTACTGCACGAGTGCCTCTCGGGGGCGTCAGTGGTGGTAGTCGTCATCTGCAACAGTGTGCTGACCACATCACCATGGATGTGGAGTCGGGCGGAGGCACCGTTACTGATACCTTGCACTCAGCCGGTGCAGAGGTTGTCAAGCACGACTACCCCCGTGGCACCAGACACCTTGACGAAACGGAGAGGCTTCACGGCATTAGATATCATCCATCAGATTCCTGTGAAGAGGTGGATCCTGTCCGCTCCCAGGGTGCAGTCACACGTGGCAAATACAGACAGCAACGACTACGTTTCGATTCTCCGGGCATCTGCGACCCTTGATGCCTGACGCCATGGCCAGCCCGGTGTTGACAACAAACATGCACCAACACATACACTCGCAAGTACACACAGGCCTACACATGCTAGGACACCTACTCTTTTGAAGATACTGAATTATAATGTTGGGGGAATTGCAAATAAGGTAGGCAACCGTGACTTTATCAGTTTCCTAAACACTTATGACATAATATGTTTAACAGAAACCTTTGTAGGTGATAGTTTTGAAATGAATGTTATGAAAGATTTTGTTTTATTTTCAGCACCGGCTAAGAAACTTAGTAGACAAGGTAGGAAAAGTGGAGGAGTGATGGTTCTGGTGCGAAACTGTTTCACTAATTATTTTAAACGCATCAGTGTGAACCTTGACAACTTTGTCGTGTTAGAAATGTCAGCTAACCATTTTGCTTCTGAAAAACCAGTTATGTGCATTTTCTTTTACATTCCTCCTCGGGCCTCACCTGCATACGCTCAGTCCGATATGGGCGTTGGTATTGATTTAATCGAACACTGTTTAGCAGTGCTGATAGAGAAAAAATCAGATTTCTATATTTTGTTATGTGGCGATTCTAATGCCCGAACGGGTGAGGACAACAGCCGTGAACTTGGCACAAACTGGACAGCGAGTGGTGTTGAAAATGACTATCTGGAAAGAACTTCGCAAGATTTGGAATTCAATCACTTTGGTTTGCAGTTGCTCAGCATATGTGACGCCATACAATGTTCAGTTCTTAATGGTGCTACCCGCTTTCGCTTTGATGATAGTTTCACTTATGTATCAACAACAGGATCAAGTACAATAGACTATTTTGTGTTGTCAAATGACTTATGTATTGAGAATGTTCTAGATTCATTGACAGTTGAAACTGCCTGTGTAGAGTCCGATCACTTGCCTGTGTCCCTGGTTCTTAAAGTAGCATTGCCATTTACCACGAGAAGTGATCACTGTGCCAGAGCTCAGTGGGTTTATAAGTATGTGTGGAATGCGGAAGAAACAGATACGTTCCTTAAATGCTTTCTTAGCGTTGATACACAAGCTAAATTAAATACAGCTGTTAGGTTGATTAATGTTGATATAAACTTGGCCTTCAGGTATTTGTAGATTGTTTGACTAGTTCCAGTGTTTGTATGAAAAAGAAAGTTAAACTGGGCGGGCCCCCTACTAATGAGACATGGTTCGACAAAGATTGCTCTCATACTCGTAAGGAAACCAGATTGAAACTTCGATCATTTATGCGCACGCGTGACCCAGGTGACAGGCACACGTATGTTCAGGCACGTAAAGAATACAAATCACTTTTGGAACATAAATGTAAACGATTCAAGGCGGATAAAGCCCAGCTCCTCTCAGATACTTTGCACAATCCTAAAATGTTTTGGAAAGAGTTAAAGGCGTGCTCCGGTCTGTCAAGAAAGCAGATCACTCCAAAGAGGCATCTCGACATATGAATGGCAGAATCATTTTATGAATGTGTTCCAGTCTAATCTGGCTGATCAAACGAGCAACTTTAATCTGCCACCTACAAATGCCAATGTACAGCTTGACCCGCTAGACGATAAAATCACGAGTGATGAGGTACAAAGAGCTATAAAGTCATTGAAAAACGGAAAGTCAAGTGGCCAAGATGAAATTCTTGCTGAAATGCTGAAAACAGCGGGAACCCATGTTGTCCACTTTTTGACTGAATACTTTAACGATATTTTGATAAAGGCGAGTACCCTGAAATGTGGTCAAGTGCTGTAATAGTCCCCATTTTAAAAAAAGGCAACCCCCGTGTCACCGACAATTATAGGGGAATATCGCTTCTGAGCTTACTTGGTAAATGCTACACCTCAATCCTCAATAAAAGACTTTACAACTGGCTGGAAGCGAATCAAAAAATTGGAGAAACGCAGGCAGGTTTTAGACGAGGTTATTCAACCTCAGATCACGTATTTACGTTGTATGCTTTAACGCAGAAGTACTTGTCTAGACCTGGTGGTAAGCTTTATGTCGCCTTTATCGATCTCCAAAAAGCGTTTGATACAATAAAGCGTGACACTCTGCTTGGGTCATTATACAGGGCAGGTGTATCATTCAAATTTTTGAACGCAATCAAGGCAATTTATCTTAAGGTGACTGCACGTGTTAGAGTTCAAAATGAACTCACCGAAGCTTTTGAATGTCCCCAAGGCTTGCGCCAAGGTTGTGTCCTTAGTCCAACTCTTTTTGCTGTAATTATTAATGAGCTTGCAGAACATGTCACCGGATTCGGCAAACATGGTATACAGTTACTACCAGACCTTGTTGAACTTTTTATTTTGCTGTTTGCTGATGACCTAGCATTATTGTCATGTTCGCCTAGTGGCCTACAGCGCCAGCTCGATTGTGTATGTAAAATGTGCACCAAACTCGGACTAACTGTAAATATTGACAAAAGCAAGATCATGGTTTTCAGGAAGGGAGGGTATCTAGGAAGGTATGAGGAATGGTTCATCAATGGTACTAACATTGAAGTTGTAAATAGTTATATGTATTTAGGCTTTACATTTACCACGTCAATGAATATGTGCAACAGTGTAAAACAGCTTGCAGTCAAAGGTAAAAAGTCCTTGTTTGAGGTTCTAAAAGCTCACAGCTCTCTCAACCAAATGACAAGAAAAACCTTTTTTTTAAATATTTGATACCATGATTCAACCTGTTTTGTCGTACACTGCTGAGATATGGAGTATCATGGTTAAGGACGATCCTACTGAAAAAAATCATTTGTTTGCCTGCAAAAGATACCTCAACGTGGCCCTACGAACATCAAACCAAATGGTTTACGGTGAGCTCGGCAGACACCCTCTCATTATCAATGGTTTTATGAAAACTTTGAAATTTTGGTTCAGATTGTTAGATATGAATGATAAGCGCTTACCTAGGCAAGCGTACAGGATGCTCATGAAATTAGACTTAAACGGCAAACGGAACTGGGTATCAGAATTGAGGTTTTTACTGAATAGAACTGGTTTTGGATTTGTATGGCTTGCTCAGGGAGTGGGTGATGTGAATCGATTTTGTAATGTCTTCAAACAGAGACTCCTTGATATGAACCGCCAAGACTGGGAGCACAATTTGACTACCAGTGACCGTTATATTCTCTA
>CM031618.1:16361237-16381237 GCA_018398815.1 Conus ventricosus
ACCTACCAACCTACCTAACTACTGCCTGCCTACCAACCTGACTATCTATATTTGTGTCCACTTCTATATATATCTACCCATCTATCTATCTATCTATCTATCTGCCTGTTTGCCTGTCTGTCCGTTCATCTGTCTGATGTATGCATATCTATCTATCTATCTATCTATCTATCTATCTATCTATCTATCTATCTATCTATCTATCTATCTGTCTGTCTAACTATCTACATGCCACCTGTAACGAAACAGCCCAACACAATTTAAAATAGGCATTCGTGAAATTTCATTTATCTGTAAATAAGTTATTTGGTCTGTGATCAGTCTCTGATGAGAATGTTCTATTTGACGAAAAAGAACATTTCTGACTTGACAACTGTTCATGGTGGGTTTAAAGACGTGCCTTGCCGTCTCCCGATCAATGGCCTAGGGTGAACTTTGTCAGATTTCACACTTTATGGTATGCTACGGGCCTCCTTTTTCTCCTTATTTTGTCTTTTTTGTAAACTGGAAGTGTTCATTTAAATATTGGTGTAGTTGACGTCTCTAGAAAGTTTTCAAAGGTGGATTGCAAAGGAGTTGTAAACGTGTGAAGTGCTGAGAAATGTGAAACTGTGCAGTACTGTGCTCATTTAGAATTTGGGAAGTTTTTCGTTGTCCTCCAATGAACATAACGTTGAAGTGGCAGTCTGTTATCGGCTATTTTCTGTTACAATTACAAAAAAAAAAAGTTTTTGTGGAAAACAAAATGGGGCCGAAGAAAAACCCCTCCGAAGAACAATCGAACCAAGAGACCAAATAGCGCAGGCGTTTTTTTTCTCTCCCTTGACCGGATGGTCGTGGGGGAGACATGATGGACATCTTGCGGGCCAGAGAGCGACAGCCAGGTCTGTCCCTCTGCCGCTCTGATCAGGGAGGGCTGTCCATTCGGGTCCACTCTTTGATGTTGTCCATCCAGTTCTTTGCTGGTCGTCCGTGTCTGCGGCCACCCTCCAAAGTTCCTTGCAGCACTGTCTTGGGTAGGCTGTTGTGGCGAGTGACGTGACCAAACCATGTCAACTTCCTCCTTTTCACAAGCGCTAGGAGGGGTTCCTGCCCGTGATGTGATTTGGGCACGAACGAAGTCGTTGGTCTTGTGGTCTTTCCAGGAGATCCTAGCATGCGTCTGTAGCACTTGGTCTCAAACGTTTGGACTCTTCGGGTCGTCTCAGCTGTCATGGTCCAGCTCTCGCAGCCATAGAGAAGGATGGACAGAACCAGGGCTTTGTATAGTGTGATCTTTGTTGGGAAGCTGATGTCTTTGCTGCTCCAGATCTTATCACGTTTTGCCATGGTGGATGCTGCGATGGCGAGCCTGGTCTTGATTTCGATGGTGGAGCGTCCGTCTTTGGTGAGTGTGGCGCCGAGGTATTTAAAAGCGTCCACCTCTTCGAGCTGTTGGCCGTTCATGGTGATCCGTGCAGCGGTGGTGTTTGCGCTGTTGACCATGACTTTGCTCTTTTCGCAGCTGACCTCCATGCCATATGCCTTTGATGTGTCTGCCAGTCTGTTGGTGAGACCTTGCAGTTCGCTGTTGCTGCCCCCCATCAGATCGATGTCATCGGCGAAACGTAGGTTGTTGATCGTTCGCCCACCGATGGAGATTGTGGACTCAAAATCACGTAGAGTCTCTCTCATGATGTTTTCCAGATAGAGATTGAACAGCACCGGAGAGAGTAGGCATCCTTGACGTACACCGACCGTTGTCTTGAAGTACTTTCCGATGTTGTTGTTGAGGAGGACCGCACTACTGGCAGAGTTGTACAGGGACTGGATGGTTTGAATTAGTCCCTCCTCGATGCCAAAGCCTCTCAAAACATGCCACAGTCCTTCGTGCCACACGCTGTCGAAGGCTTTTTTGAAGTCTATGAAGTTGTGGTATAGTTCTTTTTGGTGTTGGAGGTGTTTTTCCATCATAATGCGGCAGTTGAAAATCTGTTCAACTGTGCTTCGGCCTGCCCTGAATCTGGCTTGTTCTTCTGCCAAGTGTTCTTCAGCTTCGCCTTTGAGTCTGTTGAGAATGACTCATCAGGCTGATTGTCCTGTAGTTGTTACACTTTCGAAGGTTTCCTTTTTGGGGGAGGGGGATGATGAGTGATTTTGTCCACTCATCAGGCCATTGTTTGGTCTCCCAGATCTTCTGACAGAGTGATGTTGCCACAGTGACCAGGTCATTTCCCCCGTGCTTGAGGAGCTCTGCTGGGATGTTGTCTGCTCCTGGTGACTTGCCCGCTGGAAGGCTGCGGATGGCCTCCTCTACTTCTTCCCTCATGATAGGCAGTGGAGAGGGTTCCTTGGGTGGTCTTGTTTCCCTTTTAAGCACGCTGGTGTCTGGCTGTATGGGACAGTTGTATAGTTCGTCGCAGTACTCTGTCCATCTGGCCAGCATTGCGGAGCTCTCGGTCAAAAGGGTTCCGTCTTTGTCCTCGATTACTGTTGATTTGTTCTGCTGGGTCTTTGTGAGCGTCTTCAGCGCCTCGTACGCTTTCTTGCTGTTCCCTTGCTCCGTGCTTTTCTCAATGGCTTCGCACTGTTCACTTATCCACTTCTCCCTGGCTTCTTTCATCTTGCTTCTCACGAGCTTATTTGTTTTGTGGTTCTGCTCGGCTCCCTCTGGACTGCTGTGCTTTGTCTTTTTCTACTCACGTCTTTGTCGCAGAGATCCAGGATATCGTTGGTTCCCCAGGGACGTTTTTATTCTTCCTCTGGTGGCCCAATACCTCTGTCGCTGTTTCCAGGACTGCCTCGTTATAGTTGGAGGTGAGGTCATTAATGTCAGTGTCCAGGAGGCTGAGTGCTGCGAATCGTCCACCGAGTTGAGCTTGGAAGATCTCGGCAACTGCTGGGTCTTGTAATTTTTCCAGGTCGAACTTGATTCGTGGGTTTGCAGATTGGTGTTTCATTTTTAAGCTTTATCTTCATTGTGAGCAGCACAAGATCGTGGTCGCTGCCCACGTCAGCACCAGGGTATGTTCTTGTCTTGGCCCTGTTGATGCTTGAATTGAAGCGCCGAGGTGTCAGGATGAAGTCTATTTGGTTGTGTGTTTTCCCATTTGGCGCGTGCCAAGTTGTTCTGCGGGAAATCTTGTGTGGGTAGAGGGTGTTGGCGATGGTGAGCCGTTGGCTGCTCGCAAATTCCAGCAGGCAGAGTCCCCTGTCATTGGTTTCGCCTGTTCCGTACTGGTCGACTGTTCCTGCCCAGATCTCATAGGCGTCCGGTCCGATCTTCGCGTTGAAGTCACCGCGACCTGTGCCAGCACTTCAACCAGCCAGAGGTCTGTCCAGCCGTCCCAGGATTCGACCAGTCATGGGTGTTCACCTTCACAGCGAAGGACTGTTGACACCCAGGGGATTCAGTCGTCTGTGGGGGAGCACACTCCAAGTGGGAACTGTGAGAGTGGTGTCCAGCTGACTACGTGTTGCCTAAGAGCAAAAAAAAAAAAAAAAAAAAAAAAACCCACCTCAAGCAAAGGATTTTACTGATGATTCCA
Organism: Conus ventricosus; assembly: GCA_018398815.1. Taxonomy (NCBI): domain Eukaryota; kingdom Metazoa; phylum Mollusca; class Gastropoda; order Neogastropoda; family Conidae; genus Conus; species Conus ventricosus. The sequence continues at coordinate 16,364,765 of CM031618.1, forward strand.
TCACTATTGGATACTCTTCTGCTTCACTGCTTTAAATGAAAATGTAAGTTTTGACGTCAACTGTATAAAGGGCACACTCGTTTGTGAATTTAATATGTAATTGTGAAATCATTACTTTTTGAACCTTAGTTTTGCTTCTTAACACAAGTCAAGTGAAAATTATTACGTGCTGCGCGGGACGTCTTTGCTCTTGTTTTTCTCAGTTATTTCTTTTTCCCAAGAGGGGTAAGATGTCTTCACCACTTGGGTCGATTGTTCTGCTTTTGTTGGTTTTGTGTCCTTTTGGGAATCTGGGGGCCTTTGATGCTTCAGAAAAGAAAATGTCGTAGTGGCTGATTACACTGGTTGTTCACAATGTTGAACAGTTTCGAGGGGGGTGGACTATTCAAGGATTCATGTTTGCTTCAGTGTGTCACTTACTGACTGAGATAATCTGTCTATAACGATAGCATGGATACTATCTTGATAGCCTCTTTGAATTTTCAGGGCCTGACAAACGCACAAAAGAGGCGTGATGTTTTCCAAAGCCTGAAACAAAAACAATTTCCCATTTACTGTTTACAGGAAACCAACTTCAATAAACAGATAGAAAGAAATGTTGCAGCAGAGTGGGGTTACACCTGTTATTTTGCATCATTTAAATCACACGCTAGAGGAGTGTGCATTCTTTTTTTTATAACAAAATTGGTTCAAAGTTGAAACCTACAACGCCCTATGCTACCATGTTTTTGCCAATCAACCAGCCAAACACAACTACATTTTGCTTGATTTCTTTCGTGATTGACCACCCCAAGTCTATGGCTGATGCCAATAAGATCTGTCAAAGACATTACTGCTTCTTGGAAGAAGACGAGTGAGAGACAGGGAGCTGGAAAAGAAACGGAAGAAAAGAATGGAGTGGACGGACCTCAATGACTTCTGGAAGGAGAGTTTTTCCCTGGAAATGTCCAGGTCGTCTGAAAGAATTCTGCATGACATATATTCCCCAACAGTACGCGGAGGTTGGTGGTGGGGCTGATCTAACCTCTGCAACACTCGCAGAAAATTGTAAGTGACCTTTGTTAAGTGACCTTTGTTAAGTGACCTTTGTTAAGTGACCTTTGTTAAGTGACCTTTGTTGCGACCTGCTGGTTTGTTAGGTCTAGTCTCGTGATACATATCCAGAGACCTTTCACATCCAGAGACCTTTCACATCCAGAGACCTTTCACATCCAGAGACCTTTCACATCCAGAGACCTTTCACATCCAGAGACCTTTCACATCCAGAGACCTTTCACATCCAGAGACCTTTCACATCCAGAGACCTTTCACGTTCTTCTAGCTTTAGTGAAGTTATTTTCTTGAGAAGAAAAAAAAAAGCATGGCTCAGTCCCTAACTCTGAGTGACGAAACTACTCCCTACAGCCCGTGGAGCCACTCCAGCACATTGGGACATTTCCTGTACAGCTGGTAAGGTGTTCCGTTTGACCTTGGTGATGATGTCATTGAACTGTTCCTCAGGGTTGGTTGGCCACACCAGACCTTGAATGTCGAGTGGTGCTTTGCTCTGTGAGTCAGAGTATGTTTTCCGCAGATGCTGCCCACGAACTCCTTTGTCTACACTTAGGGTCCCAGATTTTGGCTGCTCAAACAGTGTTCTGGCAAACTGGAAGGGGTCTCTGAAGAAGCGCTCTCGTGTTTTCTTCTTTTTGATCTTTCTCTTCCTCGCAGATTCTGCTTTGCTTTGGGTGCTGTGTTTTGCTTTCAGGTCTTCCCACAGTTTTTCCAAGCCTTGTTTTTCAGCTGGCAGTGCGGTCTTCATTTGCTTCTTGAGGTTTTTCTTTTGGACCCTGATCTTGTCCATCTCTTCTTGGCGTCTGGATTTCTTTGGAGGTGTTTTCTCTTTAGGTAGTTTTGCTCCATAGGCGTCTCTACATGTGGCATACACAATGTCCCCATATGTGGCTAGTTTGTGTTCCAGGGTGCTTTTCCCTGTCAGTGCATCGAGTATCTGGACGATTTTTACATCCAGTTTCTCCCGATCTTCAGTTTCGTTTGTTCGTGGCAGGTTGTTTCAGGCGCCTGGCATCGAGGGCCTGTGCAAATTCCTCATCCGAACCAACAGCTTGGACGTTTCTTGGCACTGTAGTTTAAATCCTGGCCTTGGTCTTCCGACGTCTTATCTGCTGATGCAGTGCGCTGCTGCTCATTCAGATGAGTCTTTACACATCCCATCTTTGTTCTGTGGATCTTCATGCCACGGGTGGTAGCGAAACGCTTTCCACAGACACATAGATATTCCATGTGGTCCATGTTCATAGTCCGTTTAAGATTTGCAGTCGTGATTGGTTGAGCACCGATGGATTCATCATCCCCATACTGTAGTTGTACGTCATGCAGGCCTGTTTGTTTCCAAACAGATAGTTGTTACTATCAAGAACAGATCATTAATCTAAAAAACGAGGAGAGGCCAAGATTTTAAAGTCAGCAACCGTCATGGTGACTCAAACTGAAAGTGCCTGGGAGGGTGCAGAACAGAAATCAGCCCTTGAAATGTCTTAGATACATGGACAAATACCCATACCCACCCTGAAGGCAACAGATATGTAGCCACCCATGATTAAAAAAAACCCATTCGAATCACTGTCATAGAGAGTAAACACTAGAAAAAAAAATGAAGCAAGAAAAGCGCTCGAATCAAGCGTCTCTACACACAGACACACTGTAAACAACAGGAGGACGTGTGGCCCAGCACGCTTCCCTCACAAGTTAAAACTCTCTTCGTTTCCCACACGCTCCCACTTCTTTCTGCTCAAGGAAACAGTACCATCACACCCAATAACTCTTTTAGTACTGGCCGGAATCCTCACTGAAACACACAAATGCTGCCCTCTTCTATCAAAGATGCATCGCTATAGGGCTCAACTGGCGTGGAAACAAACATACCATACATAGCCACAAGCCACAACAGGCTGGAAACAAACATACCATACATAGCCACAAGGCACAACACCTGGAAACAAACATACCATACATAGCCACAAGCCACAACAGGCTGGAAACAAACATACCATACATCGCCACAAGCCACAACAGGCTGGAAACAAACATACCATACATAGCCACAAGCCACAACAGGCTGGAAACAAACATACCATACATAGCCACAAGGCACAACAGGCTGGAAACAAACATACCATACATAGCCACAAGCCACAACAGGCTGGAAACAAACATACCATACATAGCCACAAGGCACAACAGGCTGGAAACAAACATACCATACATAGCCACAAGCCACAACAGGCTGGAAACAAACATACCATACATAGCCACAAGCCACAACAGGCTGGAAACAAACATACCATACATAGCCACAAGGCACAACAGGCTGGAAACAAACATACCATACATAGCCACAAGCCACAACAGGCTGGAAACAAACATACCATACATAGCCACAAGCCACAACAGGCTGGAAACAAACATACCATACATAGCCACAAGCCACAACAGGCTGGAAACAAACATACCATACATAGCCACAAGGCACAACAGGCTGTAAACAAACATACCATACATAGCCACAAGGCACAACAGGCTGGAAACAAACATACCATACATAGCCACAAGGCACAACAGGCTGGAAACAAACATACCATCTATAGCCACAAGGCACAATAGGATAGAAACAAACATACTATACGTAGTTACCAGGTGGAACTGGTCGGAAACAAAAATGCCATTTTAAGCCCATCCACTCTTCACTAAGAAGAAAGTCTAATTATTGTAGTAAGCATATCAATGTACCGCATAGACTGTTCCCACTAAGGGAACTGATCAAAACCATGAAGCGCTCATAGGATTGAAGCTGTTCTTCACATGCTATTCCTCTTTACATCTCACTGGCGACAAAAACAAAAACACCTCAATGATGACTTTTTTGGTCCAGACTCCAGCCCTTGCGCAGGGGCTATACAGCATAGAGGTGTATCCCCTAGTTAGCTTAATAGGGATCCCCAAGCCTTGCACTTGGAAAAGAGGTGTGGGGGTGGGGGACTATTGTATGAACTGCGGTCATGGAAATATAATGGATAATATATTTTCCAAGCCATAATTTTAAAACACGTCGTTCCTCTTCTTTTTGAATTGAAAACTGTGAATGCTGCCCAATGTCTCAGAGAGAGAGAGAGAGAGAGAGAGAGAGAGAGAGAGAGAGAGAGAGAGAGAGAGAGAGAGAGAGAGAGAGAGAGAGAGAGAGAGTTCTGTGCGTTTTGGAAATTTACTCGATTCCAACATTGTCCACATGTTTCCGGAAATGCAAATTTCTGCTCACCAATTCTGAAAAGCCTGGGAATTTTGCGGAAAAGCTCATAACTCAGGTGTTCTGTGAGTCCACGTGGGTCAGGGAGAGAGGACAGAAAAAGTGTCCTTTAGACGTCTGGACTATTCTGGACTGTTTGGTGCTAAGAGGTTTTTTGTTGACATGTATCATGGAAAGATGACAGACGACCATCCTGAACACATCTTGGCTATTCTAGTAAGCAGGCATGTGCTCTGGCTTTTTGTCTACGCGTATGATGAAAGATGATACAAAACTGTCCTGAAGACGTCTGGACTCTTCTAGAAAAGCTTGGTGTTCAGGCCTTCTCATATGACGCCTGTAAACGAAAATAGGTTAATGATGAAATGAAGACAATGCAGCAATTCAAAACAATACTCACAGAAAAATCGTTCCAGGTACTTCTTTATTAATAGTTTATAGATGGCGTGAAAAAGTGTTGAATGACGATCACTATGGAAATATAGAGTTGTTGGCAAATCTAAGATGCGTGAAGTGAACAGGTAGGTTGGTTTGTGAATTCTAAGAATAGCGAGGTAAATTGATAGCTTATTTTTTGCATTAATAGACTTTCATAGAAAATAAATAAACAAAAATAAAAAAATTGTTTACAGATCATGCACCGGGAATTTATTGATTTGTGATCATACATGCATGTTGCAACATTATCTTTGATACGCATTTGTTCAGGTCGAAAGAATCGCACATGTTTATTTAATGTTCACTTGAGCAAAAACTGTCACATATCATACATCACCAAAAAGCTTCAGTGCTCTTATGTTTGCTTTCATGCAATCTTTAATACTTCATTTGCACTAGTGCATTACAACCAAATGTTAGTGGTTTCCCTGTCCCTTTCTTCTTCCTTCTCCTTTTGTGTCTACCTGTCTTCAGTTCCTTACATATTTTTTGTTCTAGCGATTGCATGAAATGTGTGTGTGTGTGTGTGTGTGTGTGTGTGTGTGTGTGTGTGTGTGTGTGTGTGTGTGTGTGTGTGTGTGTGTGTGTGTGTGTAAAGTGACGTCAACAGATGAGAGCTGTGGGCCCGTTATCAGCTCGTTGTCATCAATCTACAGGAATCGGCAATGGGCTGACACTGATCACACAGAAAAAGCCACAACTGGGCTAACACGAATTGCACAGGCAGGCAGAACTAATATTGGGCTGACATGGATCACACAGACATGAACAGTCAATCTGCGACTGGCAAACATGGATCACACAGACACAATCAGTCACCACCAGGTTGACATGGATCACACAGACGGGAAAAATACAAAACATGGACTGACAAGGATTACAGAGAAAGGAAAAGTCAGTCACCAATGTTTTGACATGAATCCCACAGACGATCATTGAAACGACTTAGTGAAACTGGACCGACCGTAAACAGGACTCAGTACTAATACATATTAACCACGTACCGGAAATCAGTAATACCCTGTATTGGCAGGTAGCCAGACAATCATGAGCTGCCCTGAACACGGAGTGTGTGGGATGAGGCCTGCAGGCAGACCCCCTACAGAGTCGAGGAGAAGACCAGACCCTACACATCTCACCCAATGTGCCCATGTGGCTAGGAACGTAACAGAAAGGAAAAGGTAGCTTCCAATGAAGAAGCCTACAAAAACAACAGTACAGTTCATGTGATCTCTTGAATGAACACGTTCCTGGAACTGGGCCTGGCTCCCAAGGAAAATGAAACAAGAGCACCATCTCGGTCATCCAGCTCTTCAGACTCTGGGTAGTGTTGCCCGTACACGCCTCAGCCAGGATCTGTCGACATGAAGGCTGTGAAAGGGGGACAACCAGAAACAAACAAACAACCAAACAAAGAAACAGGAACGCAAATAAAAAAATGAAACAGGAAAACAAATGAACAACCAACGAACCAAACACACAGGCACACAAATGAACAACCAACGAACCAAACACACAGGCACACAAATGAACAACCAACGAACCAAACACACAGGCACACAAATGAACAACCAACGAACCAAACACACAGGCACACAAATGAACAACCAACGAACCAAACACACAGGCACACAAATAAACAGGCAAACAAACAACTAACACACTAATACGGGTCTGAAAAGAAAAGCACATACTATGCCATTTTCAAAGGCAACCTGAGCTATTCTTTAAACCTTTACTTGAATATATTGTATTGCATACACACACACACACACACACACACACACACACACACACACACACACACACACACACACACACACACACACACACACACACACACACACATTTACATGGACGGGATGAGGATAAGGTTTTCACACAATCTGTAACAATTGGTGTTGTTTTCAATTGAAACACATTTGAAACAACGAGACTATCATATGAATTGCAGTCATGGAAATATAACGAATAAAATATTTCTGTAGCCATAATTCAAAACACGTGGCTCCTTTGTTTTTTTAAACTGAACACTGCGAATGTTGTTCTATGTCTCAGAGAGAGAGAGAGAGAGAGAGAGAGAGAGAGAGAGAGAGAGAGAGAGAGAGAGAGAGAGAGAGAGAGAGAGAGAGAGAGACTTGACACTTTGACACTTTGATATTTTATTGTCATTACCAAACAGGTCTTTTGACAAGGGGGAGAGGTAACAGAACAATATCATTTCCCTCTTCCTTTCCTGCAAACAAATAGTAAACATTCATTCCTAAGGTGCACCAAATCAAAGGTTAAAAACAAATAAATTCATAACATTTACTTATGTCCTCACGCACAGGAGTAATGCAATTTTAAAAAAAACAACAACAAACTAACTCGACCATCCACTCGTTCAAATGATGACAATGTATCTTACTGATCTCTTCCACTTGCGATGAATGATAATATTCTTTCAGATATCTCTTATAATGCATTATTTTAAATTTCACTTTCCTCCATCTGTCTAATTTTCAATGCTTCTGCGATGAATTTCGCAACTGATTTAATTACAAGTTCATCATCTGATGATAACACGACTGCAACATTTTGTCTTTTGGCTATATCTAACTGGAAAAGTGAACAATTTGTCCGCACTTCATTATAAGCAGTACAGAGAGAGAGAGAGAGAGAGAGAGAGAGAGAGAGAGAGAGAGAGAGAGAGAGAGAGAGAGAGAGAGAGAGAGAGAGAGAGAGAGAGAGAGAGAGTTCTGTGCGTTTTGGAAATTTGCTCGATTCCAAAATTGCCCACAAGTTTCCGGAATTGCAATGTTTGCTCACAAGTTCTGAAAATCCTGGGACTTTTGTGGAATAGCTAACAATTCAGGTGTCCTATGAGTCCACGTGGGTCAGGGTGAGAGGACATAAACGTGTCCTGTAAACGTCTGGGCTATTCTGGACTGTTTGGTGCTAAGATTTTTGTTGTTGACATGTATCATGGAAAGATGACAGACGAGTATCCTGAACACATCATCGCTATTCTAGTAAGCAGGCATGTGCTCAGGCTGTGTCACACTGTCACTTTTGCACACATGCATTCATGACAGCATTTACTCCATACGCACACGCAATCTTTCCAATCAACCAAAAGGCGCACTACCGAATGTTTTTTCTTCTCCCCCTCTCCTTCGGGGAAAAACACTTTACTAAATCACATCAGAACAATTAATGAATAGATTCTATACATGTATCTCTCTTTTCCTACACCGAGAGATAACTCAATACATTCAAGATTCTATAAAGTCATGGCCTTCACATAACATTGGCCCAAGATCCAAACCAGGAGAATAAATAATTCCTGCAATCATCATGCCATACCCGCATCAGAGATGAGACTCACCCCATACTGTCATGATTCCCTGTCTCTCTCATAAACCGTGTCTCCCCCTTGAATTCTCCTGTCACTGGAGAGATGATGAGTTCCAACTCCTCTCCCTTGAGTCTTTAATTGCTGGGGCTGAACTACCGGTGTGTTCCCCACACCATGGCCATCTTTAACCACCTCACGGGGTGAAAGGTGAAGGGTGAAAAGGTGAAGGGCTGAAACACAAATAAGGTTCGTGCAAGAAACCTGCTTCGCAATTTAACATGAATTATTTCTTTCTCTTTTCTTTAGGTTTTCCCCTGTAGATTTCCCCAACCATCTATGGCTCACCTGGTAATGACTGGTCAGCAGTGAGGACCAGCGTCCTGACAGGTTCGAGTCTCTAGGCCATCTGCTGGGCTAAAACTGATGCTTTCCTCCCTCCTCCAAGTGAATGCATACTCAGTGTTCAACACACACGACCAGCACCTTACCAGCACTTATTAAACTATCTCTCAGTGGTCACTTTCACCCAATGACCACTGTTGTTTAATCAATGAGTAAATCTCACAATTATTTGAGGACGCCCGCTACACTAGTCAAGCCACATGAATATTCTTCCTTTTTAGTTGTGGCATGGGGAAATGATTCATATCACTAAACTACATGTGATGGAGTGTCACATGCCTTGATGTGAGGCTACGTCACATGACAGGCTGTTTGTCTACGCGTATGATGAAAGATGATACAAAACTGTCCTGAAGACGTCTGGACTCTTCTAGAAAAGCTTGGTGTTCAGGCCTTCTCATATGACGTCTGGAAACAATGATAGGTCAATGATGAAATGAAGAGAATGATGCAATTCAAAACAATACCCACATAAAAAAAAATCGTTCCAATTTTCTTCTTTATTCAGTGTTTTTAGATTGCCGGAAAACGTGCTGATTGACGATCATTATGACAATATGGAGTTGTTGGCAAATTTAAGAAGTGTGAAGTGAACAGGTAGCTTGGTTTGCAAATTCTAAGAATAGCAAGGTAAACAGATCGCTTCTTTTTTTGCATTGAAGAACTTTCATTAAAAAAAAGTTGTTTATAGCTGGACAGAATCATGCAACGGGAGTTTATTGATTTGTGATCTTACATTCATGTTGCAACGTTATCTTTGATACCCATTTTTCATGTCAATGGAATTGTACATGTTTGTTTAATGTTCACTTGAGCAAAATCTGCTATATATCATACATCACCGAAAAGCTTCAGTGCCTTATTGTCTGCTTTCATAAAGTCTTGAATACTTCACTTGCACAAGTGCATTGAAACCAAACATTAACGCTGGTTCCCTACCCCTTCCTTCGTTCTTCTTCTTTTATTTCTGCCCGTTTCTCAATATCTTACATAAGTGTTTTTCTTTGTGAGTGCATGGAATGAGCGTGCGTGCGTGCGTGCGTGCGTGTGTGTGTGTTTAATAGCTTAGTAGTCAATAAAGTGACGTCAACAGATGAGAGCTGTGGGCCCGTGATCAGCTCGTTGTCGTCAATCTACAGGAATCGACAATGGGCTGACACGGATCACACAGAAAAAAGCCACCACTGGACTGACGTGAATTGCACAGACAGGCGAAACTAATATTGGGCTGATATGGATCACACAGACATGAACAGTCGATCTGCGACTGGCAAATATGGATCACGCAGACATAATCAGTCACCATTGGACTGACAAGGATCACACAGACATGAACAGTCACCATTGGACTGACAAGGATCACACAGACATGAACAGTCACCATTGGACTGACAAGGATCACACAGACATGAACAGTCACCATTGGACTGACAAGGATCACACAGACATGAACAGTCACCATTGGACTGACAAGGATCACACAGACATGAACAGTCACCATTGGACTGACAAGGATCACACAGACATGAACAGTCACCATTGGACTGACAAGGATCACACAGACATGAACAGTCACCATTGGACTGACAAGGATCACACAGACATGAACAGTCACCATTGGACTGACAAGGATCACACAGACATGAACAGTCACCATTGGACTGACAAGGATCACACAGACATGAACAGTCACCATTGGACTGACAAGGATCACACAGACATGAACAGTCACCATTGGACTGACAAGGATCACACAGACATGAACAGTCACCATTGGACTGACAAGGATCACACAGACATGAACAGTCACCATTGGACTGACAAGGATCACACAGACATGAACAGTCACCATTGGACTGACAAGGATCACACAGACATGAACAGTCACCATTGGACTGACAAGGATCACACAGACATGAACAGTCACCATTGGACTGACAAGGATCACACAGACATGAACAGTCACCATTGGACTGACAAGGATCACACAGACATGAACAGTCACCATTGGACTGACAAGGATCACACAGACATGAACAGTCACCATTGGACTGACAAGGATCACACAGACATGAACAGTCACCATTGGACTGACAAGGATCACACAGACATGAACAGTCACCATTGGACTGACAAGGATCACACAGACATGAACAGTCACCATTGGACTGACAAGGATCACACAGACATGAACAGTCACCATTGGACTGACAAGGATCACACAGACATGAACAGTCACCATTGGACTGACAAGGATCACACAGACATGAACAGTCACCATTGGACTGACAAGGATCACACAGACATGAACAATCGATCTGCGACTGGCAAATATGGATCACACAGACATGAACAGTCACCATTGGACTGACAAGGATCACACAGACATGAACAATCGATCTGCGACTGGCAAATATGGATCACACAGACATGAACAGTCACCATTGGACTGACAAGGATCACACAGACATGAACAATCGATCTGCGACTGGCAAATATGGATCACACAGACATGAACAGTCACCATTGGACTGACAAGGATCACACAGACATAAACAGTCGATCTGCGACTGGCAAATATGGATCACGCAGACATAATCAGTCACCATTGGGTTGACATGGATCACACTGACACACGCAATCGGTGACCACTGGGTTGACATAGATCACACAGACGGAAAAAGAAACAGAAATGGACTGACAAGGTGCTAAGAGGTTGGAAACGACAGGAAAAGTCAGTCACCAATGTGGTGACATGAATCCCACAGACGGTCATTGAAACGACTCAGTGAAACTGGACTGACCGTAAAACAGGACTCAGTGCTAATACATATTGACCACATAGCGGGAATCGGTAAAAGCATTTATCAACTGGAAAACAGAATTCGATACAAACATTTATCAACTGCAAACCAGACCCAGTGCTAACACAGATTAACTCCAAACAGGACTCAGCACAAACACAAAGTAAATGCGAAACAGGACTCAGTACAAACACACATTAACCCCAAAACGGACTCAATGCAAACATTGATTAGCCGGCTATTAGAGGGATAAGCACTGATACAGAGCACCAACCAGAGAGGACTCAGCACTGATACAGAGCAACCACCAGAGAGGACTCAGCACTGATACAGAGCAACCACCAGAAATGACTCAGTACTGATACAGAGCAACCACCAGCGATGACTCAGCACTGACACAGAGCAACCACCAGAGAGGACTCAGCACTGATACAGAGCAACCACCAGAGAGGACTCAGCACTGATACAGAGCAACCACCAGAGAGGACTCAGCACTGACACAGAGCAACCACTAGAGAGGACTCATTACTGATACAGAGCAACCACCAGAGAGGACTCAGCATGATACAGAGCAACCACCAGAGAGGACTCAGCATGATACAGAGCAACCACCAGAAAGGACTCAGCACTGATACAGAGCAACCACCAGAGAGGACTCAGTACTGATACAGAGCAACCACCAAAGAGGACTCAGCACTGATACAGAGCAACCACCAGAGAGGACTCAGCATGATACAGAGCAACCACCAGAGAGGACTCAGCACTGATACAGAGCAACCACAAGAGAGGACTCGGCACTGATACAGAGCAACCATCAAAGACGACTAAGCACTGATACAGAGCAACCACCAGAGATGACTCAGCACTGATACCGAGCAACCACCAGAGAGGACTAACACAGAGCAACCACCAGAGAGGACTCAGCACTGATACAGAGCAACCACCAGAGAGGATTCGACACTGATACAGAGCAACCACCAGAGGGCTCAGCACTGATACAGAGTAACCACCAGAGGACTCAGCACTGATACAGAGCAACCACCAGAGGACTCAGTACTGATACAGAGCAACCATCAGAGGACTCAGTACTAACACAGAGCAACCACCAGAGAGGACTCAGCATGATACAGAGCAACCACCAGAGAGGACTCAGCACTGATACAGAGCAACCACCAGAGAGACTTAGCACTGATACAGAGTAACCACCAGAGAGGACTCGACACTGATACAGAGCAACCACCAGAGAGGACTCAGCACTGATACAGAGCAACCACCAGAGGACTCAGCACTGATACAGAGCAACCACCGGAGAGGACTCGGCACTGATACAGAGCAACCACCAGAGGACTCAGCACTGATACAGAGCAACCACCGGAGATGACTCAGTACTGACACAGAGCCTCATTGGTGATTGTCTGTGGTGCCAGGTCTCATTCATTGTATACAGAACACAATCGTTTGATTGTCTCCCTTCACCTCCTCTGTCCTTTGCACCTTCGCCTTCTTTCCGGTGTCTACTCTTCGAAGTTACTACCCTCTCTCTCTCTCTCTCTCTCTCTCTCTCTCTCTCTCTCTCTCTCTCTCTCTCCTCCTCTCTCTCTCCTCTCTCTCCTCTCTCTCTCTCTCTCTCTCTCTGTATGTTTATTGTGCAGGTGTTCGTAACCTTTTAAATAACACTATCGAGATCTTTCTGAATTTTCTCCCATTTCCAGACGTTTGACAAATTGGGTTGTAACAAGCATCTGTTACATATTTTTTTTAAACCATAGCCACTTACAATACAATCAAAATTGACAATATGTGAGTTTGTTACATAATGCACACGACTGTTCAGAACACATTACTTAGTTTTGAGAGGCAGGGGAGTTTACAGCTCGCTCGCAGCTGCAGAGGCCAAGCCATGAATGCAGGTCAGGGAGAGGGGTGTTTTCTGCAGGCTGCTCCCCATCAGCCAGCTAATCGCGCTGTTCTCAGCGAATTGAATGTCATCTGTGCATAGCCGGTCTGGCAGCAATGTGTTCAGCATTGTTGAGTGGCCATTACAAATGGGGCTGTCGGTTTCGATAATTAGTTGTTGTCATGAAAAATGTAATATATCTGCTCTTGAGATGACTGAATCGGCGAATTCCCGACAATTGTTTTAATACCAAACTCGACTCTGTGTATTTCCCTGTAGATAACGCAGATATAGCATGAATGCTTGTACGCAAGTGGTCAGGCAATATTAGAACAACAGAAATAACGTTATCACTTTCTGGGTAACTAGTACACATGGTTGATACATGCCTCTGCTTAGACTACAGCAACAAAAATGTTGGGACACAAATGTGTAAGCCTTGTTTGTTCGCCCTTTCACTAAGTCTCTCGTGCGGGACGAATAAACAAAGCTGTGAATGTTGTGATCCTTTTTCTTCTTTGAATGCATCTAGATGTCAGATCATGAAATAATTGTGAACTTCACTGTAAAAAGTACACATTGTCAAGTTAATATGTGCATATCTGATTATACAATTGTCATGTGCTGTTGAAGTCAGTTTGATTAAAGTCTGCACTCTTGCATTTCGTATGTTACCACAACGGAACTTGTCTCTGCACATAATTTTCTTCCTTTTGATTTTCTAAATGTAATTACACCATTTACAACAAACAAACGAAACTCATCATCATCATCAACAACAGCAACAACAACAGCAACAACAACAGCAACAGCAACAACAACAAAAATAACAACTGTTGCTCTAAAACCGAGTAAACAGTCCTATATTTATTTCCTACTGTGCACATGAAAGAAAGAATGAAAATATTAGTAAAAGAGGAGGCAGATGTAATTGAAAGAAAGCCAGAGTAAGTAAACCAGTGGGGCCGGATTCTTGACACTCTAGGCTACCATTAACATATAATGAAATTTAATGCTGCTTTCTTTTTAAAAAATATGGTTGACAGTTATTCAGATTCGTCTTTTGTGTGTGTATTTGCTTTTTGATTTGTTTTATTGACTTTTTATGATCTTTCTGTATTCTGTCCAGAATTAACTCGTTTTCATTACACGTTCATTTCGTTTCTTCGTGAAATATTAAATCACATGTACAGAAGCTTGAATTGATAATGAAAGTGCAACTCAAACGAAATACAACACAAATGAAGAACAGAATGACATAGAAAATGGGAGTTATGGAAGGTTGAAATCAGAAATTTCTGAGTTGAGTTTGGAAAAAAAAGTTGGCTTGCAAGAACAGGAACGAATCGCTGAACCTACAACTCAACTTTCAAGAACTAGAACAATTGTTAGCAAAACAATCCCCAAAATAAGAATCTCTAGACAGACTACTTGCAGGTAAAGCATGAATTTTTGATTGATATAAATAATGCTAGAAGAGCACAAGTAACATCAAGGATCAAATGAAGTGAAGCTCAAATAAATGCAACATATGTTTTAAGCCTTGAAAAAGCAAGGCGCAAAACAAAATCTTATTATTACTAGATTGAAAAAGGAGTCAGATAAAGTTATTACTGACCAAAAGGAAATCCTACGGGAACATGATTCTCAAGTACAAATTGATACCCATCCAGAAAGAAAAAGAAGAAAATGTGAGTCAAGACACCAGTGACTTTATGTGCTATGAAAATATGTCCAGGTGAAAAGAAATTGAAACTGTTTCATGCAAAGGCATGATAACTTTACAGGAAAGGTCGTCTGCTCTCAAAACATGAAGAAAGGAGAAAGGATTTAGCCGTAAGGAGCTATAGTTCGACAACTAAATGTTTGGAATCATTCCGGGGGAAATTTGTTCAACATAGTACTAATTCCTTCATTTAGTTCTGCAGAACGGAAAGTTACAATTTGTTATTACTTTATTTCATAGAGGCAAAGACCTATAAAGAGAAAATTTAATTAATTAGAAACCTGCAATGTTAACAGATGCAGATTATGAAATTCTAGCTAAAGTACTGGAGGATAAGTTAGGTAAAGTCAAAAACACTCTTGCTAACAACGACCAAGTAGGATACATTAAGGGAAGAAATATTGCAACAGTTATATCCACTGAAAATGTAATAAACTGGACAACACTGGCAAAGCAGGTTAGTGGTTGGCCCTAAACTATTGCAAGGCATTTGATGTAATTTACAAGCATATCTTTTGCATGTATTTGAAATATTTGAGATTTGGACCTAATTTTCAAAAATAGAAATCTAATCTGTTCTGACCTGTCCTGTAACTCTCAAAGTTATATCGATCATGGTGGCTGGATTTATGCACCCTTTAATGCCACTGCGGAATAAGACAAGGGTGTTCCTTTTCTCCCCATGCGTTCATTCTTGTGCTGGGAATATTGGCCATCAAGGTAAAAAACATTTCAATAGAAAGAATGAAAATGCCGTCTGCTGACAAATAAAGAGATGTCTATCCGACGTATCTCAAAATCAAACGATATACAGATGGTAAGACCTTGCTTCTCAAGAACAGACAAGACAAGAATACTTCTTGCAGTATTCTTACTTCGTTGGAAATGACTTCTGGACATAAACTGAACTTAGAAACGCCGAAAGCACTGAATTAGATTTGCAGATTGATAAACAAAACATTCCATTCTCAACACTTGATGGAATTAAAATTCTTAGCATATATTTTCAAACAGACAAAATGTCTTGGAATCTTTAGGAAAACTTGGTGAGTGTGTGTGTGTGTGTGTGTGTGTGTGTGTGTGTGTGTGTGTGTGTGTGTTGTGTGTGTGTGTGTGTGTGTGTGTGTGTGTGTGTGTGTGTGTGGTGTGTGTGTGGTGTGTGGTGTGTGCGGGCGGGCGCACGTGTGTATGTGTGAGTGAGTGTGTGTGTGTGTGTGTGTGTGTGTGTGTGTGTGTGTGTGTGTGTGTGTGTGTGTGTGTGTGTGTGTGTGTGTGTGTGTGTGTGTGTGCGCGCGCGCACGTGCGCCTGTGCGTGTTTTTACGTGTATGTGCATGTGCGTGAGCCTGATGTGGTGTGTGGCGTGGTATGGTGTGTTGTGTGTGTGTGTGTGTGTGTGTGTGGTGTGTGTGTGTGTGTGGTGTGTGTGTGTGTGTGTGTGTGTGTGTGTGTGTGTGTGTGTGTGCGAGGGTGTGCGTGTGCGTGAGTGTGTGTGTGTGTGTGTGTGTGTGTGTGTGTGTGTGTGTGTGTGGTGTGTGTGTGTGTGTGTGTGTGTGTGTGTGTGT
>CM031618.1:16386237-16393737 GCA_018398815.1 Conus ventricosus
TGGCTACATTTTTTGACATAACCAAGGCGTACGATCAAGTGTGGCATTCACAGCTGTTAAATAAACTTAAAAATATTGGACAATCAGGAAATGTATACAATTATGTTAAATGCTTTCTGAAAGATAGGGTAATACAAACAAGAGTAGGAAAAATACATTCCACCAGTAGAACTTTGTCAATGGGAATCCCCCAGGGGTCAGTGTTAGCGCCCCTTCTTTTCTCATTACTGTTGCATGATTTGCCAAATAAGTTATCTAAAAAGGTAGTTCTCGTTCAATATGCAGACGACATTTGCATGTGGATGGAAGTAACTCTTAAAAAGAAATCTCCACAGCGTGATATAAATTTCATCAGAAAGATCTATCAAGACGAACTAAATAGGATGGCGGAATACATGAAGTTAAATGGATTAAACTTATCTATTGAAAAAACAAATATAATTCTTTTCAATAGTGGTAATAATCCAGAAAAACTGTCTGTTTTTACATTGGGCGAAACACCTCTTGAAAACGTGACAGAAGTTAAATTCCTAGGAGTCCATTTCACATCTAAATTATCATGGAACGTTCATATTGAATACGTATTAACAAAGGCGAGGAAAATATGAAATTTCCTGAAAATTATCTCTAAAGAAAAATGGGGACAGAATTCATCTACACTGATAACTCTATGTAAATCTTTAATGCGGTCGAAAATAACATATGCCCAAGAAGTAATCTTTAGCGCTCCAAAATACCTATTGAAAAAGCTTGAAAGTATTGAATGCAAGGCATTGAAATTAGCACTTGGCCTTCAGGTGCATGCATTATCTTCTCGTACATATTATTGAAGCGCAGATGCTTCCCTTAGATGAATACAGAGAGTTAGCGTGTTGTAAATTTGTTTTCAAGAGTACAACTAATAAAACGCACATTAGATCTGAAATAAAAATGAGGTCAGATATTGATTTCCCTAAAAGAGCAAAATCTGTAGCTTCTCAAAAAACACTGGCAACCTACACGTCAAAAAGTATTACTGATTCCGAAGTTTCAATCGATAACGATGCTCTGTCCATTAGACCGTTATTTTCTCCTATACCACCATGGGAGCTTAATAAAGCACTTTTTTATATTGAACATACCAATATGAAAAAAGATGAAAACATAAACATGTTAGCAAGCTATATCAAATGCCATGTTAAAAAGAACTATTCAAATTATTTGAAAATATACACAGACGGTTCGTCCATTGATAAACAAACAGGTTGTGCATTCTTAATACCAGATTTAAGAGTAGAGAAATCATTTTATATCGGAATTAACAAATCGATATTTACAGCAGAATTAACAGCGATACTCCTGGCTGTAAATTACCTTTTAAACTTTCCAAAAACAATATTTCAAATTCTGTTCTATGTTGATTCTAAATCAGCTCTTCAGGCATTAACAGTTTTTCCAATTGCACACAAGACCTAAAATGATCATAGAGATAAGTTGTATGACACACATGTTAATTGCAAGAGGAACCAATGTAGCTTTTTGTTGGATTTCTTCACATTGTTCTTTTCATTATAATGAAAAAGTAGACAGGGCAGCTAAACGTGGAGCTAAAAATAGTTTTGATTCAGAACTGTTTGATTCCCCTTATCAGTACATGAAAAGAATAACTTGGTTAAGTCGCATATCTGGAAAGCTTTTGAACATAGTATGGTAGATCACGTCTATAAAGAACAGTTTGATATTAAAAGAATCAAAGAGAATTTTAATCTTAAATTAATAGAAAATTACTCTCATTAATGCACAGGTGGAACCTTAATGCATTTAAAATAAAATACGTAAAAAACGTAGTTTACGTATGTGGAAACAAAATTACTCCAGTTCATATTGTTTCATGCAATGATATGGAAAATATCATTCCAGTATTGAAGCAAAATACCGTGCAGGCCATTTTTCAGTCACCAGCTTTAACGTGTGAATTCTTTGTACACTTAGAACGCACCCCTATTGGAAAATATTTATAATATTCTTTTTAACTTCATTTGCGGGGAGTCACGAGGCCTATGACGATTGGCCCATCTAGGGTGGTAGAATTATTCATTTATTTATTGTTGTTGTTGTTGTCGTGTATCAGTCCCTTAATGTGGCTTGTGGTGTGTTTGCACCTTAATGTCGTTCAGCTCAGGTTAGGTTTACTTTCTCTCTCTCTCTCTCTCTCTCTCTCTCTCTCTCTCTCTCTCTCTCTCTCTCTCTCTCTCTCTCTCTCTCTCTCTCTCTCTCTCTCTCTCTCTAATTTCACTGTCCGTGCAATTCATCCTGCAGCTTCACGGGTGGCTGGTACCTTTCTCTTGAACTGGCTGTCTATATCTGCCTCTCACCTGTCTTTTTACCTGCCGCACGTGCAGCATTCCTCTTAAGCTTGAGGTATTCTCACTCTGTGACGTAGGGTGGCATGTTGGCTGCCATCGATTAGGCAGGTTTTCTCTTCACTCGAGCGGAAGATGTCCCTGGGAGCGCCCGCTCCGGTTCTGGTTCTCTACCACATCGCTGAAGGTACGGTCGGTACCTTCATTCCTGCAGTCGGCCTGTAGGGGAGGGACGTCATCGTTTTCCGCATCTGCTCGGCTGGTCCTCTCGACTGGACAGAGGGCAGAGAGTCGCTTGACCCGCCACTTTCTTGGGTCACCCACGGGTAGCTGGTAAGCATCAGTTTCGTGGGTTTTTTTTTTGTTAGCCGGCTAATTCTGTTTTGCGCAATTTCTTTTTGTTTTTCAAAATTATAAAAGAAATATTGTTTGAGACCACTTTTCTCTGGTTAATTCGATCTTTAACCTGGTCATTCAAAATTAAATCCAAAATTCTCTCTCCTTTCAATGCATCTGGTGATGCGGTAGTCGGTGGGGATAGGGGAGAACCTGGTGATTTAGGGTTGGGACTTGCTTGGTCTCACTCGTCCGCCCCTGTCACAATCGCCGGTCTCGTATTCTTCGGCCACCGTCTGTTTGTGTGTGCAAGGGGAACGAGTGTTTTGTGTTTGTGAGCGTGCGTACGTACGATTAGTCGTTTGGATGCGTGGTTGGAGAATTGTGTTATTTTGAAATGTTACTATAAAATGTGGGGATAATCGTGCCATTAAATGATGATTATTTGTAAATGTGGTAGAAATTGTAAAGCAATGATTGCTGTACTCTTCAAGTTCAAATCCTAAGGAAGGGAATTGTGTTGTGATCATTGAACGTGGGTGGAGGGATGGAGATATAAATTATTCTTTTCTTCACCCTGTTAATTCAATGTCATTTTTTTTTGCCTGCTTCGTGTGAGAAGACCTTTAGCCAACATTCCTCATTTGGTTTGTTTACTGTTTTATGCTCAGGTCTGTGTTAAGCTGGTGCTACTAATGTATTCAGCAAACACCTCCTCTCGCCCTTCATGCGAGTGGCTGTTAAGATTTAGCAGCATATTTCAAACCGTACTGACGGCGGGGTTCTAGTACCCTTCTTTCCTTCCAGTTCCTTCCCTTCTTTTCTCTCCTCCCGGGGGCTTCACCCGAGGCTTACGCTCTTGAGGCCGCAGTGTGTGAGGAGCATGCGTTCTTCACTGGATGGTTCTACCCCTGTCCGGGACCTTCAACGACTACACCTCATCTGACGGGATGTGATCTACACTGTCCTCGGACTTCATGCAGCCCATGTGACCAGTGTGGTTAGCTCTGTGTCATGCCCTTTGGGGGTGGGGGTGTGCTAAGGGTGTCGGCGTTGAAAGACTATTCAAGAACAGACCCGGTTCGGGCCACCCGATTCGACACGATACTCCCAGTGGACTTTGGAGAGGCAGGGGTGGGGGAACAACGTGAAGGACAAAAATGAATGTGTGTTGGAAATGCTTATTTATAATTATGGGTATGTTGTGTGTGTTGAAATGCTTATTTGTGACTATGTGTATGTTGTTGTGTGTTGAAATGTTTATTTGTGACTAGGTGTACGCTGGTGTGAATAAATGGTGTGTTGTATTGTAATCTTTCCTGTGTAGTCTCTTGCGAGGCGTGTGAGGTCAGTCACTCCCTTCATTCCCTTCTAGACCAATCCTGTCAGCGCAGACCTCCAGGGGTCGGTCGTGACATGGGGATAAAAAAGGAAGGTGGGTGGGATGGATGAAATGGGCGGAGGGAGGGGGAGGGGGGGGGGAAGGAAGCAAAGGATTTTTTGTTTCTTTGTTTGTTTGTTTACTTTTTTTCCTTAATACTGTCATCCGTTTTGACTTTAATTGATTAGTTAGTTGTTCGCTATAAGTATTTTGTTTCATGTTAATCTTCTCTTATGACTTGTGTAGATATTTATACACTTACACATCCATAACTCTCTCACTCACACACACAGGCACACATACTCACACACACACACACACACACACACACACACACACACACACACACACACACACACACACACACCACACACACACACACACACACACACACACACACGCACACACACACACACACACACACACACATTTGCGTGCACGCGCAACCATACATATACACATACACACATTATGTGCACACTCGCAATTAATTTCGTACACATTTTTTTTTTTTGGTGGGGGGTCTAATATCACGAATAGTGGATAGACGTTAAATGAAGGACACACACACACACACACACACACACACACACACACACACACACACACACACACACACACACACACACACACACACACACACACACACACACACACACACACACACACACAGAGGTACGCTAACGCATACACACTACTAACACTAGCAAGATGTTACAGCAGGAAGTGGGATTCAAATTCTGCATTTGTTAGTTGCTCCTCGCATTTATACAGTAAACTGGTGGGGTATGTTTTGCTCCTATAAGAAAACCTAACACAGAGTAATTTTTATTCAAGACTGGCATGTAGGGGACAATCTTTGAGCCTACGCTTGAGGATCCACCCAAAGATGCAAGGGAGATCAAAAGACAAACACACAGACGGACAGAAACAAATACAAATAACCTCAATTTAATCAAAACAAAATCGGAAATGAAATGAGGCAGGGAACAATAAACGATAAACAGTAAACAGGTGGGTATTTTTTGCTCCCATAGAAAAACCTAACACAGAGTAACTTTTATTCAAGACTGGCACAGCCTTTTAAAGTTGAATAAAGTCAGACAAATACATAGACGAACAATCTAATAGTGGGGGAAAAACAAGTGCAGGCAATACAAATATATCTGCCTTCAAAAGGGATTGCGATGGTTCCCTTATGCAGGTAGTGAAGAATTTTCATATCTGTAACATATTTTCTTAATTTCATGTTCCCAGTTTCTCCATCTTCACGCCCCCCCCCCCCCCCCCCCCACGTCCTTAAGTCCAAATCTTTGCCAAGTCATTGCTACGAAAACAGTTCAGTTGTTGGCCTGCGCTTGTATTTTCCTCCACTATTAGATTGTTGGTCTATGTATTTGTCTGACTTTATTCAACTTTAAATGGCTGTGCCAGTCTTGAATAAAAGTTACTCTGTGTTAGGTTTTCTTATGGGAGCAAAAAATACCCCACATGTTTACTGTTTATCGTTTACTGTTCCCTGCCTCATTTCATTTCCGATTTTGTTTTGATTAAATTGAGTTTATTTGTATTTGTTTCTGTCCATCTGTGTGTTTGTCTCTTGACCTCCCTTGCATCTTTGGGTGGATCCTCAAGCGTAGGCTCAAAGATTGTCACGGACGGACAGTCCTCCATCCCGCTTTTAATGTGTTAAGTTTGTTAGTTTGTTACCACCTTATTTTTTGTGTGTAAAAGAGGGATGGGCAGCTGTGTGCTGTCAACTTTTCAGGGAGGAAAGTCTGCCCGTCCGTGCGGTTTGCATGCAGCCTTCTGCACCGCATGGACATCGCTTTCTGTGAGATACCCAGATAGTTGTGAAAACCCGTGGAGAGCTCACTGAGTCGTTGGAAGTTATTCCCCTTTGATCGGCAGCTGGCGTTTGGGAAAAACTCTTACTTCACTCGGATTTGAGCCGCGAGTGGAGAGACCACGTTCTCTTTGGTGAGGCATTTTTATAACCTGTGACGAAGGCCACTGGTCTGCCTAACGGTGGTAGTCATAGTGTTTAGAGATAGGAATCCCTATTCCTGCCCACCAAGCATACATCTTGACCCTCTTCGCTGGGGGTGACCAGCTGTCGGCCATCCCATGGTGAAGGGCTGCTGGTGCTGTCGGCTCCGGGGTCCCGGACAGTCTCTTCGCTGAGGATCAGCCTGCCGGGCCCACTTTTTCCCCTCCTTTCCACCCGCCGTTCTGGTGAGTTATTTTCGTGCTTCTCGGTTCTCATTTCACATTCCACAGGGGTATCGGTTGTAAATTATAAAATTAATATTTTCATTCAAAATCTGTCGTTTTGGGTACTGTGCTGAGGCAGTACTATAGGTGTGGAGAAATATTGTGGTTTCAGGCGCGCTGCGAGCGTTAGCCTGATTTATAAATATGGAAGAGCAAGTTTAAATTTTATTCTAAATGCGCTACGCTGAAGCAGTGGCATTTTTCTTGTCAGCGATTTGGTTGGACACATAGCGCGCCGCGCACGCTTGTTTTTTTTATTTTGGCTGAGTCATTCTTTATTTGTGTGTACCCCGTCAGAGGAAGGGGTATGCTTGTTTAGTTCTATAAATTATTATTTATTTTCAAGTAAAGAAAAAAAAAGGAAAAAAACCTTCAGGCCGGACGCGGTGTTGATCGAGTTACCGCGCGACTCACTTGAGGTCGGGAAGCGAGCGTTCCTTCGCGGCGCCCCCCCTCCCCCCCCCCCCCCCCCCCCCCGGTTGGTTCCGCTCCGCCTGTTTTGTTTATTTGTTTGTGTATTGTCGATTTTATTTTGTTTCTCATTTATTTTACTATTATATTTCCTTATAATGTAAATGTGGTATGGGTGTGTTGTGGTAATTTTAAATTCGAAAGTCAACACGTCATATGCCTTGTTTTCCTTATTAGTTTTTTTATATACCCGAGGCCTTCAGACTGAAGGGGTAGTATATATATATATATTATGACAAAAAGTATAAGAATTTCATCAAGTAAACGAATTTGTGTTGTTGGTTTTTCAATCATTAGAGGAAAAAAAAGAGATAGAGTATACAATAATGAAATGTGAAGTAAACTATTACTAAACTAGATTCAGTCTTGCGGGTGTAGCCCATTTCGCCAGGTAGTAGCCTGCACCCACACCATATCTCAGCTATACCTAAAATGAAATCCTAATGCCCTTTTATAGGGCGTTTTTCGTTGGTTCACTTGGTGTCGGCCCAGACGCCTTTTATCGCAGGGCGCCCATTCCGAGAGCGGTATGAAGAGGAGCAGGACGCTGACCGTGGTGCCAATAGCGAGACCAGAACGCCAGTCCTGAGCGTATCAACTGCTTTGGGGTGCACCAGTGTCTCCCTGCTCGGACAGGGAAAGGACTTTCCTTTAAGTTAAGTTTGTTTCTGGCTGTGTATGGGCGGTGTTTGGTGA
>CM031618.1:16399120-16412590 GCA_018398815.1 Conus ventricosus
GAACGATCTTTTGTCAATATTAGAGGCGTCTTTCAGCAAGTCTTTTGATAAACTGGTCCACTACGTTAACAGCAGTGAGAGATTCTCTCTGTATTCATCCTTTAAGTCAAATTTCCTTAGCGAACCATTTATTGATAACATGGGAATTAAACATTTTAGAGATGTTATCTCAAAATTGGGAACAGGCACCTTCACATTGAATGCAAAGTTTCGATGCACTCAAATATACACGTATGTTGTGTAGATTTTTTTTCTCTTTTTTTTTCAGAACTAAGATAGAAAATGAAATTCACGTTGTTTGTAACTGTCCATGCTGCAAAAGAACTACGACTTAAATATCCTGGCACAAACCGAATTAATGATGAATTTTTGGAGATTTAATGAATGGACTGATGTCATATCTGTGCAAAATGTTGCTTGTTTGTGCACCATGCCATTGAAAGCGTGAAATACTGACTGAAATTAAACAAAAATGAATTAATAATGTCCAGCCTGTTTTGAAAATTTGTGCAGTGTATGTTGTTTGCCATTGACCAAAGTCGAAATGTGTGTGTCGGGAACGAGGAAGAGAGAGAGAGAGAGAGAGATGAGAGAGAGAGAGAGAGAGAGGAGAGAGAGAGATGGAGAGAGAAGAGAGAGAGAGAGAGATAGGAGAGAGAGAGATGGGGGGGGGGATAAGGATGAAGGAGGGTGGGGATTAGTGATGCCCATTTGCAATTCTGATGTTAGGAGATCGGAGCAGAGGGGGGTGGGATGGTGGGAACGCACAGCTGAGTTTAATATTCTTGAGTTCAGTTCACAGCCTTGCTGTGTGTTTAATTCTCAGAAAATAGAATTTGTGTTATTTGCAGAGTCCATGCATGTTGTATTTTGATGGTATGGTATTTGCATTTAACGGAAATGACTAAAGACTACTGAACATTAAACCATCTCTCTCTCTTCTCTCTCTCTTCTTCTCTCTCTTCTCTCTCTCTCTCTTCTCTCTCTCTCTCTCTCTCTCTCTCTCTCTCTCTCTGCGTGTGTGTTTCAGTACTTTTTATTTTCCGTGTATCTATTCCTGAAGTTTACTCTTTCCTTATTGTCCCTAATTCAGTTTTTCTCCTCCTGTGTGTGTGTGTGTGTGTGTGTGTGTGTGTGTGTGTGTGTGTGTGTGTGTGTGTGTGTGTGTGTGTGGCGCCCTTCCCTGATCATTTTCACGACCCCTTCCCCTTTTTTTGTCTAGCAGGAGTTAGGTTGGTAGGTTGGATCGTTGTCCTATAAATGAACATTTCTGTCTGGCACTAACCGAGCAGAGCTGTTTCGATCTGATCGAGGTAATCTGACCCAAGCGATGTGAATTAGTTCTGTGGGCACTTTAGAATGAAAACATTTAAATCCGTTTTTTTGTTTGTTTGTTTGTTTGTGTGTTTTTTTCCAGGCTCGAAAACTTGTAACAGTGTCATGTGACGTAGCCTCACATCAAGGCATGTGACGCTCCATCACATATAATCTAGTGATATAAATCATTTCCCCCATGCCACAACTAAAAAGGAAGAATATTCTTGTGGCTTGACTTGTGTAGTGGGCGTCCCCAATAATTGTGAGGATCACTCAGTAAAATAAACAAGGGTTGGTCATTGTGTGAAAAGTGACCACTGGGGAGAGAGTTTAATAAGGGCTGGTAAGGTGCTGGTCATGTGTTTTGAACACTGAGTATGCACTCACTAGGAGGAGGGAGGAAAGAATTAGTTTTAGCCCAGGAGATGGCCTAAAGACTTGAATCCGTCAGGACGTCGGTCAAGGGGTCCTCATTGCTGACTAGTCATTACCAGCCATTTACCCTTCACCCTGTCAGCTATTTCTCCTCTGATGCTGCGACGGCATCTGTTTCCCAAAGGCTGAGACGGGTGTTTAAACGATGGCCATGGTGTGGGGAAACAACCGATAGTTCAGCCCCAGCGATTGAAGACCCCGGGTAGAGGAGTCGGATCTCATCGTTCCCCCAGTGACTGGAGAGTTCAAGGTGCAAGCGCTTTTTCTGATGCGGGCAGGGCATCATGACGGTATGGGGCGAGCGCTTTTTCTGATGCAAGTATGGCATCATGATGGTATGAATTGTTTATTCTCCTGGTCTGGATCTTGGGCCAATGTTGTGTAAAAGGCCATGACTTTATATTCTTGGAGGATGTGTGTATTCTTTCTCCGGTAAGAAGGAGGTATCTAGCAAGACTGATTTATCTCTCAGTGTGAAGAGAGAGAGAGAGAGAGAGAGAGAGAGAGAGAGAGAGAGAGAGAGAGAGAGAGAGAGGAGAGAGAGAGAGAGAGAGGAGGAGAGGAGAGAGCGAGAGAGAGAGAGAAACCTGTATAGCATTTGTTTGATAACAACTGGGATGTGATGAACATTGACAGAATTGTTCAATTTATTTAGTAAAGTGTTTTCCCCAGAGGAGAGGGGGAGAAGAAAAAACATTCTGTAGTGTGCCTTTTGGTTGACTGGAGAGATTGCGTGTGTGTATGGAGTAAATACTGTCATGAATGCGTGTGTGCAAGAGTGACAAGGTGACAAAAATATTGTATCTTTTGTTAATGTGAAAAATGAATGGTATTTACAACAAGACAGTTTAATAACAGATCCAAAATGTTAAGTTGCGTATTAATAGCTGCAATGCCTTCATTCAGCGTTAACGTCAATGAATTTATTGAACATTTCTGGGTGTTGAATTATGTGAATCTGAAGTTCAACGTTGTACGCACCAGTGTGTATGAACTATACATTTACGGAGCTTTAGGCGATATTAGTCCAGGGACTCGACAACGACCTCATCTGACAGGAAATAAAACGTCTGTCTTTTATTATCTGCAGTAATATATTTGCGTTATGAACAACGTACTTCTGTTCCAAATTACTTTCAAATGTCACACCCAAAATAAGCTACTTCTAAAAGCGAAACAGCTTGCTCTGTATGGAACATTCCCAACTGATCTGAAAGCAACAGGTCAAGTCGGATAACGCGAAAGTGTACCAATATGAAGCTAGAATAAAATTCGTTAATAAAACCTCCATTTGACAGAAGCAAGGGAACATGGTTGCATTGATGTCATTCTTTATGGCACAAGCCCCACATTTGCTCCCAGCTTTCCCCCTGTTTTAACATCCCACAAAGATACGGATAAGATTTTGTTTTTTTAAATGACGGGAAACGGGTCGTGTTTGTGTTGTAATTTGTTTGTCCCTTTTATTTGGCGGATTAAACTATATATTTTTCTTTCTAAAATGTGTTTCACTTTCCGCTGGGAGTCACTTCACATTGAAACAGATAGTGACATGCATCGTCTCATGATACACATTAAAAATATATCAGTCCAAATGTCATCAGGAACATAAAAGATAGGATTGGGAAAAAGAGCACAAAAGGAGGGTGGGTACCTCATTGTATGTATTTGTAAAAAAAAAATCTTTGGTGTGTCATCGTTGCATGCGGCATCAAACTTATTTATACATGTTGTTAGCTATAAAATTACATTGTCTGATTTTAAGTCAGTTTCTCAGTTGACTTAGAAAAATGATTTACGTTTTTCGAGCTTACATCTATAAACATAAGATTTAGAAAGCATGGTGATAGGGTCAAAAGTTATCTCTGTTTGTACATGCAGATCACTCTGATATTATTTTGTTATTTGTAACTAAATACGCTGTCTACGTCTTTCAAAAAATCACATTTGGGACTGAATCTCAGACTTCATTACAGAATGCACTCTGCTCGTATTTGCCAGAGCCATAGCATTTAAAACGATCACTGTACCACTAACATTGCTTGTAGTTCTATAACGCAACGCAATGTGTATATGTCTAATCTGCAAACACTTCAATTTAACATTTTTAATTTTGTGGATATAGGTGAACATTTCATTCTAGAGATTTAGATTTCAGTTTTTTCTATCCATTCGGAGCATCGGTTACGTCTACGTCCGCCGTGAGTGTACATTGCATGGCATCTTTTAGCTCCTTCATTCTCTTTAATGATTATGTGGAAATGCAGAGTGTGGTCAGCGAATGCTATTCAGTTTTTTTATTCCGGATTTTTGTTGTTGTTGTTAAAGAATTTGTTTTATTGAGGAATCCACCACAATGTGAGACAAATTCTCGAGCAAATCTACTTTAGTCATGATTTCTTCAACTATTTCAAAATGTTCTAGTTTCTTTAAGAAAATGTTTTATCGCATATTTCCCTTTTTCATTTGTTTTTTGCTTAATTATCGAATTTCCTTTTTTTTCTTTTTTAAACTTATTTATTAAAAAGACGGGTTAGGATATGCCTCCAAACAGATTATATCCATCAAAGCCTGAACAAAAGCTGGTCATGATTTCGATTTTTCCACTGAATGGCTGTACTTTCGTCACACTGTTTTTGTTGTTGTTGTTGTTGTTGTTGTTGTTGTTGTTGTTGTTTGGTTGTTGTTTTTGTTTTTTTGTTTTTTCTGTTTGTGATGTATGACTTTAACTTTTTTTCATGGATAAAAGTGTCAAACCATTAATACGTTTCCTACAATCGGGTATATCCACAGCCCTATTGTTTTAAAGTTTCAATTTCTGTTTTCCTGCACATCTAGTCCGTTTACTATTCCTAAGGAGCTTAAACTCTTAAAAAAGAACATTTTGAATGAAGTGGTAAGGCAGAATTAGGTATAATATCCAGAGGTGTATGGGTTTGGACAAAATGAAGGATTTTAGAAACGTGAGTCTTCTAATTAGTGGTACATTCTAAACGACCAAATTTGCGTAATATTTTAACGTCTAACAATTTAATGCTATGATTTATGGTTTCATATTCTTGTATGTTTTGGGCAAACAAATTACCGGCTTTATTTTGTTTTTATTCAGAAGGACTCTGTATAAACTTTTCAAACAAAAACAGTATTTGTTTGTCGACTTCTTATAATATCCTAGCCACAAAGGTATGCGTATTGTCTCTGTTCATGAACAGTTCTGAAACTCTGCCAAACGTGGTAAGAGTAGAATAATAGATTGTTCAAATAAATATTGTTACCATTGTTCAGTAAGTGGGTGTCAAGGTGAAACTTGAACATGTTATGTTCTACATCATTTATGCTTATTCCTTTTATTGTCCTGTCTTCCTAAAACATTATCACTAAAATTTCTGCAGATCTAATGAATACGGAAGGAGGTATACGTATTTCTGTCTTCATCCTCTTTCTATGTTTACACACTCTGCAGTCCTACCATTCGCAATAACGTTTATTTGATTCTTTTAAAATTTTATTTTTTATCAAGTGACGTATACCCTCACGAAACCCCAAATCCGTTAATACATTTCATAACAATCCCCATCAAGTGAGTCCACAAGCATGTTCAAGATCTATGCTGTTGGGAACGTCCCACTAGTCCGAGGGTTTACTAGTCCGAGGGTTCACTAGTCGAGGGTTAGGGGTTAGGGTAGTCCGAGGGTTTACTAGTCCGAGGGTTAGGGTTAGCGTTAGGGTAAGGGTTAGGGTTAGGGTTAGAACCCTACCCTCGAACTAGTGAACCTCGGACTAGTGAACCTCAGACTAGTGAACCCTACCCATGCTGTTAGAGGACTGCATTGTTTGCATTCAGATATGTTATCAAATCGTAAATAAGTCTAAAAATAACACAAAAAATTGTGTTACATTGCTTAACTCTATTCAACATATCTTTCTGTTTATTTATTGTTGTATCGTTATAAATCACAATTATCATTTGTTTACAAATACACTTTCTTTCTTTATTTAAATGTCTTTTCGCCCTCTGCAATCCATCTTGCCTTTGGATGTAAATATATACCTTAATCTTGTATTCCCTGACTCTCGACATTTTTTTCGCAGTCATTTGCATTTACAGTTACAGTTCATTGTCAATGTTTTAAGTCCTTACATGTGTTTTATAGTCTTATTCTCTTTTAACCCCCCTCCCCTACTTTTTTTTTAAATCGTGCCATAAGCTATTGGTTTCTACCTTATTTTCATCAACAGAAAATTGTATCTCTCTCTCTCTCTCTCTTCTCTCTCTCTCTCTCTCTCTACACACACACCACACACACACACACACACACCACACACATACATATATATATATATATATAATATATATATATATATAATATATTATTATATATATATATATATATACACAATTATAAACAAAGCTTGCTCTTATGTCTTAGATTGAAGAAATAGGGGGAGATGAGCATTCATATCTGCAGTGGTAGATAATTCTGCCTAACTTACAGTATGTGCTTGAGTGGGTGAATGGGGAATAATAATGCTTCTTAAATGAACCTTCAGCAAGCTTATAGTCTCCAACGGAGAGACAATCTCCAATGGGGAGGAAACTCACTACGTATAACTCCTGCTGAACAATTAAGTTGTGGGGAAAACAAGTGCAGGCTAACAATTCTTTAGTCGTTATAGTATTGACTTGGCAAAGATTTCAACTTTTAGAAAAAAGAAGAAAAAAAGTTGAAGAAAATAGGGAATGTATTATAAATATGAGAAACCCTTCACTAGCTGCTGAGGGAACCATAGTGATCCATCTTGAAGGCACATCTATTTGTATTGCCTGCTCCTAGGCCTTTCGTCCGCTGGATCGGACTCATCAGGGAAACACGGCTGGTTGGGTCTGTGTTCTTGGTGTCAAATAGAGACACACCACAGTCCATAATTCTGTGGTGTTCTCACCACCAAGGGTTCAAAAAAGGAATCCAACAGCACCCTCAAAGCAGCCAGCGAAGGGTAGTAAAATAGAACAAAACAAAGCGTGGAGAGGAAAAGAGTTGCTGAAAAACTAAAAGCATTATTCAAACAGTACACATATAGGGGACATCTTTGAGCCTATGCTTGAGGATCCATTCAAGGATGCAAGGGAGATCAAAATATATGGAACAGTCTGAGTGGTCAGCTCTGCTGTTCAATAACCCAAGCATTGTGAGTGGCTAAGAATTGTACAGAACAACCTTTACTTGGATCTCTTAAGAGATGCAATCTCCCACAGATTGACCAAAACAATATAATGCTGAACAATTAACTAGTGGGGGGAAAAACAAGTGCAGGCTAACAATTCTTTAGTCGTTATAGTATTGACTTGGCAAAGATTTCAACTTTTAGAAAAAGAAGAATAAAATTGAAGAAAATAGGGAATGTATTATAAATATGAGAACCCCTTCACTAGCTGCCTGAGGGAACCATCGTGATCCATCTTGAAGGCACATCTATTTGTATTGCCTGCTCCTAGGCCTTTCGTCCGCTGGATCGGACTCATCAGGGAAACACGGCTGGTTGGGTTCTGTGTTCTTGGTGTCAAATAGAGACACACCACAGTCCATAATTCTGTGGTGTTCTCACCACCAAGGGTTCAAAAAAGGAATCCAACAGCACCCTCAAAGCAGCCAGCGAAAGTTAGTAAAATGGAACAAAACCAAAGCGTGGAGAGGAAAAGAGTTGCTGAAAAACTAAAAGCATTATTCAAACAGTATAACTCCTGGTCAGATACCAGTATTTCGAAATCTGATTGTTTCTCCTCAGTGACCGCAGAAAGTGGTAACTTGACTCCTCTGCCTTTTCGGTTTTAAGAAGAATGTCTATCCTAGAAAAAGGCTGGTGTGCAATACGTAGAATGTTTGTTGAAGTTTTCAACAAAAAAAAAAACAGAGGTGCCACCTAAGAAGCAACAGAAAATCATGGAAAGAGCAAAAACAAGATGCATTTTCTTGTGAAAAGTAGAAAAAAGAAGAATAAGATAACCTCTTAAGACACGAGTGCTGAGGGCCAGCTCCTGGAATGAATCCGCAAGGGACTAAATTACAATAAACTAATAATGTCCAAGGATAAGTAACCGAGCACCGTTCCAGCAACTTACAGAGCAGCTTGGTGTTGCAATGACTGCAAGAAATATTTATATATAAACAAAGCTTGCTCTTATGTCGGTTTCTCTTCTTTATGGAATATCTCAGAAAGTAATTGGCCGATCTTTTTGAAAATTTGTAGGTATGCTCGTTATGGGTCACGAATAATGCCCGATGTTTTAGTTTACCGTTATGGCCGTTACTAACGGCTGTAACGGCCTGTAACGGTTTTTCTTCTTCATGGAATATCTCAGAAAGTACTTGGCCAATCTTTGTTAAAATAAGCAGATATGTTCATTATGGGTCACGGATGATGCCCAATGTTTCAGTTTACCGTTATAGCTGTTTACTAACGGCTATGACAGCCATAACGGTTTTTTCTTCTTTAAGGAATTTCTCAGAAAACTCTTTGTCGATCTTTCTGAATATTTGCAGGTATGTGTATTATGGGGTCAGGGTGATCCCCGATGTTTTAGTTTACTGTTATAGCCGTTACTAACGGCTATAACTGCCGATAACGGTTTTCTTCTTTATAGAATATCTCAGAAAGTACTTGGCTGATCTTTCTGAGAATGTGTAAGTGTGTTCACTATGCGACGGATGATGCCCGACGTTTTAATTTACCGTTATAGTCGTTACTAACCGCTATAACGGCCCATAACGGTTTTTCTTTTTTTTATGGAATGTCTCAGAAAGTACTCGGCCGATCTTTCTGCAAATTTGTAGGCATGTTCATCATGGGTCACGGCTTATACCCGACGTTTTAGATTACCGTGATAGCCGTTATTAATGGCTATAACCACCCATTACGATTTTATTTTTATGAAATATCTCAGAAAGTACTTGGTCGATCTTTCTGAAAATGTGTAGGTATATTCATTATGGGTCACGGATGACGCCCGATGTTTTAGTTTACCGTTATAACCGTTACTAACGGCTATAACGGCCCTACTGTTTTTTTTCTCTATGGAATATCTCAGAAAGTACTTGGCTGATCGTTCTGAAAATTTGTAGGTATGCTCATTATGGGTTCCAGATGATGCCTAACGTTTTAGTTTACCGTTATAACCTTTACTGACGGCTATAACGGCCATAACTTCTTTTAAATGGGATATCTTAGAAAGTACTTGACAGATCTTTCTGAAAATTTGTAGGTATATTCATTATGGGTCAAGGATAATGCCCCATGTTTTAGTTTACCGTTATAGCCGTTACTAACGGCCCATAATGGTTTTCTTCTTTATGGAAAATATCGGAAAGTACTTGGCCGATGTTTCTGAAAATTTGTGTGTTCATTATAGGTCAAAGATGATGGCGATATTTAGCAGAGTAGCCATTACTAACGGTTACACCGGCCCTAGACGGTTTTTCTTTATGGAATAATTCACGCATATTCAGTATAAACTGGGAGTACGTTTATATGCTTTGCATCTTGTACTTTTTACTTTACAAGAAAATGTAGCTTGTTTTGCGATTTTATGATTTTCTTTTGCTTCTTAGGTGGTACCTCTGGTTGGGGTTTTGAAAACTCAACAAACATACTGTGGTATTGCACACCAGCCTTTTTCTGGGATAGCATTCTGCTTAAAACTGGAAAGGGCAGAGGAGTCAAGTTAACACTTTCCGCAGTCACTGAGAAGAAACAGTCAGGTTTCGAAATACCAGTATCTGACCAGGAGTTATGATATTTTAGTGACTTTTCTCCCCATTGGAGATTGTCTTCCCCTTGGAGACTACATATATATATATATATATATATATATATAATATATATATATATATTATATATATATATATATATATATATATATGTCAATGATGTTAAAAAGGAAGGTTAAAACTCGAGGTTTAAAACTCTACAAATTTGTTTCGAGCTTGCTGCGCTGTCATCAGGAGTTTTTGGTTTGCCCACCGCCGATGTTATATAGCGTGTGGGTTCCCGTTTGCGGTTGTTTGCACGTGCGGGTTGGCTGCACGTGTTTTTGGGGGCTTTTAGGTTTTTGTTTTGGGTGTGTTCACTAACAACGATTTCCATTTATGCTGCAGTTGTTTACTATTTCTGTTTTGGTGGTTTAAAGTTGCTAAGTGTGGTTTGCATAGTATTAACCATTTTTCAGTTAAAACATAGGTTGCACCTTTTTGAAACATTGCTGTATGGTGATGCTCTTTTTATGATTTTCCAGGATATATTGTAGCTTGTTTTTGCATCTTTAAGTTTCCAGATATTTGCTCAGTTCTGTTTGGTTTTTATATTTTTCTTTATTGAATGACTGTTTGTGGTTTGCATATCTGGTTTTGAAGTGGTTTTCAGTGATCCCTATGTATGTTTCTTTTTCATTTTCTGATGTTACAGTAGCCTGGTATACAATGTTTTTGTGGAGACATTTATTGTTTAGTGGGCACTGCTCCTTTCTCGTGCAATTGCAAGATTTCCTTTTTTCACCCTTCTTTGCTGTGTTGATTTTCATTTTGTTGGATGCGTCAATCAGGTTTTTGAGGTTGGGCATACATGAGTACGATAGTTTGACAGTGTTTTTTTTAAAATATTTTGGACAGTTTGTGCTCTTTTGGAAATGAAGTTGCTAGGATTTTGAAGAATTCTTTCCCTATGTTTGTTTTGAGTTCCCGTCGTATGGGGGGTTATACCAGTGATTTTTCTTTTCCTATTTTTCTTGCTTTTATTTGTGTTGTTGTCCGGGTTGTATTGTAGTTTGTAATTGTAGTTTGTAATTTTAAAATCATTTTAGGCTCTTTGGTTATATTCATATATATATATATATATATATATATATATATATATATATATATATAATATATATATATATATATATATATATATATACAACAACTAATAAATTCCAAGGATAAGTACCGCACCGTTCCAGCAACTTACAGAGCAGCTTGGTGTGTGTGTGTGTGTGTGTGTGTGTGTGTGTGTGTGTGTGGTGTGTGTGTGTGTGTGTGTGTGTGTGCATCTCTCTATCTCTCATTATCTCTCTCTCTAACTCTCTCTCTCTCTCTCTCTCCTCTCTCTTCACACACACACACAAAACACACACACACACACACACACACACACACACACACACACAAAACACTCCCTTTTTTCAGTTCGATCCACCAGGTATGCGCCATCGTAAATCAACATCTGATTTATTCATGTAATGATATTAGCCGATGGCGTGACAAAAGTCTTTTCGCCCCCATATAACTTTTAAGTCTTGATTGATTGAGAGAGAGAGAGAGAGAGAGAGAGAGAGAGAGAGAGAGAGAGAGAGAGGGGAGAGAGAGAGAGAGGAGAGAGATATCATATGATTGATATGGTTACTGCAACCTAAATTCACTCGAAGATCAGCACCTGTCCAGTCGTTTTGTTACTATGCTGTCAACATATACAACAAACACTGTTTAACTTTTTTTTAATTGGAAGGGAAACCATTGGATAACAGTACGTGGAATCAGCAATGGTGTTTCTACAAAACACGGATGGGTTAGACTCTGAAAAATAAATGAATAAATAAATAAATAAAATAAGAATAAATAGTTAATAAATAAATGAATCATTAATTAATAGATAAAATAATAAACAAGCAAAGAAAACTGAATGCATGACATTTCCCATTTATCTCACTATGGTGCTGTTACATTCATAAAGGTGGTCTCTTTCAGGTGTACGCCTTGGAACGGAAACACCAGTCAGACAACGAACAGGCAGAGACATTCTATTAGCCGTCGTCGGTGAATCTTCCATGCGAAGGCAGAATTACACACTAACGTCACAATGTAGTGCATGCTCGAAGTATAAGAAAGACAAAAGAGTAGACAGCAAAAACAAGAACAAAAAACAACAAAAAACAAAAGTATAGAAGATAGAAGGCAGTTTGTAGGCAATGACAACATTGAACTAACTCTGTCGGTTCACACCTTCGAGACGAGAAAACTAGGGTGATGGGAATCTCAACATACCGTAACCATTTCAAATCAACATAGTTGATGGCTGGAAAAGAGGCGCAGCTGTAGCTTATGGACTGTGTTGAAGTTTATCATCAAAGTATTGGTGTATGTGCCATTGATCATCTGCAAGTGTGTTGTTCACCACTTTAAATAAGATACGAAACAATCATTATAAAAAAAAAGAAAAAAGAAGAAGAAAACCTCTAAATAAACAAATCAGCAACCGTCATTTAAAAAAAAATTCTCGGACAGTGGATAATGGAGAACCTAACCCGTATCAGACAGGACATTTGGTGGGATCAGCAAATACCATTTAAAAAGATCGTGCACCTGATCTGGAAAATCGGTAGTTGCCTACTGTGTGTGTGTTTGGATATTTGGAAACGTCATGATTATTCTGATTTTGCTTCGTACACCGGCTTCTACATCTGGCGTTTTCTTTGAAATTCTGGCCTGCTCTGATCTGCTGTTTGATGGTTGTAGAACCCTGAGTGTCGTGCTCGAGAGAGAATTCGGCGTGCCCCACTTCAGTACCCTCGGTTCCTGGCCGTGTAAAATGTACAGGATGATGATTTACACGACTAAGAATTTATCGCCATGGATGGCTTGTGGCTCTCACCGTGCTGAGGGCAGTTTCTGTGCTGTGGCCACGTCGCTTCAGTGCTGTGTGGACAAAAAGCAAATCACGAGTCACTGCCGTATGATGACCGTCGTTATCATTCTGATCCACTGTCACATTCCCTATGGATTCGGTACAGGACCTTGCCGTTGGAAATGCTGCCGCATCGCTGTATCAGAAATGTACTCATGGTTTTCTAACATAATTTGGCCATGGCTAGACTTGGCTAACAGTTGTTTCATGCCTTTCATGTTGTTGTTGGTCAGCAACAGCGTTCTTCTCTGGACACTGGTCAGATCTGCCAGCACAGACCCGCGCCTTCCTTACAACAAGCCACCCAGGATGCCGAACCTCGGAAGGTGACGGCACTGACTGTCACCTTGATGGCTACAAGTTTTTCTTTCTTCATCCTGAGACTACCGATATCAATATATGGATCACGTATCCGTATTATTTCGACAGGGATGACCCGATTCAGTAGGCCTGTTCCATGTCTTTTGGGCGGTCAGCCACATCCTGTGGTACTCGGTTGTGCCATCAATTTCTACCTCTTTAGTCTAACGGGAAGCAAATTCAGAGAGGTTTCAAAAGATAAACTATTACGTTTTCGGACTCTTCTGCACACGTAAATATAATTATAAACTTGAATTTTTGGACTGTTCTGTACAACTAAATTATTATTGACTGTTACATTTTGGAACGGTTTTGTACAATTAAAAGTCATTTAGACTGAAAGTGCCATAAACGGTTACATTTTCAGACTACTCTGTGCAGCTAAAAGTCATTATAAACTGTTACATTTTCGGACTGCTGTGTACATCTAAAAGTCATCATAAACTGTTACATTTTCGCACTGTTCTGTACGACTGAAAGTCATTCCTGGGCACAGATCTCTCTACAATGACAGTGCAAACTGTGCAAGAACATGGTGACGGGAAGTGCATGCGGAGAGCTGACACCAGCGGTGGTTCTGGAACGGCTTTGGGCTGGAGACTTAGGCACAGAATGCGCATGTTTTGAAACCTGTTTCTTAAGGGG
>CM031618.1:16412690-16435190 GCA_018398815.1 Conus ventricosus
TCCCTCTCTTCTCTCTCTCTCTCTGCTCTCCTCTTCTCCTCTAGTCTCTCTCTCTTCTCTCTCTCCTCTCTCTCTCTCTCTCTCTCTCTCTCTCTCTCTCTCTCTCTCTGTTTCACTGTTAGCAAAACAGCAAGGTTGGGGCTTCAGGACAGACATGCACAGCAGTTTGCTTGGTGGTGGTGTCTTTCACCAGTGGGTTCTGTAGCTATGAAATACGGGCAGATCCACCCATGTTGGCACTGCCATGAAGGTTCTGTCATGTTGCGTGTGGTGGTCAGACAATCGTATCTGCCAGGAGCCTGATGTCTTAATGTATTACCCTATGCGTTGCTGCACAATGTGCAAACGTTGCACAGGCTTCCAAGGGTGCTGCAGGATTGCTTCACACTCACCGGCTTCGAGTTTAGGACAGTACGTCTCTGGGTCCCACTAGCGCCGTCGAGTGTACGTTTTCTCTGTCTCCCGTTTGGCCAATTCTTGGGATAAGCTTAGTGACGGGGAGTAAAGACCCTATGACCACAGGGAAAGTCTTGTTGACGCGAGGAAAGAGTGTAAACCGGAATCTTCTTCAGAGCTGACGTAAGACCATGGGGGAAACGTTTGGCTGTGTCTGGAGTTGTACGGTTTTCACCTGTCAGTGACACAGCAACGAGTTGAAGCTGTAAGATACGCGTGGAAGTTCACTTGGTGATGTCTTTCGCCGTGGGTTCTGCAGTCACGACATATGACCTAGTACATCCATGGGGGCGCATCCCTGGAGAATCGGTTGAGTCAAGTCTCGTGGTCACACAATGGCATCTGCCAGGAGCAGTTATGTTCTTTGGCATCTTAATGGAATGCCCTGTGCTTACTAATGTGAAAACAACGCAGGATTCTAAGGGCGGTGCAAGTTTTCGCCCGGCGCTGATTGGCCTTGTAGTTGAAGATAGTCCCACTGGTACCATTGGTGTATTTCTTTCTTCTTCTTCATTCATACATGCATGAATGCGTAAATACATACATGTATGCAAACATGCAAGAATGCATACATGCACACATGAGTATATGCAGACACACACACACACCACACAGCTTCTGTGCTTGCTAGATCATAATACATTGATGGCTGTGTTGAAGTGGTCTGACCAGCTCTCCAGTTGGACTTGTGTTTCTCTCAGGTCCTTCAAACGAAAGCTATCTGGCTGCCCAACAACGCCGTTTCTGGTCAGACTTTCGGAACTCATCGATGGCACCTCCTAGCAAGTTGACCATGGTCATGTTTTTCAGTGTCAAGGCTTCTGAACTGCTAACCTGGACCAAGAAATGTTGTCCTCCACCACGTGGCTATAGTTGTTTTGCGGTTGTATATCGTGTACGGACATGGTTTCAACAACAAGACGATTGCGAATGGCAAGGTTGTCCTCTTAGCCTGTCGTTGTAAAACTGATCAAACAGATTTCGTTGTTTCGTATTCTGCAATGAGGATGAGGTAGTTTTTTTTGTGTGTTTTTTTTTCACATAAATTTCTGTGTGTGTGTGTGTGGTGTGTGTGTGTGTGTGTGTGTGTGTGCGTGCGTGCGTGCGTGCGTGCGTGCGTGCGTGCGTGGTGTGGTTTGTGTGTGTGTGTGTTGTGTGTGATGTGTGTGTGTGTGTGTGTGTGTGTGTGTGTGTGTGTTGTGTGTGTTTTCAAAGATTTGCCAGCTTCTCTGACCTTGATTACATGCAACTCTAGACATTCCGAAATGATTTTTCTTTCTTCCACTGAGATTGGGTTGAAGCAACCAATCTGGTTTTCGCTACCATGGAGGAGGTTCCTCCAAGCTATTACTGTCAAGCAAGAAATGTCATATCGTCATCGTCAGTGTACCTGCCACAGGAAACACCAATAATGTGTTCTGATCATCAGACGCAGAGGGCAAACGGTGATGCACTTTATTGGAGCCGATTGAGCTACTGACCCAGTAGAGTACACATTCATGTTGGCTGCAAGGTAAGTGTCCTCAGGAACAGCAAGTGGAAATCTTATTACGTCATGAGCTGGATTAGGTAGCAGTCTACAAGGAGATGCAGACCCTGGCCAGAAGGGTGTGAAATGGCCAAATTCAATCGCTCTCCTAATTAATCTTGCGAACAAATGTGCGAAATAAATGGCAGCAGAGAGTCTACTGACAACAGTTTCTCAAATGACCAAGACTGATGTGTGAAATGCGTGAGGGCATAGCTACTGGTAGCAATGTATATTCCCCCATCAACGATGCAGATGTTTGAATTGAGTGGGCCATGATCTGAGCTCAGGAACACATCCTCTCTCTCTCTCTTCTCTCTCTCTCTCTCTCTCTCTCTCTCTCTCTCTCTCCTCTCTCTCTCTCTCTCTCTCTCTCTCTCTCTCTCTCTCTCTCTCTCTCTCTCTCTCTCTCTCTCTCTCTCTCTCTCTCTCAGACATGTTATTAGAAACAAACATTCCTGCTGATTGTCTGAAGAATCTTGAGATAGTCTGATGAAATTTTAAGTTATTTTCACTGACAGTTCAAATCATTCCACTAGGCAGAAACACTATCATGTTTTGAGCTATAACCTATTGCTGACCTTGATCCAAAAAACAGACAATATAACAAAGCCTGTTTGTTTGCTCTGTGCATGTTATCTCTAAACGTGTCACAAGCATAACTGAAATTATGAGAATACGCGTACGTGCGTATGTGCTGACCCGCGCGTGCGCGCGCGCGCGCACACACACACACACACACACACACACACACACACACACACACACACACACACACACACACACACACACACACACACACATACACACACACACACACACACACACACACACACACACACACACACACACGCACACGCACGCACGCACGCACGCACGCACGCAGCACGCACGCACGCACGCACGCAACACACACACACACACACACACACACACACACACACACATAAACACACACACGGACGGACGCACGCAGACACACACACGCACACACTGCTATGTTATCGTTGCTGAAAATAAAATAACAAGAGAAGCAATCCTCAGATTACTTAGCTTTCATTTCGCAGTATTATCTGATATTAACTCTTCCATGTACTAAATTTGTTATGACGTCGGGCGACAAAAAGAAACAAAAACTAAAGTGAACCACGCTGTACGCTGCCACGATGCATTCCAAACGATTTCAGTCTTGGTTAGGATACCTTGCGAGATCAGCATTTATTTCAGTTTGAAATGGACACACATCAAAGCACACACAACATAGCCACGCTGAAACGGGCAGTATGTGTAACGCAACCTAATCTGTTTCTGCGCAATTTACGTACTGCGCAAAACGTTACGTTACATATGACTTGAGAAAGGCAATGTTCCATATCATATAAAAATCTCAAAACAGACAAGACGAAATGCTGACAACGTGGATTTTAAATGGAACGAAGCCGTGACAGAGACAAGGACACTTTTATGCTTTGTCTTCACCACAATGCTGTATCACATATCGTTTTCTCCACTTCTGGAATTGAATGGTTTACACATCACGTATCGTCACGCAAATTTACCAGCTCTCTTGGTCATCTAAAATGTTCCTGTTCTGGTAAACAAGTGGGGTAACTTTTGCTCCCATAAGAAAACCTAACACAGAGTAACTTTTATTCAAGACTGGCACAGTCTTTTAAACTTGAATAATAAAGTCAGACAGATACATAGACGAACAATCTAATAGTGGGGGAAAAACAAGCGCAGGCCAACAACTGAACTGTCTTCATAGTGATGACTTGGGAAAGACTTGGACTTAAGATGGGGGGAGGGGGGGGGGGGAGATGGAGAAACTGGGAACGTGAAATTAAGAAAATATATTACAGATATGAACACCTTCACTAGCTGCATAAGGGAACCATCGTAATCCCATTTGAAGGCAGATACGTTTGTATTGCCTTCTCCGAGGCACTTGTTTACTGTGTGTTGTTTACTGTGCCCTGCCTCATTTCATTTCCAATTTTGTTCCTGTTCTTGTTTCTTCAGTATGTTCTGACCCAGAGTCAATGAAAAATTATCACAATTATTTTTTCAACTTATCCCCAGACTTCAACAGCACTCTGAAGTACTGGAAAGTTGCCTTAGTGGGAAGCAGTTGAAGTGGGAATATACACGTAACAGTTTTGCATTGATTGTGAGTCTGAAACACAAAAGACATAATGTATTTAGATACAGAGAACCTCTGATCCCAATCCAGGATCGTTCTGTTGATTTCGGCCTTCTTGTTGTCAGGTTTTTGCGTTTTAGTCGTTACTGATTGAGACGTGATCCCATTTGATCCCGTGACAAGGGTATATGGGACTCACACCCCGACTTGCGACGCTCAGTTACAGAACCATTGTATGTGAGCTGGCAGAGGACCAAACGCCCCCTGTCCCTCTGCTGTCACCATCTACCTGTCAGGGCGATTTGGGTGACTACTTGTGTGTGGAGGTCGATCCCTTTACATTCCGAAATTTCAAAATGTCGGGAGTTTTTGATATTGTGGATACTTTCTTTCCAAATTGAGAGAACTGCTTCTTTTGATTAAAACCAATAAAAGTACAGCATTTTAGAATTTCTGTTCCTGGGTTTTCCTGCTCCGATCTTTGAGAGAGAGAGAGAGAGAGAGAGAGAGAGAGAGAGAGAGAGAGAGAGAGAGAGAGAGAGAGAGAGAGAGAGAGAGA
Source organism: Conus ventricosus (assembly GCA_018398815.1). Lineage (NCBI taxonomy): Eukaryota > Metazoa > Mollusca > Gastropoda > Neogastropoda > Conidae > Conus > Conus ventricosus. The sequence goes on from CM031618.1 coordinate 16,417,377, forward strand.
GAGAGAGAGAGAGACAGACAGACAGATAGACAGGCAGACAGACAGACAAGCAGACAGACAGACAGAGAGGAAGGCGGCTGGGGGATGGGGGAATGATTTATTACCACTGAGTGAAGATTTGAGGTGGGATCAAACGGTTCCATTCCCACTTTGGTGTCCAGCCGTGAGCGGGCAAATTCGGCGCCGGATGTGGCGCTTGCTGTTGTCTCCTTACCTGCCGCAGGAATAGACTGCGTCTCCCTACCCCGACCCTCCACCCACTCCCTTCCCTTTATGCACAAACATTTTTACAGCAGATTCCATGAAAACCTTGTTCAGAGACTTTCCCACGTGATGCGATCTTTGGATTCTTGAAAGAGACTAACATTTTTCATCGGATCTGAGATTTTACAGTGGACAGATCTTTCACAGAATTTCGGGAGGGTTTTTAGTAGATATATTTTAAAGAGTTGGGTGAATAAGTGACTTGTGATTTGACTTCAATGCCATTTCCCACCTGATGCAATCTTTGGATTCTTGAAAGAGATTAACATTTTTCATGGGATCTGAGATTGTACAGTGTACAGACACACAACACTCTCATTTCTTTTTATCATGGGTACATTACAATTACAGCTACACGAGTTAACACAGTGACTTGTACCAGATGTAGGATATTACACACAACGCTCTCATTTCTTCTCATTATGAGTACATTACAATTACAGCTACACGAGTTAACACAATGGCTTGTATCAGATGCAGGATATTACACACAACACTCTCATTTCTTCTCATTATGAGTACATTACAATTCCAGCTACATGAGTCAACACAGTTGCTTGTATCAGATGCAGTACACAGCACTCAAATTTCGTCTTATCATGAGTACATTACAATTACAGTTACACGAGTTAACACAATGGCTTGTATCAGATGCAGGCTATTACACATAACACTCGCATTTCTTCTTATCATGAGTACATTACAATTACAGCTACACGAGGTATCAGAATGGCGTGTATCAGATGCAGGATAATACACACAACACTATCATTTCTTACCATGACCCACAACACTCTGATTTCTTGTTATCATGAATACATTACAATTACAGCCACATGAGTTAACAGAATTGTTTGTTTCAGATGCAGGGATTCCAACGTGCCAACAGCTGGAATGACCAGGTGACCAGCTGAAGAGGTCAACCCTGGACCAGGTCAACTAGAGTAGCGTTGCCACAGCCCCGTACACCCCAGGAAACCCAAAAGATTGAGTCAGGTAAGACGCACAGTAAGGCACTAGATAACAAACACAAAAATGGGCTTTAACTGATAAATATTATTCAAGTTGGGACAAAAGTAGTTTTCTTAATGTAGTGTTTGGAACGCGGGGATCAGAGTTTTGAATTTAAATGTAGTGTTTTCATGCTACGATGGTGTTTTGAATCTACTATGGTAATCAATCGATCATACGCTCAACACACCTATTGTAGCTCAGTTCAGTGGTATTGTTTTGAACCTGTTTCACCGAAAAACAACCGGTCCTAATGGCATTATCCCCAAATTGCGTAAACATTCATGTGAGGCAGAGTTGTGGTCGGTTGTTGTTGTTGTTGTTGTTGTGTGTTGTTGTTGTTGTTGATTTTTTTGTTGTTGTTGCATCGTAATGTTTGTTAAGTTATTTCATGATGGCATATTCCTTTGCCATTAGATTGAGTCTATTATTTCGCCATCTGTAGAGGAATTTTCTAGACCGATTACATAATTAAAATAGATGGATAACGATAACAGTATCAGTCAACATTAAGCCCGTTTTTAGAAAGTATATCCGACTGAAGATTGTACGCTTACTGTGTTAGCTCTCAACTAAAACAACAACAACAACAACAACAACAACAACAACAACAACAACAACAACAACAGCAACAACAATAACTTACAACAAGTTAGTTTGCTTACAATCGAAAATCATATGACGCATTTATGTACATCTTTTTTTTATTTTTTAACATCCAACAAAGACACATTCTATGGGACAACAAAGAATGGATTGCTAGATGTCCGAGAAAAGAGTAACATACATTACCGCGCAATGTACGCGCAAGAATATACACATTTCAACAATATGAAGAAGACAAAAATCTATTAAGAAAAATAACAGATAATTATTGAAAAGAAGGCTAGATATATGAAAAGATGCGCACAAGAAATAATTATTGATTCACTTTCCGTTGAGTTCTGATGGCTCGGAAACTTCTACACATTGCAAACCGTCTATGTTCTGCACAGGTGGTGGAAAGGGAAGGCATACCTTGGACAAAATGGCTTAGACGATGAAAGTGTTTCTGTTCACGATTCAACGATACTGTTTATCTTCTTTCCAACTTGGATTTTTTTTTTCCACAGCAACGTGCAGAGATAAACGCACGTGTCATTATACCATGTTTGACTGTGTTTCTCACTCACATAGACTGAATATTGCAAGAGCTTTGATTAAATCATGTCTTATAAAATGGGTCACTCACGTTATACTGCAAGAGCTTTATAGAATAGAATATCAGTATGTAGGTGCAGTGTTAAGCAAGCGCGCGCGCGCACGCACACACACACACACACACACACACACACACACACACACACACACACACACACACACACACACACACACACACACCACACACACACACACACACACACACACACAAAACACACACACACACACACACACACACAAGCCTAGCCCCATCACAACCCACCCCAATATATACCCACTAAGAAATCAGTCAGTGGAAGCTATGGTTTTATTCAACCAATCAATAAATCCATTGAGAGAGAGAGAGATGAGGAGAGAGAGTGAGAGAGAGAGAGAGAGAGAGAGAGAGAAGGAGAGAGAGAGAGAGAGCAGAGACAGAGACAGAGACAGAGAGAGAGAGAGACAAAGAGAGAGAGACTGACACTGACAATTGCACAGACATCTTTCTTGGACATAGATTAATAGCCTTTATGTCAAGGGGGTAGAATCTCTCTCTCTCTCTCTCTCCTCTCTCTCCTCTCTCTCTCTCTCTCTCCTCTCTCTCTCTCTCTCTCTCTCTCTCTCTTATATTCCACCAAAAGGTTCCCCGTTTTATGTTCATTTTGACTTAGATAATGGTGTTAGTTTACTTGAAGAATGTTTGATGATCTTTTGTTAACAAATGATGTATATGTCATTCTGAATGGTGATCTGAACAGTAGAACTTCTGATGTTTCGCAGAACTTTGCTGGGTGTGATGTTTTTGAAGCGCAATGTGATAGCCATTCCGTCAACATTAACCGATGTTCTCAAGATAAGACGGTAAATAATTATGGGAAGTTATTATTAAACATGTGCACTGACTTTGAATTTGTCAATTTTAAATGGCGTATGTAAAGGCGACCAAAATGGTTGCTATACGTACGTTTCTGAATCTGGTTGCAGTGTAAACGATTATTTTATTTTGTCGAATGAACTTTTTGCTCTTTGGTATGATAGATATGAACTGAAAGTTTTGGAACGTATAGATTCTGACCATTCTCCGCTGTCTTGTCAAATTGCTGCCCCATTGGGAAACTTGGTAGAAATTGGTGAAGAGATGCAAGCTTATACCTTAGAAAAAATTGTTTGGAATGATGAATGCTTCTCGTTGTTTAGTGATACATTAGATAATGAAAATTCGAGTAGGAAACTTGATATTGCCATAAGTTTAATTGATTCTGATATAAACAATGCTCTAAATATGTTTAACGAATGTTTAATTGAAAGCGCCGAATGTATAAAAAAACTTGTGCACGTTATGAAAGAAAGAGCGTCAAGAGACTGGTATGACCAAGAATGTCTTGTTGAGAAATAAAGACCAGGAGGCTGTTGAGAATTAGTGGCCGTTCGTTTGAAGACACAGACAGGACTGACATATGTGATAGCTAGGCGTGAATATAAGCATTTATTAAAGAGAAAAGAGAAAGAGTTAAATAAATCAATAATAGATAAGCTTGTTACATCTATAAAGTCTCAGAAAGAGTGTTGGGATGTTGTCCACAGGATATCACCACAAAGAAAACAGCCTAGAAATAACATTACAATAGATGTGTGGTTTCAACATTTTCAAGCATTGTTACAATCCAACGATGATATTCAATTAGATCAAGAGGTGTTTGAAGATGACTCTGATGGTTATATGAATCGCTCCATTAGTGAAGAAGAAGTATTACCAGCAATTAAAAAAATTAAAAAAAATCGCAAGGCAGCCGGTCCTGATGGATCATTGGAGAGCTATTTAAAAATTCTTCTACCCATGTAGTGCAGTTCTGTCTGAAATTATTCAACAAATTATTTAATGATGGTGTGTTCTCAGACAGTTGGAGAGAATCAATAATTGTGCCAATTTTTTAAAAAGGTGATGCGAATGATCCAAACAATTACAGGGGTATTTCTCTTAGTAACATTAGCAGTAAAAATGTTTGGGATGATAATTAATAACAGACTGCAAGAATGGATTGAGGATAAAAATATTATGGGTGATTATCAAGCTGGGATTAATAAGGATTATTCGACTGTTGACCACATGTTCACCTTGTTGGCTTTAGTTCAAAAAACAGTTCTCTTTTAATCGAAAATTATATGTAGCTTTCATTGATTTTGAAAAAGCTTTCGATTCCATTAACAGAAATCTCCTTTGGCCAATATGAGTAAAACCGGTATTAAGGGTAAACTTACAGATGTATTAGAAGTATGTACAATGAGGTGAAAGCTAAAGTTCGTTGCGGAGCTAAATTCACAGATTATATCAATTGTTCAGCCGGGGTTAAACAGGGCGATGCCTGTAGTCCAGTTTTATTTTCACTGTTCATCAACGAGCTAGAAATTGAGGTAATTAATAACGGGAGACACGGGGGGTTGTTGACTTCTGATGCGCTCGATTGTTTATTCTGTTACTGGATGATGACGTGATTTTGATATCAGAGACAATCATTGGTTTACAGACACAACTGAATAGCTTACACCGCTCAGCTGCATCTCTCCAGCTGAAAGTTAATTTATCTAAAAGTAACATTATTGTGTTTCGTAAGGGTGGTCATTTGAGTGCAAGAGAACGATGGGTATATAATAATGCTCCCATGCCTGTTGTGAATGCCTATAGATATTTGGGTATACTTTTCTCTACTCGTCTGAGTTTTGTTAGTGCTTGCAAGGATCTTGCTAGCAAGGCCAAAAATTTTCGTTTTGTATTATGAAAAAGTTACATGTTTTCAGCAATACGTCCTTTCATGTGTTCTGCAAGCTGTTCGATAGTCAAGTGCAGCCAATTGCACAGTACGGATCGGAATTATGGGGATTAGATAACGCTGCAATCCATTGTGAATCTGTGCATCTTTTCGCGTTAAAAATATTCTAGGTGTAGATAGACGGAAGCCTAATGATCTTGTGTATGGTGAGACGTTTCCTATATATATTGTTTCTGCCGTTAAATGCATCCGATACTGGCTTAATTTTACTCCATATGGAAGAGAACAGAATACCTCGTAAAGCTTATAACATGCTTTATGATCTTGATTCTAGAGGAAAAAACAACTGGGCTAGTAAAGTCCGTATGTGTCTTTTTGAATACGGTTTTGGTTTGTATGGCTGAACCAGGGTGTTGGAAATGTTAAACAGTTTATAAGTTGCTTTCGTCAACGACTAGTTGACTGCCGTTGGCTAAAATGGTTACATCATGTGCAAAATAGTAAAAGGTTTGATTTTTACAGACAGTTTGGTAATTCTCATGATCTGAAACCTATATAACTTTAGAAAAATCAATAGACACTTTAAATACATAATGGGAAAATTTACACTTGGAATATCGGATTTAGCAGTTCATAAATTTAGATACAAAACCGATGTTGATGACAATGATATGCTGTGTCCTCTCTGTAAAGTGTCACAAGAAAATGAGATGCATTTTGTTCTTTGTTGTCCAGCCCTCATGGACATTAGAAATGAACTGATTAAGCCGAAATTACTACAGACAACCTTCCCTATTTAGATTGGCCCTATTGATGTCGTCAGCTTCAACAATAGATCTTAAAATAAATGTTAGCGAACCGCCAGAGAACGTGGACAAACGAGTTACAAGACAAAACACAACGCGTTTCGACCTCTTAGGTCTTCGTCTGGTGATAATTAAACGAATAAAACAACGAAAATTCACTTAGCTTTGGTCGCTTCAGATCGCTCAGGCTTCAGCGATCTGAAGCGACCAAAGCTAAGTGAATTTTCGTTGTTTAATTCGTTTAATTATCACCAGGACGAAGACCTAAGAGGTCGAAACGCGTTGTGTTTTGTCTTGTAACTCGTTTGTCCACGTTCTTGGGCGGTTCGCTAACATTTATTCAAGATTTGTTTAGATTTCCGCCTGCAGTCGTCTCGCTTTGCAACTAGATCAACAATAGATGTTAATTTTTTTTCGTTATTTTTGTATAAGGCATTTAAATTAGAGAAATGGCTACCTCTTAAAAGTTACAAATGATTTGTCTTAATTTGGTATACTTTGTTGCATGTTGCATACATTTGTTTCGAATGTACTATTTCCATACCCCTTCATAAGGGGCCTAGGCCTATGTGAATAAATCATCCGAATCTCTCTCTCTCTCTCTCTCTCTCTCTCTCTCTCTCTCTCTCTCTCTCTCTCTCTCTCTCTCTCTCTCTCTCTCTGGGCGTGAATTGACATCAAGCCGGGCAAGCCGCATACCAGATCTCTGCGTTTTAACTGCCATTAGTACCGAACTGTACAAGTGTTCTGCCCCAAGACTTAGCAGGTACATGCGTAAGGTGCCATGCCTTCCGTTACCGCTTGTCTTCAGGTCGTCATGCGGCTGTTTTCTTGCTGTATTCCAAGCTTTCATGTTGAAGAGAGCGAATGAAAAATCGGCCATGAGAATCGCCATGCTGTCACCCCGTTGCAGAGCGGACGGTGTCATACTAGGTCTGCTCCTCACTCTGATGTACTGGAGCGGATTTCTCCTGCAATGCGGCGATGTGGAGCAGAATCCCGGACCAAGGACGGACAACCTCCGGCAGTCCAGACTGGCCAGCAGCGGTCGACCGGGGACCAGCTTGGACAGAGGCAGTGGACGGGACAGTGGACGGGACAGCGAGCAGACGACTCCCTCGACTCCTTCCTCACAGCAGACTCCCTGGGCAGACGTCATGGCGAAAACTGGACTCCATGACAACAACAATGAACTGTAAGTTTGCTGATGTGGAAAGGGGGATCAGAGAATTGCCTGTGCAGTACACCCACTCTGCAAACCAGTCTCCAGATCTTGTGCAGGAGAGGGGGGGTGCTCAAAGAGCAGAATCTTGAGCTGACACAGAAAAACGCTGATCTGATGGTTAAAGTTGATGAACTGGGAAAACAAGGCTGATGACCTAGAGGGTAGATCAAAGCGTAATAATTTAATTTTTTACGGCATACCAAGGAAACCAAATGAAACTAACGAGCAAAGTGAAAATAACTTACATGATCTGATCACCGATAAGTTAGATATAACTAAAGATATTGAATTCGATCGTATACACCGTTTGAACGCAAAGCCTGACTCCCCATTATTGCACGCTGCTGTTTCTACAAGGATAAGATTATGATTTTAAAGTCGAAAAAGAAACTGCATGGTAGTAATGTGTTTATTGGAGAAGATTTCTCCAACAGAGTTAGGGACATAAGGCGTAAGCTGTCGCTCCACTTGAAGGAAGCAAGGAAACAAGGCCAGAGAGCAGTAATGGTCTTTGACCACCTTTTGTGGAAGGACTGAAATTGTTTCTTGAAGATTTTGAAGCAGGGTAGGGTTATGTAGGGAATCAACCGGCCCATTTCTATATGTTCATTTTTTCCTGACAGCGAAGGCTGTGGTAATCAGTCTGGGTCAGCCCCGGTTTTATGTTCACCCCAGTTTGCAGCGATCAAGCCCACGGATGGTGACCGGGTCTGGTGAGTGAGCGATCGAATGACAGCGTGCACGTGATTGATGAAAATGTCTTAAAAGCAAGACAACCTTTTTCGTTTCTTACATGGAACGTGAACGGTTTTTGCCCAAACTTACTGATCATGATTTTGTTACATTTATTTGTAGTTTTGATTTTGTTTGCTTGGTAGAGACCTTTATGGAAAATATTGAAAACAATATATTCAATGGATATAAAACATACTATACATCAGCTGTAAAGTTCTCTCAAAAAGGTAGACGATCAGGAGGTATTGTGTGTTTGATCAAGAATGGTTCGCTCCCTTTGTAAAAATCATTGATACAAAAGGTTTTATAAATTGTTGTGCATTTCTCATTGATAAAGAATTTTTGGCTTGGAGAAAGATGTATTGTATTGTGTTCTTATGTTCCGCCGGAAGGTTCGCCTTTTTATATTCATTTTGATCAGGATAATGGGATAAGTTTGCTTGAGAATTGTTTGGTTGATAGTATGATAAAAAAGAGATGTTTATGTGGTATTGTGCGGTGATTTAAGCAGCAGAACCTAAATATTTCTAGGGAATTTTGGGCAAACAGCGTTATTGAACTGCAATATAAGAGCGAGTCTATCACTTCAATGAGATGTTCTCAAGATCAATGTTTGAATAATTATGGAAAATTACTTCTTAATATGTGCACTGCCTTAGATTTAAGTATATTAAATGGTTCATGTAAGGGTGACCTCCAGGGTCACTATACATATATATCGGGACTCTGGATGCAGCGTCGCCGACTATTTCATTTTTTCAAAACGAATTATTATCACTGGTGTATGAATCATGTGAACTACACGTTGTGGAAGGATTGAGTCTGATCACATGCCTGTTGCAGTTCGAGTAGTGTTTCCACAGGAAAATGAAGTCACTGCTAGTAAAAAGGAAGGTCTTAAGGAAACTTTTGAAAAAATTGTTTGGAACAGTGAATATGCTGATGTTTTTTCTGACTCGCTTTGCAAAAAACGACATGAAGAGTAAGTTGAACAATGCTATGATTTTAATTGATGTTGATGTCGACGAAGCATTAAGTGTGTTTAATGAGTGTATAAAAGACTGTGCGAATTGTATGAAGAAGCATATAAATGTCAATAAAGAGAATGGGACCACGTGACTGGTTCGACCAGGAATGTGAAACCGCTAAGAAAAAAGTAAGAAGCCTTCTCAGAGTTAGTTGTTGGACATTAGATAGGGAGGATCGACAAACGTATACCGTGCTCGACGTGAATATAAACATTTGCTGGTAAGGAAGAGTAAAGAGTTTAACAATACATTATTGAACAATCTTGTGACATCAGTAAAAAACCAAAGAGAATTCTGGGACATTGTCCATAAAGCTTCCTTTAATAGAAAACAGCCAAGAAACGAGATTACAGTTGACAAGTGGTTCCAGCACTTTAAGTCGTTATTAGAAATAGATGTAAATACTTCCAATTATGAAGATCCGGCTGATAGTGACAGTGATAGTTACATGAATCGTCCTATTTCTAAAGAGGAAGTTTATTGGCCATGAGAAAACTGAAAGTTCGGAAAGCAGCAGGCCCAGATGGTATTGTTAACGAGTTACTGAAGTACTCAAATGATCAAGTCGAAACTTGTCTCGCAAAATTATTCAATACACTTTTTGACAATGGGGTATTTCCGGAAAATTGGACAGAATCCATTATTTTACCATCGTTTAAAAAAGGAGATGTTAATAATCCCAATAATTATAGAGGTATCTCTATTACTGATATAAGTAGCAAACTTTATAGTTCTATTATTAACAATAGATTGCAAGAATGGATAGACGAGAACAATATTACAGGTGAGTATCAAGCAGGCTTTAAAAAGGATATTCGACAGTTGATCACATATTTACGTTGTTAGCGCTTGTGCAAAAGCAGTTCTCATATAATCGTAAACTTTATGTAGCGTTCATAGACTTTGAAAAGCATTTGATTCGATTAATAGAAATCTGCTATGGCCTGTTTTATAAAAAAATGGCATAACTGGTAAGTTGTTTAAGTGTGTCAAAGTTATGTATGAAAATGTAAAATGTAGGGGTAAGGTGTGGTTCTAAACTTTCTGATTACATTCGATGTACAGCAGGAGTGAAACAGGGAGATGCGTGTAGCCCTGTACTATTTTTCTGCATTTATTAATGAGCTAGCATTACATGTGATTATAACAGAAAACATGGCGCTGTGTTCTCACGTACTGCATTTGAGTTGTTCATTCTTCTATTGGCAGATGATGTTGTTTTATTGTCAGAAAAAGGTTATAGGGCTGCAGACACAGCTAAATAACTGGCAACATGCTGCTTCTTCGCTTCAATTAAAGTCAATATGAATAAAAAGTACATAATTGTATTTCGGAAGGGAGGTTGTTAAGTGTAAGAGAACGATGGCTATATGATGGAGTAGTAATGCCTGTAGTTAATGTTTACAAGTATTTGGGAATATTATCTCCACTCGTCTGAGTTTCACTGCTGCTTGTAAAGATCTTGCCAGTCGAGCGAAAAATGCATTGTTGTGTATTGTTCAGAAGCTGTATGCTCTAAATAACAATTCCTTTGAACTGTTTATAAAACTTTTTGATACGCGTGTCCAGCCAGTGCTGCTATACGGATCAGAAATATGGGGGTTAGACCAAGCCGCTGCTCAATGTGAGTCAGTTCATTTATTTGCTCTTAAAAAGTATTTAGACGTAGATCTGCGTACTCCCAACGATTTAGTATATGGTGAAACAAACAGATTTCCCATGTATGTTATGCTGCGGTTAACTGCGTTCGATACTGGTTTAAGCTATTACATATGGATGAACATAGGCTACCTAACATAGCGTATAAAATGCTGTATGATTTAGATGCTAGGGGAAAGAAGAACTAGGTTTCAAATGTACGTGTTTGTTTATATAGCAATGGTTATGGTGACGTTGTGGTTAAATCAAGGTGTGGGAAATGAAAATCAGTTTTAGCAATATTTCGTCAGCGTTTAATTGACTGTAGATGGCAAAACTGGAATAACCACATTTACACTAGTGAAAGATTTCATGTGTATAGAATGTTTTGAAGCAATATTTGAAAGCAAATATGGATCGAAAACTGAAGCTTATAATGAGTAGGTTTAGACTTGGTATATTTACTTGAATGTGCATCGATTTAGATATAAATGTTGTAATGATCGCGATCTGATGTGTCCATTATGCCAGATGTCTAAAGAAGACGTGATACACTTCGTTCTTTGTTGTCAAAGGTTGAAAAGAAAATAGAGAAAAGCTTTTGGAACCTAAATATTATCGACAACCTTGTTTATTTAAACTAAGTCTACTCATGGCATGCACTAAACCTGATGTTGTACGTAATTTATCGTTGTTTTTGTATAAGGCTTTTAAATATAGAGAAATAGCTACTTCATAGTTTTGCATGATGTGTCTGCCATAACCGTAGCCCTTTGTATTGCATGATGAAGTGGTATACCTGTACGTTTACCCTTTCATGAGGGGCTGAGGCCTATATGAATAAACATTAATTCATTCATTCTCTCTCTCTCTGTCTCTCTCTCTCTCTCTCTCTCCTCTCTCTCTCTCTCTCTCTCTCTCTCTCTCTCTCTCTCTCTCTCTCTCTCTCTGAGAAAAGGCTGAAGCATTTGCAAATATTTTTTAGAAAAAAAACAAAAAAAACAGGGAGGGCCTGACATAAAAGCAAAAGATATACAGAGAGAAAATGGAGGATAAGAAAACGCAACGCATGAAAAAGGTCCTATTAACCCTCACTATACAAACGCTCCCCTTACATTTCAAGAAGTAAAGGATGCAATTTTCTCTATTGGTTCGAAAAGAAAATCAGTTGGACCAGATGCGATTTCCAATGAAATTATAAAGCATTTGCCAGTTAATTTCACAATGTTTCTGAACTTATTTCTTCAGAAATGTTCGTCGGAAGGGCTTCAACCATCTCTATGGAAAAAAATCAATTGTAACCAATATCCCTAAAGAAGGCAAATCAAAATCAGACAAAAATAAGTACAGGCCAATTGCTCTCACTTCACATGTGGGAAAACTTATGGAAAGAATTATTCTAAAAAGACTTGAACATCATTGTGAAAAAAAATGGTATAATACCAATACAACACGCTGGCTTTAGAAATCTACAGTTGACCATCTTGTAAACATTACAACACAGATTAGGAATAGAGTTTGTTTAGAACTTACCGCCAATGACATTGACAAACAAAGCACAAGACAAGACACGATGCATTTCAACCACTTGGGTCTTCTTCAGGCGAAAAAATAAATCACATTTAACATGTGGGACAGTACAAACAACGAAAAACGAAAAAAGAATGAAAAATGACTTATCCGTTCTTGTCCATGTGTTTGGTGGGCGGAAATGACATGCGGCCAGGGGGATTATGGGAGAGGAAACGGAGGGGGGGGGGGGGGGGGGGGGGTTGCGTCAGGGGGGTGTGTGTGTGTGATATGATAGGGTTGTGTGTCCAGTTTATTGGGATGGTGTGATATCTTTGTGATGGTTGTGGTAATGGTGGATTGATAATAATGGTAAAAAAAAAAAAAAGAAAAAAAAAGGGGTGGGTGGGTGGGGGGGGGGGATTTAAGGGGAAGGATAATACAAAACTAAGATTAAATAGATGGAGGGTTGCTGTAACTACTGTATGAAGTGAGTGAAGGGGATGTGGTGGTGGTGTATGTAAGTGTGTGTGTATGTGTGTGTGTATGTGTGTGTGTTGGTAGGGGATTTTGCCAACTGGTGTGGAAGAGGTGAGTATGTGTGTTTGGTTATTGTTGGATATTGATGCTGGTTGTTGAACACTGAACCGTCGATGTCAATCTTTGAAGACGTCATCTCTAACGAATCAAACAGTTTTGAAGTTGTTCATGGAATGATTAAGAGCCCCATTGGACATTTACTTTTCGTCTGTTTTATTTTCCCCATCTTGGCGTTAGTTGCTTATTTAGTGTTCCTTTTTAAAGTTTTGGATTCAGTTATGTGGTGTTTTTTTATAATTATTTTTATTTATTTTATCTAGGCCTAATTTCATTAGGTTACCCAGCTAATCCTCGCAGGCGTTCAGGGTTGGGTCCTTCTCTTGCAAGGTCCGCACCTTTGAGGATCCATATTAACGGTACCATGCTGGGAGAGCGGTTTCGGTGCTTCCTGCTTCCTACGGGCTTGGGACCGAATCATGATTCTTACTGTATTCCTGTGTCATGCTCTGTCACTTAACTACGTTTACAAACGGTCCGTTGGAGCATTCCTCTTTACAGCAAAGCGAGTGTTTTCAGAATGGAATATGCACCCGCGTGTATACAAATTAGAAGTTCAGGTTATGCAGTATGGTTTCATTTTCTCAAGTTAATTGTTCAGTAGAAACGAAGACCTGGCTGTAGATTCCACTGGTGTATGAAGAGAGCTTGAAGCTTTACCATGCATGGACATTGTATGAATCTTGTAAGCAGCAGATGCGGGTTAAGGCGTCAGTTCCATGTAGATGAACGGTACTTTCATTGGAATGGCACATATGGGTAGAACTTGCAGTCCAAAGACATATGTGCTTCCTATCGAAGGGAACTTATCCCACGTGTAATGATGCATCCATTAATATATGAGGCATGTTCATATTTTTGAAACACTCCAGAATTCATCATGTAATTTTGATTGAAAGAGAAAGAAACTCGCAAGAAAATTCAGAAAATACTACAGCTGGTGTAGATATGAACGGTCCGGGGAGGAGATTGGCGACATCTCGGAAAGTGCATCAATAGCTTCCTATAGCAGAGATATTTGCATTTGCATTTGTCAACTTTTCTTTCTTTGTTTGTTTGGTGGTTGTTGTTGCTGCTATTTTTGATGTTCTCGCAGTCTAACATTATTTTCATTGAGTCTACAAAGTTGTTTAACATTTACAGGAATATCTAAACAATCTGACTGAGACAGAGAGTGAGAGAGAGAGAGAGAGAGAGAGAGAGAGAGAGAGAGAGGAGAGAGAGAGAGAGAGAGAGAGAGAGAGAGAGCGAGAGAGAGAGAGAGAGAGAGAGAGAGAGAGAGGAGAGTGAGAGAGAGAAGAGAGAGAGAGAAAAGAGAGAGAGAGAAAGAGAGAGGGAGATAGAGAATGTGCGCGCGCGCGCGCGCGCAGCGCGCGCTGTGGTGTGTGTGTGTGTGTGTGTGTGTGTGTGTGTGTGTGTGTGTGTGTGAAATTGCATATTCTATTGTTCATCTTGCTATTGCAGAAAACTGACTTTGTCATCAAAATACACTACATTCTTTTGCCGTTATAATTGTTTAGCTAGCTTTGCTTTTTTATGTTGAGTTGATTAAGCTGTGTTGATTTATGTTGTGCAGTTTCAGATCTGCTCCTCGCTATCAAAAGGCATGAGAGATACCAGTCAAAGTAAGAACAAAACAACAACAACAACAACAACAACAACAAAAAACAACAACAACAACAACAACAACAAACAACAACAAAAAGCAATAACTGAAGCGAATTGAACTAATTCCCTGATCCTGTCTCCATAGCTATCAGTATGACAAATATTACAGAGGATCCATCCACAGAACTGGTTGATTATAATGGTGATTGTAGTTTGTGGTATGATGTATACCGACCATTTAGACAAATGTATGACATGATCTACAAAACTGTAACCCTACCGTGCTTGTGTTTGGAATCTTTGGAAATCTTATGATAATTCTAATTATGTTTCGTCTTGCCACACCCAATTTTGGGTGTTCTGTTTCAAGTCCTTGCGTGCTGTTGGTGACCGATCCTCTGGTCTGGACAGCTGGCTTGCAAGAGAATTTAATCTACCAAGAATGAGAAGTCTGGGTGGCTAGCCATGTAAGGTGGAGCAATCGTTAAAGTACATGACGCCAGCTTTGTCAGCATCGATGCCTGTGACCCTCTCCTTTCAAAGAGCGGCCTGTGTGCTGTGGCCTCATCGAATCTGTGTCATGTGGACGAAGAGAATATTGAGAGCTGCTGCTGCTATGATGATTGTCGCCACCTTTCTCATCAGCTGTCACGTTCTCTACGGGTATGACCGCCATGAAGATGATTGCCCCGATAGGTGTTGTCGTGATGCTGTATCCAAAGTGTACTACTTAGTATTTCAGGTGACCATAACTTCCCCTGACCCCGGCGGATTTGTCTTTGTTGTTTCTAAAAGTGTAGGCCATATGCCATCATCACAGGATGTCAACAAAAGATTTGTTGGAGCTCTTGGGAGCAACAAGGTCTGGAAGAAAATCACCCGTTTCTTACTCTGAAAAAAGGGGGGGGAGGGGAGGGGTGAAAAGCATGCTATTACTCTTAGTATCATGCCTTAAAAATCAAATGCAAGTTGTTTGTAAGTGCGCTGATGTTTGCTCGACATGAGCATACCACATCTGACGTGTGTGAAGCACAATTGTAGTAATAGCATCCAACTAAACATGACATATGCGTTAATCTGTCAATCTTTTTAATGCGTTTAGGGCACCAACCTATTACTCTTTAAATTGATTTTGAAATGGATACAGTTGAACAGAAACTGTCAACCTGTTTCCAAATAGTGTCAAGAAAATGGTTAAGTAGAGTTGTGGCCAACCTGCTTATAAACCATGACCAAGGGATTTGTCTCAACACAAGCTTTGTGATGACTGAGTGTCGAAGTATGCACCTGTCCACCAGTAAGAAGTTACAAACTTTACACAGAACTGTTGACAACAGATTCTTCAGTGTCAAACCCATCCTCTTGAACAGCATCACAAAGGTTCACAAGTTCAAAGTCACCGTTCTCCTCCTCAGGAGTTGGCTGGTCACAGGGGATATCAACATGTTCACATGTAAGTGTATCCTCCTGGCGCCAGTCGATCTCCAAACCACTGTCTGTTGTCTTCCAGACTCAGCCTGACTTCCCAGTGCTCGGAAGGCATCATGAAGGAACGGATTCGTTCTGAACGCATTGAACGCCCTGACCTTCCCTTTGCTCACGAAACAATCAATGGCTGATTGAGCACAATGGGCACGCTTCCAAACCTCCAGCTTAGAACAGAAGATAAAAGGGTAAAGACTATCAAATCTCATAGCCGTTTTATGGCCTTGGCAATGGCTAACGTAGGCTTCGGTCTCAGGACTCAATCCTATTTATGCTCAAAATGTCATATTCAGGCTGTTGCGTTACCCCTGGCCAGGTCAAATGGCATCTGCTTGAAGTTATCAACAACAATACTACTGTAGGTCTCCGTCGGTTGTAGCTGACCACGGATAGAGTATATCCAACCTAAGATTTAGCTATCTGACTTGGCTGTCTGCTCAGCCCAAGCAGTGTCACCTGTGGCTGTAGAGTTTGATAGGAGAGGGGCAGTCTCTGTCACAGCGGTCGCATCTGCATGTTGACAATGGTTTGTTTCCTGCCATCCCCTTTCTGCATGTTTGCTTTTCTGCTGCAGCAGCTGTCAGTTTATCTTCACTAACCTGCTCAACAGCATGAGGTCTGGAGGAATGACAGCATTCCTTCAGACCTTATCAAACACTGCAAGACTACCCTGCAACAACAATAACAATCATGTTAAAAGTAGTAAGATATAATACGTGGTAGTTGACTCGCTCTGTGTGCTTTCACAGGGGAGACTGACAGGGAGGTAGGAAGCTCAGGTCAGTTCCGTTATAGCTGGCCAACACTGCATGTCCCCGACCGGTGTCAAACCTTTCTCTGAGAAGTTCAAAGCGGACCTGGTTGATGTTTCTGCTGTTGGGTCTGTCATACAGACAACAGACATAGTGTTCAAGGTTGTCCACTAAATCAGAAGACCGTTCTAGGCTTCCCAGTGCTCGGAAGGCATCATGAAGGAACGGATTCGTTCTGAACGCATTGAACGCCCTGACCTTCCCTTTGCTCACGAAACAACTGGTGGAGTCACAGCCGGAAAAGGCATGTAGGCCAACGAGTGCTTCACATTATTCCTGTCCATACTTGGCATTAAGGTGTGTGGTGGAAAACGGCCTCCTGTGGTTTCCAGTACCAGTGTTCAAGTATACTGCTGTATGGAGCTGGGAACTGAAGTTTAGTAAGAGTAGAAACACATCAGTGTCTGAAGAGCGCACAATTATGCCCTCGGAGTCAGAAGCATTCTTGTCCTGGTGAAAACAGTGAAGGATGATCCTCGTGTCTGCTTCTTCCTGAATGGAAAGCAGCTCTTGAACTGGTGTGGCTTCCACAGTCTTGCCATCCGTGGAGGAGAGCTTGAAGCACTCGGGCCCACATGTCACAAACAGCTCTCTGTTCAGGAGTGTGGCAGCATGGGAATCTTTTCTCCATTCAGAAAGCAGGAATTTGACGAGCTGGTTCTTATAGTCACCATTTCTCAGAAACCCTTTCCAGTCCCCAGTCACCATTTCTCAGAAACCCTTTCCAGTCTCTGGGGACCTTAGTGTTGAGACCCTTCAGAAGGAATGCTTCACCTTCTCTCCGACGAGAACGTTCCATTGATTTGAGGGAGTTGTGGTTGTGCACATCTGCCACCTAATCAATCCTGTCTGTGGATGGCAGATTTTTTATCAGAATTCTGTCTGCCAGGTCTCCAAATGTTGTGGAAGAGAGCCAAGTGACTGCAGATGGAACATTGCGTCAATTACGTGATGACATTTCCCCTGATCTGGTTGCTCCTTCAACCCTGTCTCCTCCAAGAGATGCATGGACTTTGCTTTCTCTGTCTTTGCAGGCAAACTATTAGGAGTTGCTAGGGCCCAAGGCACTGGACTCAAACGGTAGCTCACGACCTTCTGCAAACTGATGTTATTTTCCTGCGAGATCATGAGAAGTTGCCCGAACATGTC
>CM031618.1:16437690-16447690 GCA_018398815.1 Conus ventricosus
CTTTTCTCAGTTAGGACATCTAAGCCTCATGAAGTTCACCTTTGTTCCTCCTCGACCAGATCCAGCTGAAACTATTTTCAGCTGCCTCTGCCATTGCCTTCAGGGTTACTGTCCTCTTCTTTCCTGAAATCCCGAGCTATTCATGAGATCAGAGGCTGACAAGTCTACAAATCGCCTTGCTCCAACCTCTATGGAGATAACCTGGGCCTGAAAGTCAGATTCTCTCAATCTGCTAGCAAATCTGGCATACGTCTCAGTTTTGTAGATGTGCGTTTGCTCAATTCTGCTTTTCAAATGGCGTAGTGAGTTCGATCAGGATTGTTTGTTTAATAAAACTGAGTGGAGAACAATATCTGGTCGAATGCCACTCTTGCTGATGACTCTGGAAGGTCATTCCATTCTGGAAGGTCTGCTGTGCATTCCCAGTCAGCTGTTCCAGCAGTAAATTCTGCTCCCATGCTCTTGGCGTCACCGCTGTTCAAGGCACAATCTGTGGTCGGTCACCTGCCCTGTCAAACTTTGTTGCTGGAGCTTCTGGTGGCCTAGGGCTACCTCTTTCAGTGATAATCGCATGTGCAATCTCCTTGGTGGCAAAGTGGGGAGCCAGCCCACAGCATCAGTAAGTCTTGTAATCAACAGTGTCATATAGTCTTTTCTGGAAGTCCTCGGGACAATTCTCGGATGTTAATGGTCTAACTATGTGTCATAGGAAGAAATGTAAGGACAGCGTGACAGCACAGCGTTTGTATAGACCTCCCATCCCCTCAGATAAATGTTTCAGCCCTAAACATCTTAATATACTATAAGGTGACCGGAATTCATCCAGGTAATGACTCCTAGGTGCCCTTCTACTGCCAACATTTTTTTTCCTGGCGCTGCGGGGATTCAAATCCACCACAACTTGTGGATGTGTGGAAGTCTCAAGGCGTGTCTTTTAGACAGATGTCTTACCCCACTGCTAACGAACACCTGTTCAAAATTCAGAAATTCAAGCCTTATGAAGTTCACTTTTGTTCCTCCTTGAACAGATCCTAGGCAAAAAAAAACGGGAAGCTTTCATATGGGACATACACATCTTGTTAAAAGGTAGAGATGTCTTGTTTAGGGGTAGATACATCTTGTTAAAGGATTGATGCATCTTGAAAAGGGGAAGACACATTTTCCCAAAGCCTAACCAGTCTGTCAGTCAAATAGGTGAACAAGTGTAGTGCAGGGTAGTGTCGTTTTCTAATACCTGAACAAAGAGTAGCTGAAGTGGAGAAATGCCATTGGTCGCAGTGTAAATTTGCAGGCCGTGAAGATGGCCATGGTAATGTAGTAAGCCATGTAGGTGGCGAAATGGTAGGTTAGCAGGCGTTGGTGGCTGTGGCGGCGAAGTAGAGCATTGATGTTGTCGTGGTGGTGATTCAACTAGTTGTTGGCAGTCGGGAATATAGGAGGCACGGTGTCAAAATGCAGGGTCAGGGGCAAGGAAGACAATGCACAGTTCTACCACCTGTGATGTTTTAAAGGTCTGTGTTGTGCAAATCTCTGAGTGTTTTAGACGTAATCACGCAAGTCCTGCCTTCTTCGATAAATTATTCTTTTTTTTTTATCCCAAGTGACTGACTGACTGAACGATCGATCGATTGATCGATCGATCGGTGGATTGATTGGCTGATTCCCTGGAACATATTAGGAGCATGTGTGCATTCATTTGAGTATTTCATTACATTACATTACAGACGTCATTTATATTATAATGAAGATGATGATGGTGGTGGTGATCGTGAACACTATACGACGACGATGATTATGATGTATGTATGTATGCATATATGTATGAATGTGTGCATGTATGCATGTATGTACGTATATATGCATATATATATATATATATATATATATATATATATATATATATATATTTTATAGCTTGCTCTTATGTCTTAGATTGAAGAAATAGGGGAGATAAGCATTCATATCTGCAGTGGTAGATAATTCAACCTAACTAACAGTATGTGCTTGAGTGGGTGAATTGGGAAAAATAAAATAAATGCTTCTCAAAATGAGCCTTCAGCAAGCTTATAGTCTCCAAGGGGGAGACAATCTCCAATAGGGAGGGAAACTCAGTAACATATAACTCCTGTCAGATACCGATATTTCGAAACCTTATTGTTTCTCCTCATTGACTGCGGAAAGTGGTAATTTGACTCCTGTGCCTTTTCGGTTTTAAGAAGAATGCTATCCCAGAAAAGACTGGTGTGTAGTACAGTAGTATGTTTGTTGAGTTTTCAAAAAGCCAACCAAAGGTGCCACCTAAGAAGCAAAAGAAAATCATGAAAAAGCAAAACAAGCTACATTTTCTTGTGAAAAGTAGAAAACATAAAAAGATAACCTCCTAAGACACAAGTGGTGAGGGCCAGTTCTTGGAATGAATCCGCAAGGGACTAAATTACAACAAACTAATACATTCCAAGGATAAGTACTGAGCACAAGTCCAGCAACTTCCAGAGCAGCTTGGTGTTGCAATGACTGCAAGAAATATTGAATTATAAACAAAGCTTGCTCTTATGTCTTAGATTGAGAAAAAAAGGGGGAGCTAAGCATTCATATCTGCAGTGGTAGATAATTCTGCCTAACTAACAGTATGTGCTTGAGTGGATGAATGGGGAAAAATAAAATAAATGCTTTTTCCAAAATTCTCTTGCTTATGTTGCCCAGTTCGGATTTAGATGGGTTTATTAATCTACATGTTGGGTTGTTTTGGAAGTTAGGCTTGTGGTCTTTAAGTGTTATGAAGGCTTCTTTTGTTGCTGTTGCCTCTACCCTATCGCTTAACTCCATGCGGTGTGCAAGCTCTTTTTCTTTTTTGCGCATGTTGCTATGTGTGGTTTTATCAGCTTTCTTGTAGTTTTTCTGGATGTTTTTGTTTAAGAGTTGAGAGTATTCATTTGGGTCCATTTTGTAAAAATTGCTAGTTTTGTCAGCCTTTACAGATATCTTTCTATCATTTTGGATTTGTTTTATATCATTTGCTAGTGATGTTTGAAAGTTGTTATTTGATTTTTAAAATTTAATATTGGCTATCAGTCCCTTCATTTTGTCTTCAAAAGGTTTCATTTCATCTATTGTCGGAGGTGATCGCCATGATTTGAATCCATATGTGTTTTTGTCTTCATTCTTTGCATTTGGGTTTAGGAAGAAGAATGCCTTCCATCGCATGTTGCGCACAAATTTCTCAGTTTGCTCTGTCAGTTTCTTAGTGTAAGTTTGTGGGTTTGAAAATGGTATGCTTTTAGTGGATTGCCTATAGTTGATTTTCTCCATTTTAGATTTTTTTCAGACCACGGTGCTCAACGTGAGGAGCAATTATCATGAACAATATAAAAGTGTCCTTAAAAAATCTGAAAATGCTCAACCCCTTGGGGAGCAACATCTGTTAATTTTTTTTTTAATGAAGTATTAAAATCTACAAGCTTTTTTCAAGCCTTGCTATCATCAGATATCTTTTGGGGGGAACGCAAACGATCTTTTATGGCGTGCGGAACTTGATTTCGACTCTGTGTGTGCAGGCGGATCTTATTTGCTGCACGTGCAGCCAGTGGTTCTTATTGGGGCCTGTTCAGATGGAATGTGCTAGCAAAGATTTCCACTTGTGCCTGCAATTGTTTACAATTTCTACTCTTGTGTTCAGTGTTGCTAACTGTGGTTTACATAATATCAACCATTTTTCTGTGGAGCATAGATTGCATCTTTTTAAAATATTGTTGTATGACGCTTTTTTAAAATGAATTTCCATGATATGTTGTAGTCTATATTTTTTATCTTTGAGTCTCCAGATGTATGTACTCAGCTCTGTTTGATTTTTGTATTTTTCATTTTTGAATGACTGTGGTTTGCGTATCTGGTTTTGAAAGTGTTTTCAGTAATCCCTATATATGTTTCTTTTTTCATTTTCTGATGTTACCGTAGCTTGGAAAACAATGTTGCTGTGAAGACATTTTGCTTAGGGGGCACTGTTCTTTTTTTAGTGCAGTTGCAAGATGTCCTTTCAGCACCCTTATCTTTTGTGTTGCTTTTCATTTTGTTAGATGAATCAATTATTTGTGTTGCTTTTCATTTGTTAGATGAATCAATTATGTTTTTGAGGTTAGGCATACATGAGTATGATAGTTTAAGGGTGGTTTGTTGAATATTTTGGACAGTTTGTGTTCTTTTGGAAATGATGTTGCCAAGATTTTAAAGAATTCTTTTCCTACATTTGTTTTACTTGTCCATCGTATGGTGGGTTGTACCATATGATATTTCTTTTCCTATTTTTTCTTATTTCTGTTCGTGTTATTGTCTGGACTGTATTGTAGTTTGTAATTGTAACCACTTTTTTGTAATGCTTCTTGATATTCTGTTGCTGCATCATTGAATGCGTTTTCTTTGCATGACAGGTTGGAGTCTCTTGTTTATACCATTGGGTATTGTTTTAGTAGAGACGGTGGGTGATTGCTTTTGATGTTCACGTAGATTGGTATGTCATTGGGTTTTTTGTATGGTTTGTACACATGGTCATTGAGGTTTAATATTATGTCTAGGTAATTCACTACTTCTTTTGTTTGCTTCTATTGTGATTTTTAAGCTGTGGTTTTTAAAGATTTTACATAATTCTTTTTTCTTGTTTTCAATGTTTCTTGTATTATTGTTTAATGCAGCAAGACCGTCATCTCTGTATAAACCGACCTGTTTTCCAAGTTGTTTTTGGATGTTGGATAGCATGAATAGTCCGACTAGTTCACATGTTTCGGCACCATCATACGATCCCATGGTTACATCAAATGTGGAGTTTTTGCTCGTTTCATGTATGCATGTATGCATGTATTTATGTATGTATGCATGCATGCATGCATACGTGTATGTATATTATGTATGTATGTATGTATGTATGTATGTATGTATGCATGCATGCATGCATGCATGCATGCATGCATGCATGTATGTATGTATGTATGTATGTATGTATGTATGTATGTATGTATGTTGCGTGTGTGTATGTATGTGCGTATGTATGTATGTAGGTATGTAGGTATGTAGGTATATATGTACCTACGTATTCATGTATGTATACATGCGTGTATGTGCCGTTTGTTTATTATTTTCACACACTTCGGAAGAAAGTGGAGGATGTTCATGCATCATGCTTTGTAAATATATGCTGATTATTTCAAATGGACTGCCTTTATACCAGCCTGTCCAGATGTGTGATGATTACCAGCCGCCGTGATTAGAGTTGCAGACTACCGATTTGGAGGTCATGAGTTCGATTCCCATCAGAATCATGTGGGATTTGTCTTCTCCGACTGGCTCCTACCCAGAGTTGAGCTTGCTACGGGCTCAGTTGGGAAGACTGGGATCATACAGTCGAGTTTCGTCCACTAGACGGATGCGTCTCTATTCAAATTCCCCGACCAACACAACAAAGTCTTTGTCTCTCAGCCTATATGACGCCGGGATATATTATGAAAGGAAGTGCAACGGAAGTCCGTGGCATTATCTTCATCATCCTTGACCTCATAGACCAGCATAAAAAAAAAAATTAGTCAAATTCTGTGGTTATTCATGCCCTGCTTTCATGATGACCTCAGTTTGGATGTCATCTCCACGTCTGTGGCCTTGGCTTGATTCCGTCGAAGTCACTGGTATCAGCCAATACATAGGGGCTGTTGTTGGACGGACGTAGCGGCGCCCTCCAAAGGGAGAGCTCACTCATACCGGCTTCGCGACTAAGCAATTATCGTCGCCAGTAGGGGGCTTAGTAGGTGGTGTCCTGCGTACGTTAGTTCAGAACAGGCGCCACTGAACACCACGAAGTGACTCGGCAACAGTGCAATGTCTCCTCCAGTGGGTTGCCTCTTGACGACTTGATATCGACTGCTTCCTGTGGATTGTTGATGCCAGGGCTGCGGCGGGACTGACCGGGGTGTGGCTGTGGACGGAGTGTCGGAGTGAGCGGCGTGGGTGCACGGTTATTGAGGAGGCACTGAAGATGGGACAACCAAAAAAAAAAAAAAAAGAAAAAGAAAAAAAATGCGATAATCATTCAGCTGTGAACATATAAACAAAATAATAGGCACAGATAGGTTTATGTTCATCATTTCAATGCATTCTGTCCACGTCTATACAAGTACTGATGAAGTCGTGCGTGCGTGCGTGCGTGCGTGCGTGCGTGCGTGCGTGTGTGTGTGTGTGTGTGTGTGTGTGTGTGTGTGTGTGTGTGTGTGTGTGTGTGTGTGTGTGTGTGTGTGTGTGTGTGTGTGGTGTGTGTGTGTGTGTGTGTGTGTGTGTGTGTGTTGCACCGGCGCGCACGCACGCCCGTGCTAGCGTGAGCAATTTATAAAGCACATAAGTGGGTTATTTTGCTTTGTGGCAAATCTTGAAATACTGAAGAAAAAGGTTTTTAAACTCTGATCTAAACTTTCTACCCGTTAAGCAATACAGATAAAAGTTGATAGCGCTATTGCTGTACCACAAAATACGACTGACGCCAGAAAAGACTTTGTATGCTCCATGCTGAATTGGGTTGTGTTCATCAACAGACAGTCCATGTTTCAGTACTGACATGGGCACTGTCAGGAGAATAAAACACACACTGACAAGTATAAGAGTCACAGTCAGTGAATACAACTGCCGTTTTCTAGAATCCTTGGCAGCTTGCTGTACAGGGAAACGCCTACCTTGTCTCATAGATCCGACAAGTTTCCACAGAATCACACTATTGCTAAGCACCAACAGCACAGAAGGCAGGAAACAGAATTCAACTAAATCTATCCAATGCCAAATCTCCTCCATGAACCAGTAGTACACTTTGGATACAGCATCACGACAACAGCTATCAGGGCAATAATCTGCATGACGATCATACCCGTAGAGAATGTGACAGTTGATCAGAAAGGTAACGACAATCATCATAGCCGCAACAGCTCGCGACGTTCTCTTCGTCCACATGACATTAATTCGATGAGGCCACAGAATAGAGGCCGCTCTTTGCATGGACAGGGTCACAAGCATCGATGCTGACAAAGCAGGCGTCATGTACCGTATGAATTGCTCCACCTTACATGGCCAGGCACCCAGGCTACTAAGTCTTGGTAGATTAAAGTCTCTTCCAAGCCAGCTGTCCAAAGGACTTATTATCAACATCACCAAGTCAGAGCACGCAAGGACTTGGAACAGAACACCAACATTGGGTGTGGCAAGACGAAACATAATCAGAATTATCATAAGATTTCCAAAGATTCCGAACACAAGCACGGTAGGGTTACCAATTTTGTAGATCATGTCATACGCTTGTCTAAATGGTCGGTATGCATAATACCACAACATATAATATTTATTATAATCAAAACGTTCTGTGGATGGATCGTCTGTAATATTTGTCATACTGATCGCTATGGAGACAGGATCATGGAATTAGTTTCAAGTCATTTCAGTTATTGAATTTGTTGTTGTTGTCGTTTGTTGTTGTTGTTGTTGTTGTTGCTGTTGTTGTTGTTGTGTTGTTGTGTGGTTTTTGCTTACTTTGACTGGTATCTCTCATGCCTTTTGATAGTTAGGAACAGATCTTAAACTGCACGTCATAAATCAACACAAATTAATCTCAACTAAACATAAAAAAGCAAAGCTAGCTAAACAATTATAACGGCAAAAGAATATAGTGTATTTTGATGACAAAGTCAGTTTTCTGAAATAGGAAGATGAACAATAGACTATGCAATATCACACACACCACACACACACACACACACACACACACACACACACACACACACACACACACACACACACACACACACACAATACGCACAGAGACCATATCACGCCACACCACATCAGACACACGCACACACGTGCAAACACACGCACACGTGCGCACGTGCGCGCACGCGCCCACACACACACACACACACACACACACACACCACACACGCACACACCCACACACACACACACACACACACACACACACACACCACACACACACACACACACACACACAACGTGCACGAGTGCACACACAACCCACACGCACGCACGCACGCACACACCACGCACCACACCACCACACACACACACGCACACACCACCACCACACACCACACACACACAACACACAACACACACACACACACACACACACACACACACACACACACACACCACACACACACACACACACACACACACACACACACACACACAGTGTTTTCTTGAAGATTCCAAGCCATTTTGTCTGTTTGAAAATATATACTAAGAATTTTAATTCCCTGAAATATCGAGGATGGAATATTTTGTTTATCAATCTGCAAATCTAATTCAGTGCTTTCGTCTTTTCTAAGTTCTGTTTCTGTTCGAAAGTCATTTCAAACGAATTATGAATACTACAAGAAGTATTCGTGTCTTGTCTGTTCTTGAGAAGCAATGTCTTGCCATCTGTATATTGTTTGATTTTGAGATACGTCGGATACACATCTCTTTATTTGTTAGTAGAATGGCATTTTCATTCCTTCTATCGAACTGCGTTTTACCTTGAAGACAAATATTCCCACCGCAAGAATGAACGCAAGGGGAGATAAAAAGGGACGTCTTTGTCTTATCCCACAGCTGACATTGAAAGGTGCACAAATCCAGTTGCCATAATTGATATAACTTTGAGAGTTACAGGACAGGTCAGAACAGATTTCGATTTTTGAAAATTGGGTCCAAATCTCAAGTATTTCAAATACATGTAAAACATATGCTTGGAAATTACATCAAATGCCTTGGAATAGTTTAGGGCCAACAAGTAACTTGCTTTGCCAGTTTTATCCAGACAGTGTATTACACTATCAATGGATATAACTGTTGCAATATTTCTTCCCTTAATGTATCCTAATTGGTCGTTGTTAACAATATTGTTTTTGACGCAACCTAACTTATCCTTCAGTACTTTAGCTAGAAATGTAATATCTGTATCTGTTCACATTGTAGATCTCTAATTACATAAATTTTATCTTTCTAGGTCTTTGCCTTTATGAAATAAAGTATTAACAAATTGTAACTAACCAGCCGCCGTGGCGAAGTGGTTAGCGTCGCGGACTCCCGGCTGGGAGGTCGTGGGTTCGAATCCCATCAGAGTCATGTGGGTTTTTTCTGCCCCGACCGGCTCCTACCCAGAGTTGAGTTTGCTGCGGACTCAGTTGGGAAGACTGGGACCACACAGTCGAGTTTCATCCACTTAATGGATGCGTTTCTGAGAGTGTTGCTCAAATTTCCTGACCAACACTGCAGGTGCCTGTATCTCTCGGGCCTGGTTGACGCCAGGATATATTATGAAAGGAAGCGTAGAGTACAGCCCTGTCATGTAGTCTCAGACCAAAATGGAAATCCGTAGCATCATCTTAATCATCCTCATTCCCATTGATCAGCATTAAAACAAAAATGTCTCAAATTATGTGGCCCTTCATGCCCTGCTCTCATGGTGACCTCAATTTCGATGTCCTCTCCGCGTCTGTGGCCTTGGTTTGCTTCCGTCGGGGTCACCGGTATCGGCGAGTCCATGGGGATGTCGTTGGACGGACGTGGTGGCGCCCTCCGGAGGGAGAGCTCACTCACGCCGGCTCCGCGACTAAGCAATTATTGTCGTCAGTAGGGGGCTTAGTAGGTGGTGTCCTGCGTATGTTAGACCAGAACAGGCGCCACTGAACACCACCGAAGTGACTCGGCAGCAGTGCGGTGTCTCCTCCGGTGGGTTGCCTCATGATGACTTGACACTGACTGCTCCCTGTGGATTGCTGGTGCCGGGGCTGCGGCGGGGCCAGCCGGGCTATGGCTGTGGACGGGGTGTCGGAATGAGCGGCGTGGGTGCACTGCCTCTGAGGTAGCGCAGAGGTTGGGACAGCAAAAAAAAAAAAAAAAAAAAAAAAAAAAAAAAAAAAATTGTAACTATCTGTTTCTGCAGAACTTAAAGAAGGAATTAGTAATATGATGAACA
>CM031618.1:16452690-16455190 GCA_018398815.1 Conus ventricosus
ACACACACACACACACACACACACACACACACACACACACACACACACACACACACACACACACAACGCACACGCACACGCACACGCACACACACACAACACACACACACACACACACACACAAACGCACGCGCGCACACACACACACACATACACACACACACACACACACACACACACACACACACACACACACACACACACAACACACACACACACACACACACACACACACACACACACATACACACACACACACACACACACACCACACACACACACACACACACTTATTTAGCACTATTACTGGGACTGGATCTAGCACTATTAATGGAACTGGATCCTGTTACGGAGTGTTGAACCGAGGTCCAGTCTGGCGTTCAGACCGCAAAAGACTGTCCCGATATTAATCATTCCACCATGTTTCTTTCTTACCAAGTAATCTTTCGTCCTCTACACAGTCTATGGGAAATATTTCGACATCTGAGTGTAGGTCTTCAGATGGGTGCTTCAAAATATTCATGTGGTGGGCCACTTGGCATTTGTTCGTCTTGTTTAATTTGATGTCCGACTTGTGACCAGCCCATCTCTGCTTAAGATTTTTGGTAGAACCAACGTACCAGGCGTCTTGATGGATCTTGCACCGGACGATGTAAACTGTGTTGGGGGTTGTGCAGCCCAGTGTTTTCCTAATCTCCCACCTTCTTTGGTCCCATGGGGATATGAATCTCTCGATGTCTATGGCATGGGCACAGGTGTCGCATCGCTTTGCTTGGCACTTAAAGAAGCCTGGTTTCAACTTTGGTCCATGCTGAACAAAACGGCGGGGAATCGTGGGTTTGTATATTTGCCCCAGGTTTCTCCTGCGTCTGTCAGCTGCAATCAAAGATTTGGGTGGGAATATTTTCCTGTTTTCTCTGTCTACGTAGAGCAGGTGGAGATTCTCCCTTATGATGTTTGACTTGGGAGGGTAGCGTGGGTCGTACGTAGTCACCCAGGCATGTTTTTTGTCCTTGTTCTTCCTCGGCTTAAAAAGTGCTTTGCTGCGATTCACCTGAGCCCCTCTGGTGAGTTCCCTTTTGGCTTCTTTTCGGTCCCATCCAGAGAGTTCAAATAGCTGGTATATTCCTCTATGCGTTTATCCAGTGTCAGGTCATCACTACACAGCATACGCAGTCTGGTCCCCACACTAGAGATAAGTCCTTTAAAGACTGATGGGGCATGGCAGCTATCTGGGGGGAGGTATGAGTGACAGTGTTTGCTAAAGACGTCTGTGTGAATCCTTCCATTTACAATCCTTAGCTTAATATCCAGGTAGTCAACCTCTGTACCTGTATTGATGGTCCATTTGATGGAGGGGGGTGGAGGTCCTGGAGAAAGGCTTCGAAGTTTGCTGAGTCCGCAATGTTGGGAAGTATCGTTATGCCATCATCCCGGAACCGGCTCCAGTCTAATAGCCTCTTCTGGTCATCAGTAGGGGCTGAAACCAGGTCGGAGAGGAGAGGAATAGGACAGGTCTCCACGAGTTTCTGGTCCAACTTACCCATGAACACATCAACGAAATCACAGGCATGAGGTGGTCCCATGGCTATGCCATGGTTGGGTCTAGCATAGATAGTGCCACTCTCATCAGTGTGTTGGGTGACATTGTTATCCAGTGACAGAGAAAGAGCTTCCATGACGCAGTTCGTGGGAACTCCCAGGGGAGTGGGGTGTTTCAGTAGGAGCTCTTTAGTGGCAGGGATGCCCATGTCATTGTTGACGTTGGGGTACAGAGACACTACGTCACAAACAGCAAAGCAGGCTACTATGACATCCTCCCTAGAGACCCCACTCCAGGAACTTTTAAAAAAAATCAAGCACTGGGCGGAAAAATGGCTCAAAAATGGAGGTATTAATGAGGAAATGGCTCACTACATCACCAATGTCTCGGCAAGTCGCCCAGGAAAATGCAAGCCTCTAATAAAAACCCATAAAGCTAAGCCCTACCCAACCAGGCTGCTACTGACAGGCTGCGGCACCCCAATTCAACCTATCTCCAAATTTGTGCAGCTGTGCATCAGCCACCTCACCCAACATCTACCCTACCAAGTAATGGACACAAAGGAATTCCTTTCAAAAGGTTGACAAGATCAACACAACACTAGCCCCTCTCCCTGACTCTGCCTGCTTTGCTGTTTGTGACGTAGTGTCTCTGTACCCCAACGTCAACAATGACATGGGCAATCCCTGCCACTAAAGAGCTCCTACTGAAACACCCACTCCCCTGGGAGTTCCCACGAACTGCGTCATGGAAGCTCTTTCTCTGTCACTGGATAACAATGTCACCCAACACACTGATGAGAGTGGCACTATCTATGCTAGACCCAACCATGGCATAGCCATGGGACCACCTCATGCCTGTGATTTCGTTGATGTGTTCATGGGTAAGTTGGACCAGAAAACTCGTGGAGACCTGTCCTATTCCTCTCCTCTCCGACCTGGTTTCAGCCCCTACTGA
>CM031618.1:16460190-16465190 GCA_018398815.1 Conus ventricosus
GTGTGTGTTTGTGTGTGTTGTGGTGGTGTGTGTGTGTGTGTGTGTGTGTGTGTGTGTGTGTGTGTGTGTGTGTGTGTGTGTGTGTGTGGTGTGTGTGTGTGTGTGTGTGTGTGTGTGTGTGTGTGTGTGTGTGTGTGTGTGTGTGTGCAACACATGATACCCTGTTTTTCATTGATCACTGCTATCTTCTCTCAACAAACATCAACAAATTGATGCCATTACATTATTTCACCTGTTATAATGAACATCATCCCACAGCATTGTTTACTTTTCTAAACAACGCTATTTATATGAACCAACCAACCTCCCACCCCCACCCCCACCCTCACCCCACAGTGGATCAAGAGATATGAGCTCTCCCTCTCTTGCCCCCCCCCCCCCCCCCGCCCACACACACACATTACCCTCCTCCTCCCCCCAACCCCCCCCCCCCCAATTATACCTTATCACCCATTATCTTCCTTCCCCTTCCCTCCCTTATTAACATTACCCACACACCTTTCACAACTACCTGCGCATAACTACCACCTCTTTCATCACCCAGCGAAATCATTTATTTTATTCACCTGAACCTTTTTTTTTTTTTTTAGATTACATCTATTTATTTATCCCATATATTATAATATATATATAATTATATATATTAAATAATATTAGAGAGAGAGAGAGAGAGAGAGAGAGGAGAGAGAGAGAGAGAGAGAGAGAGAGAGAGAGAGAGAGAGAGAGGAGAGAGAGGAGAGATGATGATGATGATGATGATAATCTTTATTTCCAAGGGTAACAGATAAGCAAACACATGCTTTTTTTCATCCGGCCCTTGCCCCGTTAAGGGACTAAGTATGACTAGCGACTAAGACTTACAAAACTTTTAACAAACACACATATCTTCATAACATTAAAAAGTTCATCCATTAACAGTTAAGGCGTAGATGACTTTAAAAGGAAAACTGAGACGATTTAAAACATCAAACAAGAATAAATAAATTGTTTACAAAGAAGAAAAATCGGCACACACAGATATGGAATAATCGATCCGCCGATCTGAAGGGGGGGGGGGGGAGAGAGAGAAGAGAGAGAGGAGAGAGAGAGAGAGAGGAGAGCGAGAGAGAGAGGAGAGAGAGAGAGAGAGAGAGTAGAGACACAGAAAGAAGGAGAAGAGAGAGAGTGAGAGAGAGAGAGAGTGAGAAAGAGGAGAGAGAGAGAGAGAGAGTTATATTCCTTTGTAAAAGTTTAGCATACAACAAACTGCTAACAAAAACTGCTAAGGATGATAATTAGACAATGCATTTCAATAATATCAACATTTGTATACTTCTTTTACATTTATTATGATGTGGTTATAAGCAAAACGAGAACCCGAACAATCAATTATCAGTAAGCATGCAATAAAATTCCTAGCCTCATAATCATAACACATTTTTCATTGAAGTGTTCGTGGGCGTGGGCGTGTCATGTGCGCGCGCGCGGGTGTGTGTAATGTGTGTGTGGTTGTGTGTGTGTGGGTTGTGTGTGTGTGTGAGTGTGTGTGTGTGTGTGTGGGTAGTGGTGTGGTGTGTGAGAGAGAGAAGAGAGAGAGAGAGTGAGAGAGAGAAGAGAGAGAGAGAGAGAGAGAGAGGAAGAGAGAAGAGAGAGAGAGAGAGAGGGAGATGCCATTATTATTTACCTTCCCCTTCCATCTTGGTGGTTGGTGTGCTGGGGACCATTCATTAACACTACCCAAAACGAAAATTTTTAATTAACCGACAAGTCCCATCGAACGCAGGCCGTATTTACCCGAAGAGAGAGAGAGAGCGAGAGAGAGAAGAGAGAGAGAGAGAGAGAGAGAGAGAGGAGAGAGAGAGAGAGAAGAGAGAGAGAGAGATTATAATTCCAATTTTTCTATACAAAATAACACATGTAAACATTGCTATAAATTTGAAGAAAGAGCAATACATCAATATGAACCAACAGTAATCCAGACACATATTTAGCACCTTCCAGTTTTACAGTCGCGAAAAAATCAAAGTATTAAAGACATCAAACAATTAGTGACAATGCAACTAATAAAACCACAGCGACCACGACATTCATGGTCATCATGATATAATTTCAATCATTAATAAAACCGATAGTAACCATACCTCTCAATTAATCATATACTGGTTTTTGAAAACATCAGTGGAAAAGGGAAAACGGCGTATCACAGTTTAATTGCAGCAAAAAGAGTGTGTGCCATGGTATAGTAGTTGGTCCTAATAGCAATGGCGCTGTGAAATGGTAATGATTTTTCCCTGAAGGTTCTGAAATTTGAGTACATCGGAATGTGTGGAAGAGAATTACAAAAACCACGCTACCTGAGTAAGCGATACGCTTGATTTAAATAGATCTATTCTAGTGTGGGAACCTGGAATTTGGTTGAATCCGCGAGTTTTATGCGAAATTGGGACTGAAAAGTTTGGGGTGCTAAACCTGATGCAATTTTTTTGCCTTAGCAGACCAGTGTTGAACAGCAAATATGTCCTGTAACGAAAGCCCCCGACTTTAGTATAATCCCCCCTTTCACTAAGACTAGAGATTTTAAGAGGACGGCTTTAAGTGCTCTTTTGTAGACACTCTTAAGAGGTTG
This sequence comes from Conus ventricosus, assembly GCA_018398815.1. Taxonomy (NCBI): domain Eukaryota; kingdom Metazoa; phylum Mollusca; class Gastropoda; order Neogastropoda; family Conidae; genus Conus; species Conus ventricosus. Next base: position 16,462,796 of record CM031618.1, read on the forward strand.
CCTGGCATACACTAGCAAATCAAATAGTGTTTGAACAATAATTGCCTGGCATGAAGTTTAAGAAATACTTAATCTTGCACAGCTGATATGTTGTCGGATATTGATTTAACATAAACTGCGAAGGTGAAAGACCAAGAAAATTATTATCAACATATACGCCTAGAACTCCGATGACTAAGCCCACCCACTTCAATTCCTGATTATTGATAAAAACAGATGGGGGGCTGGTGGTTTATGTTTTGTCTTCTCTGCCTTGTCGGTATCAGCATTAGTTTTGTGTTTTGTTAGGATCAGTGATAGTGATTTACTTGCAACCAATTACGTAAGATATCAGCATTCTCTGTAAGGAAGTGAGAAACAGCTATCCCAATCTGGGAGCTACTTGAATGGACAGTGGTATCATCAAAAAAGTTCACATGAAATCCTCAATATAAAGAGGGGGAGATCATTTAGATAAACAGTGAGAACAGCAACGGACCTAAGACAGAACCCTGGGGTACGCCATGTTGGATAGGTACTTCTCTGATAAAAAGGGTGTTGCACAAACGATTTGTGACGATCTTCTAGGAAATGATGTGATCAGTGGAAGGGATTTCAGTTATACCATATAATAACAGCTTCTGCTTATCAGTTTTGTGTCAATCTTACATCAAAAGCCCTTTGCAAAATCAACAAACAGTGCGCCACAATAATTAGCGCATTAACACTGGCTAGCCAATGATCTATAGGTTTGTAAGCGCTGTATGACAAGAAAGAATTTTTCCTAAAGACCTGATTGGTGGGGGGGGGGGGGGGTAGCTTAGGTTTGGAGGAGTCAAAAGGTGGCAAAGATGTTTATGTATGTGTGTTTCCAAGGGCTTGGTGACAGAATCTGGCAAAATGATATAGGTCTGTAGTTCGATGGTTTCAGATTGTCTCCAGATTTGAAAATGGGATTACGTTTGCAACGTTGAACTGAAGCGGAATGGGGACATTGATCAAGGCAAATAAAATTGTAAATGTAGTAAAGTTTCACATATAACAGGTGCTGATAGTGTCAGGATTTTTCCATCAATCCGATCAATCCGCGGCTTCCTGTCTGCTTAATGCATAAAGCCGGGGCAAACATCACTAACTGTCATAGGCGGAACTGGTGTTGCTGGACGAATGTTTTATAGCATTGCAAAAAAATTTTAATTGTTGTAATTCAATTTGAGTCAGTGTCTTTCTTTGACAATGTGTTCTGGCAACTGTATGTAAAGTGTTTGGTTGAAGTTTCATTTGGTGGTAGGGTGGTAATGGACTTGTCTTTAAGTTTTTATTCGTAAGTTGCATTTATTGCTTGCCATATGGACTCGAATTTTTTTGATTGTTGGGTACAAGTTCACGAAAAAAAATCATTTTTGGCTGGCCGTTGAGTGAATTGACTTTATTACGTTGCCTTTTAATCCTTTCCGACTTCCCTTCGTGTCAAGCCCAATTCGTTCCGTAAAAACAAGCAGCGTGTATTTCATCAGTCATTCCACTTTGGTTGTGCTCTATGTTTAACTCGACGCGTTTGAATGGGGTGCGTGCTTGTCAGAAAAAGAAGTTACGTGTGGTAGGCCAGTATCAAGCGCTTTCTCTGGATCAGTGTAAGGATAAACATTTATAAAGGGGGAATTCATGAGGTCATGAGAAAGGTATCTTCGTGGAAGGGTCCAAAAAGATCGTAAGTGATTTTTGTGGCCATTTTAGGAATTTTGATTCCACTTCTCTTTTCCACGTAAGGCATACTGGAATTGGTCGCTGCAGCCATTCAAGGGCAAACGCTTTCTCAATGGACGTTTTGGGTTCAGAAAGTTAGATTGGTCAATTTAAGGTTTTTGCTAGTGCGTTTACTTCTGGTTTGGCATGTCTATAATGTGGGATAAGTTGCATGAGGTAGACCGTAACTGACCAGGAATGTTTTGACACTTCAATAGATCAATGTTGAAATCACCCAAGTATTAATTCTGTGGCAGCAAGCGAGCTGCCATCCATCATGGCCGTTAACTTTCATCCAAGCCAGCATTTTCCGCTGGTTTCGCTATACTAATCCGCTATTTGATGGGGTGTTCTCTGCACTTGATTACTATCCAAACTGCGTCAATTCCAAAACTTTCAAGATCCATAAAACGGTGGGACATTAATGTTCACATGAACATATTAATATGCCCGGTAGATTTGGATTCGGGTGGGATCTCTGCTACAACATTGTAAGCCAGTTTTAAGACAGTGGCATCAGGACAATTAGCTGAAGTCTTGATTCAGTGAAAGCCAAATATATAAAAGGGTTTGTCCTTTTGTGGGTCACATTATAGTGGTACCGTCCTGTAACCTTGTTTGGTATAGGGTTTATATATTACGATGTCCAATTAACGTAGTCCGTCTTCCT
>CM031618.1:16470190-16475190 GCA_018398815.1 Conus ventricosus
CTCATCTCTCTCTCTCTCTCTCTCTCTCTCTCTCTCTCTCTCTCTCTCTCTCTCTGAGTGACTGACTACTGAGAAATAAAACCTTAGTATCCGCTGACATCTATCGATCTGGAAGAAGAACTGATTACGCATGTTAAGTTCATCGCTCCAAAGTATGTTAAACATGACCCCCCCCCCCCCCCCGCCCCGCCCCCCCCCCCCCTCCCTCCCCCTTCCGCGGCATACGTTTAGGAAGTGTTTCATATAACTCTTGCAGTATCAAATCTACATCAGTGACCAGCAGTGTTAAAGGTGATTTACTCAAACGCGGGTTTTATTGCTGTGCACGTTGTTGTGAAAAATGGCATACTAAGCTGGAAATAAGAAGACTATTCACTCATTCGTGCGAAATCGCCTTTAATGTCGTAGCTATTTTCTCTGAGAAATTCGCTGTCTCTCACTCTGTGTAAGGAATACGTTTTCTGTTCACTCTGTGTAAGGAATACGTTTTCTTTTCACTGTGTCTAAGGAATACAATTTCCTGTTCACTCTGTGTGAGGAATACGTTTTCTGTTCACTACTGATGTAGAAGATAAATGGATACAACGCAGAAAAAGCCCAAAGCCTGAAGACCTCAGCGGGAAAGAAATCACTTCTTCCTTTGTGCATCTCTCATCAGCGAACTACTGACAAACTTCTACTACTAGCAGTCTACGGTACTGTGAAAATTAATGACAGACATGTGTTGACTCGAAATTAACGTCCGCCATCTCTACAACTGGCATGGATTGTACAATTTCCGCCGCAGGTGGGGAAAAAAATGTTCTGAACGGCCCAATACCCACATCTTGATTATCGCAGAGACACCCCCTGTCCACACACACACACACACACACACACACACACACACACACACACACACACACACACACACACACACGCGCGCGCGCGCGCGCGCGCGCGCATACACCTTAAAAAATAATTCAACCATCGTTAAAGATGATGATGATGATGATGATGATGATGATGATGATGATGATGATGATGATGATGATATGATATAATGATGATGATGATGATGATGATGATGATGATATGATGATGATGATGATGATGATGATTCTTCTGGACATTTCTATCATCGTCATCATCGTCATCATCATTATCATCATCATTATCATCATCATCATCATCATCATCATCATCATCATCATCATCATCATCATCATCATCATCAGTGCAGTAGTAGTAGTAGTAGTAGTAGTAGTATAGTAGTAGTAGTAGTAGTAGTAGTAGTAGTAGAAGCATCATTAATAAGACCATTGCTATCATCATCATCATCATCATCATCATCATCATCATCATCATCATCATCATCATCATCATCATCATCATCATCATCATCATCAGTAGTAGTAGTAGTAGTAGTAGTAGTAGTAGTAGTAGTAGTAGTAGTAGTAGTATGTGTTGTTGTTGTTGTTGTTGTTGTTGTTGTTGTTGTTGTTGTTGTTGTTGTTGTTGATGATGTTGTTGTTTACAGCCAGTCAGCCAGAAATCAAGAACGTTGTGGGCCCGTGATCAGCTCGCTGTCGTCATTTGTCATAAGACGACACTGGGCTGATATGGATCACACGGACTGACAGAATTAGTCACATTGGGCTGACATGGATCACACAGACAGACAGAATCAGTCCACACTGGGCTGACATGGATCACATAGACAGACAGAATCAGTCCACACTGGGCTGACATGGATCACACAGACAGACAGAATCAGTCCACACTGGGCTGACATGGATCACACAGACAGACAGAATCAGTCCACACAGGGCTGACATGGATCACACAGACAGAATCAGTCCACACTGGGCTGACATGGATCACACGGACTGACAGAATTAGTCACATTGGGCTGACATGGATCACACAGACAGGCAGAATCAGTCCACACTGGGCTGACATGGATCACATAGACAGACAGAATCAGTCCACACTGGGCTGATATGGATCACACGGACTGACAGAATTAGTCACATTGGGCTGACATGGATCACACAGACAGGCAGAAATCAGTCTACAGTGGGCTGGCATGGAGCATGCAGACAGAATCAGTCCACAATGGTCTCATATGGATCACACGGACTGACAGAATCAGTCACTTTGGGCTGAAATGGATCACACACACACACACACACACACACACACACACACACACACACAGAGAGAGAGAGAGAGAGAGAGAGAGAGAGAGAGAGAGAGAGAGAGAGAGAGAGAGAGAGAGAGAGAGAGAGAGAGAGAGAGAGAGAGAGAGAGAGAGACTCGTGACTCGTGACTTTAATGTGAAGCCATCAGCCTATTCACATGAGTGCACAACAAGAATATATAAATCAATTTTATATAATTAGAACAAAATTTACCATAACTGCAACCAAACATTCTTCCCTGACAGAATATACATGCAGAATTCTATCTTAATTATACATTAAAGGGGTTCTCACCCATTTTTACAAATCTATTTTAACAAAATACACGGTTTTGGTATGTGGTCGTATTGCGAAACCCAGCCCCGAATCAGCCGCCTGTGCTCTCATCTTGCAGTGAGAGCAGCATTTCCTGCGGACTGGGAAAGCGAGAGGCTGAAACAGGAACGAGAGCCTCGATTTCGATAAAAGGGGGGTTTCCCGATTGATGACGTAGAAAAGCCAAGTCTTTCTTCGTGTTCGGCTGAAGTGAGATGGGCGAATGTGTGCTGTGTCTGATTGCGGAGTTTCGTCAGGAAATAAGCAAAGAGTAAGTATTCATGCTTTTTCAGGTGCCTCCAGCCAGTTTAGGCGATTGTGGATACATTTTGTTACCACAACGAGGAAAGATTTTGTTCTTCGGGAAAGTTATTATGGCATTTGCGGTCGTCACTCCGAAGATTACAGTTTCCAAGACCAACACACCTGGAAGGTAAAGGTGGAAGCTGGAATTAGGGTCCGAAGACAGCTGAAAGAGGATGCTGTGCCAACTATTATAACAGAAAAATGTATTAAAGCACTCTCTGTTCATTCGCCAGCTGCAAGTGCAAGCCTCAAACGCAACAGTGACACCGATTCTGTCAGGAGCAAGAGAGCCAAACTCAGAGGCGTAAAGAAGGTATGGTTTGTGGAATGGGTGGTTGATCTTTTTATGTTTCATTTTATTCTCAGTGTATGGTTGGTTGTAAAGATAGTTGTTGGTTTTTGTTGAGTGTTGGCATCAAACTGAAAAATACATTGTTACTGTCATAGTGGCAGTCAGTCAGTCACACTGCCTGCTGCTACTGAAACTGTTGCATGTTTGTGATTGATTTTTTACCCTGCTGTTACTGTTTCCAAAAAAACTGAAGTCACGATTCTTATTAACAAGACAGTGTCCATGTCCACAAATAACAACTTGTTGGATTCCAGTGAATGATAGTTTGGGTTTTTATTTTTCAGGACATTGCTGAACATCAGGCACCCCTGTAAGTTCAAGTTTCCGCCCAACAACCATATGATTTAGTAAGTGAGTTATTTATCAGTGTTTGGACACATGATGGTGACCTGGTGTGCATTTTAAGATATATGCAGGTGTGGTATGTCTGTATGCTATAAACTGCCCTGGTGAGTAAGAGAATAATAAGCTTAGATCTGCAGCTGAGATCTGATGTACGGCACGTCACGCATCAGTTTTTAAAATAACAGCCAGAATCTTTGACTGCAATATATTGTAAAAGACCCCTCAGATTCTTATTGTCAAACTGGAACTTCAGAATGTAAGTGGAGAGAGTGAGATTGAAAATGAGGAATGTAAACAAAAGGTGTGTGTGTGGGGAGGGGGGGAGGGGGCTGAAATTGAACAGCAATTGAACAGATTTCTACAGCAGGGAAGAGAATTAGTGTGCTGATGCAGTAGCTGACAAACTCCTGTTCAAAGGAAAAGGCATTATCTGAGAGATCTCAACAACTGAAGGAAAATGTTGTTTATCACATAATCATTTTAAAGTTATTTACATACTACGGTAATGTTGTGTGTGTGTGTGTGTGTGTGTGTGTGTGTGTGTGTGTGTGTGTGTGTGTGTGTGTGTGTGTGTGTGGTGTGTGTGTGAACAGATGTATGTATGTGCATGTGTATATCATGTACTATCTGCGTTATGCATATGTGTATACATGTACATGGTCAACTGTAAAATGTCGAACTGCCTGGAAAGAAACACAAGCCTCTGATGGCGAGGGAGGTGGTACTCTACAAGGAGCTGTAGGTTCAAACTGGTACGGCTGAACTCCATACACATCAGTGAAAATTTCACGTTCGATGTCCTCTTCGTTCGAACTTGATTCGTAGCTGGGAGCATCTGCCATTATCGCCGGAAAATAGTTGAGTTTTACGTCCTCATGCTAGTCATAGCGAATGTTTTTAGGGACATGTCTTTCATTCACGATGGTCTTGGCATTTTATACGTCACTTGCAGAATCCCCGACTCTCGTCAGTTCCCGTACTGTGCTCGGCAATCTCCGTGGCGAGTCACGATTTGGCTACTTGCACGACCCTAACATGGATAGAAGTGAGTTCCAGAAGAAAAGTAACACGTACATCGAAACACGCTCGATCATACTTTTGAACAACCCGAACATGCTATTTATGGGTGAGGACCCCTTGAACACTACTTGGTACATTCTTCCTTATGGACGTAATGTAAGCATGTATATTATTATTTGAAAACTCATGATATTAATGCTGTTGATACTATCATACAAAACACATGTTTCCTATTTCATTACCCTCATCATATTACGTTTACATATACATTGAAGACCTTTCCTCCCTGCGTCGTATGATTCTCCGGAAAGTCGTACTATTTTAAGCATCTTTTGTTTACATCAATTACGCATGCGCAAAATAAACCTATCACCCTCTCCGGTGCAAAGGTAAAACCCCGAATCATGGGTCTACATCACAAAGCTGCCATGCTAACCTTTGACACTCAGTGTGTGTTCTTCTGTGGTCGTGTTCGTGTG
>CM031618.1:16480190-16482690 GCA_018398815.1 Conus ventricosus
CTTTCGTCCACTGGATTGGACTCATCAGGGAGACACGGCTGACTGTGTCTGCGCTCCTGGTGTCAAATAGAGACACACCACAGTCCATAATTCTGTGGTGTTCTCACCACCAAGGATTCAAAAAAGAATCCAATACCACCCCCAAAGCAGCCAGCGAAGGATAGTAAAATGGAATAAAACGAAAGTGTGGAGAGGAAAAAAGTTGCTGAAAAAACTAAAAGCATTATGCAAACAGTATAAAATGAAGGGGACAATCTTTGAGCCAATGCTTGAGGATCCATTGAAGGATGCAAGGGAGATCAAAAGATATGGAGCAGTCTGAGTGGTCAGCTCTGCTGTTCAATAACTCAAGCATTGTCAGTGGCTAAGAATTGTGCAGAACAACCTTTAATTGGATCTCCTTTATATACCCCAACACCATCTCCACCATCCAGGTATGCATACTCATAGACGCATACACATGTGAACAATCTATATGCATCTATCAATCTATATATATATATATATTTTTCCCCCTCATACACACCCTCAAGTGCCCCCTTCCAAGAATAAGACTCATCATCTACCACTCTTTCACTTTCTTTTACAACAGCTTGTTGTTCTTGTGTCTTTTTTCTTTTGGATATATATATATATATATAGATATATATATATATATATATATATATATATATATATATATATATATATATATATATATATATATATATATTACACACATATACATGCATACATACACACACATACATACATATACATGTACACACATAAATACACACACATACATACACATACATGCACACAAATATGCAACACACACACACACACACACACACACACACACACACACACACACACACACACACACACACACACACACAACCACACATGTATATATATATATATATTCTTCAATCTAAGACATAAGAGCAAGCTTTGTTTATAATTGAATATTTTTTGCAGTCATTGCAACACCAAGCTGCTCTGCAAGTTGCTGGAATGGTGCTCAGTACTTACCCTTGGAATTTATTAGTTTTTTTTTTTGTAATTTAGTCCTTTGCCGATTCATTCCAAGAACTGGCCCCTCAGCACTTGTGTCTTAAGAGGTTATCTTTTTATATTTTCTACTTTTCACAAGAAATGTAGCTTGTTTTGTTCTTTCATGATTTTCTTTTGCTTCTTAGGTGGCACCTTTGGTTGTTTTTTTTTGAAAACTCAACAAACATACAACGGTATTGAACACCAGCCTTTTCTGGGATAGCATTCTTCTTAAAACCGAAAAGGCAGAGGAGTCAAATTACCACTTTCTGGGGTCACTGAGGAGAAACAACCAAGTTTCGAAATATCGGTATATGACCAGGAGTTATGTGTTAGTGAGTTTCCTCCCTATTGGAGATTATAAGCTTGCTGAAGGCTCATTCTGAGAAGCATTTATTTTATTTTTTCCCGATCCACCCACTTGAGCACATACTGTTAGTTAGGCAATATTAACTACCACTGCAGATATGAATGCTTCTCTCCCCCTATTTCTTCAATCTAAGACATAAGAGCAAGCTTTGTTTATAATTGAATATTTCTTGCAGTCATTGCAACACCAAGCTGCTCTGTAAGTTGCTGGAATGGTGCTCGGTACTTACCCTTGGAATTTATTAGTTTTTTGTAATTTAGTCCCTTGCGGATTCATTCCAAGAACTGGCCCTCCGCACTTGTGTCTTTATATATATATATATATATATATATATATATATATATATATATATATATATGCACATTTTACATTCTTGTTCATGTTCTATTATAAGTATTCCTACTCCATCATACATTTGTAATAGCCTCATTCTCTCTCATTTCCATTCAAAATTGAGAGAGAGAGAGAGAGAGAGAGAAGAGAGAGAGGAGAGAGAGAGAGAGAGAGAGAGAGAATCAGTCTACGGGCAGGCAGTCCACACTAGGCTGAAATGGATCAAGCACAGAGGCAAGTTCACGTGATAGCGTCATGAACGCATTGGTTAAATAGTCCTCTGAATCTAGGTTCACGTTAATATATGATGAGGTACGAACGCAGCTGGAATAAAAGGCGATGCTGGCGTAATTCACTTCACCAAATATGTAACAGCAAAACACAGAGACAAAACTGAGGATAGAGTCTGGTGCATAGTGTATGCAACAAATACAGAAACATAACTGGAGTATATGGTACAAAATGCAGATGTGGGTAGTGTAATATCAACTGGGTAAACGAAATATGAGATGCCGAAAATTAGGTACCTTGCATACTATGCTAAAAACGCAATATTCTTAAACAGTAAACGGTAGCTTTTGCTCCCACAAGAAAACATATTCAGTTCTCCAAAGGAATGCTGCTGGCGACACCGAATCGTCTACAGACATGACAGCACAGAGCAAATAGAAGAATGTTCTTAGTTATATGCACAACACAGCATTTGTTAATATAGCTATAGTTATGCCACGCTGGATGTATAAAACCCGGACAGCTGTG
>CM031618.1:16485190-16507690 GCA_018398815.1 Conus ventricosus
TTGTAAAGCGAAGAAGATTGCGTGTGACCAGACCCACGTTCTCGCAAGTCAGTATGACCTTCTTCAGTCAGGACGAAGATATCGATCAGTTAAATGCAGAAGTGTCAGATTTAAACAAAGTTTTATTCCCCTGTCCATTGATTTTCTTAACAGAGGTGATGTTTAATTGCTTTTTAGCTATGGATTATTGTTACATTTTGTTTTATAAAGATACATAATTTAAGCTCAGATTGAGCATACTGTTGCATTTAGATAACAAATAGTTGTGTTATTTTAGTTTAAAATCTCATCTTAGAATTTATTGTCAAATACGTTGTAGGAATGTAATTTTATATGTATTATTCTTATATTATACAGTCACCTTAAAATCCAAATTCTTTCATATGAATGAATGCCATATGTGACAAAATGGGTGATGTGACGAAATCATTGTTTATTTGCTGTGAATGTGTGTGACCACAAACTAATTTATCGAACTGAGATAATAAAGTTTACTTGACTTGACTTGACTTGACTTGACTTGACTTGACTTGACTTGACTTGACTTGATGTTCTGCGTGAGCACAAGTGAAGTTTAGTGCGTGGCGTGCAGGTAGCAATTTTGAAAACCGATCGTTTTGGAGTATTGACTAGAATGTTAGACCACATGTGAATAATGAGTGATTCCCTAGCCCTTTCTTGTTGTCAACTGGACGATGAGACACGTGGTGTGTGAGAAAAGCTCCCTGTTTGAAGGTCGGGTGTGTTCTCGACTGCAGACCAGGTGTTGTTGCCTGACAGTAGGATAGGTCACCTGACTTGGGTCAAGGTAATTAAATATTGTTCAACCCTGTGGCTGGAACAGACCCCCCCCCCCCCCCCCCCGCCCCCCGACCGACCAGAGAGTGGTCAGGTATGAAGCGCAGACAGAAGACTGCTAAGAATTTTTTGTTTTGTTATAGAATTGATTCTCTATGGGAAAACTTCTGGGCACACTACACCCCCAAGGCATCAATATCCAACAATAACCAAACACACATACCCACCTCTTCCACATCAGTTGGCAATATCCCCTACCAACACACACACACACACACACACACATACACACACACTTACATAGACCACCACCACATCCCCTTCACTCACTTCATACAGTAGTTACAGCAACCCTCCATCTATTTAATCTTAATTTTGTTTTATCCTTCCCCTTAAATCCCCCCCCCCCCCCCCCCACACACACACACCTTCTTTTTTTTCCCATTATTATCTAACCACCATTACCACAACCATCACAAAGATATCACACCATCCCAATAAACTAGACACACAACCCTATCATATCACACACACACACCTCCCCTGACGCAACCCCCCCCCCCCTCCGTTTCCTCTCCCATAATCCCCTGGCCTCATGTCATTTCCGCCTTCATGGACAATAACGGATGAGTCATTTTTCATTCTTTTTTCGTTTTTCGTAGTTTGTACTGTCCCACATGTTAAATGTGATTTATTTTTTCGCCTGATGAAGACCCAAGTGGTTGAAATGCATCGTGTCTTGTCTTGTGCTTTGTTTGTCAATGTCATTGGCGGTAAGTACTAATAGGTAAGACAAGTCCCAGTCCACTATATTTTAAGAATCATTTAACGTCCGCACCACTCTTCAGAGAGCACATCCTCAGAAGCAATCTCTCAACCGGACTACATAATGCCATCAATTCTCCTATAATTATTAGCAAGTTTCCAGACTCACAAATTCATCAAAAAGAAAAGTACAATGAATATATTTTCTGATCAGAAATCATTACTCCAAAGATTTTCAGAAACTTGTTATGAGAATCGAACTCCCTCTCTTCCACTTTCATGTTCCAAAGAAATAAACTGGCAAAAAAGTAGTTATTCAAAAGGGAAAATACTCATAATAGGAACTCCAACCATCTGCTTCTCTCCCAGAAAATATCGAGGGTTGACTGCCAGAACCCAGTATCTCTCTCTCTCTCTCACACACACACACACACACACACACACACACACACACACACACACACACACACACACATATATATATATATATATATATATATATATATATATATATATATATATATATATATAATATATATATATATATATATATATATATATATATATATATATATATATGCCCAACCTTAAAAATATAATTGATTCTTCCAATAAAACCAAAAACAACACAACCAAAGAGGGTGATGAAAGGATATCTTGTAATTGCACAAAAAGACCAGTGCCCTCTGAATAATAAATGTCTGCAACAATATTGTGTACCAAGCAACGGTAACAACAGACAGTGATAAAGAAACATAGGGATCACGGCAAACCATTTTAAAACCAGATATGCAAACCATAAACAGTCTTTCAAAAATGAAAAATATAAAAACCAAACAGAACTTAGTAAATATATTTGGAAGCTTAAAAATAAGAAAATAGATTACAACATATCATGGAAAATTATAAAAAGAGCAACACCATACAACAACATTTCTAAAAAATGCAACTTATGTACTACAGAAACGTGGCTGATATGTAAACCCCACCTAGCATCCCTGAACTCTAAAGTAGAAATGATAAACAATTACAGGCATAAATGGAAATCCTTGTCAATGCACCATTTCTTAACACGTCCCCCCTGAACGCGCCCCCAAAATGAAAAAAAAACCTGCAGGCCACGTGCCACACGCGCAGAGCTCACACGCCCACACACCACACTATGTAACACCGGTGGCGTGCCCAGATTGTATACCCCGATGAGAGCATTTTAGCTTGAAACAAGTTTGTAGGTTTTTAATTTTGCCATTTTAAAATCCTATTTTAAACTGGTATATATATATATATATATATATATATATATATATATATATATATATATATATATATATATATATATATTATATATATAATATATATATATATATATATATAATATATATATATAAGAGATAGTGGGTTCTGGCAGTCAACTGTCGATATGCACGAGAAAATTTGAACAACATATTCCAAATTTCTTTGAATTATCCAGCCTAAGCTTTAGGGTAACTAAATCAGGTTTAGATAAAGTTTGAATTAAGTTCTAGGCTTGTCCGATCCTCTAAATAATTTAGCCGAACAACTAGCCTTATCCTCAGTGACACAGCATTTTTTTCAAGTCCTCAGCTAGGTACACAAACTGGCATTCCTCAACAAAGCTTAGCCTACAGTCAGTCAGTCATACAAACACTTAGTCACCTGGAAAGAGGGGTGAGGAGAGGAGGGGGGGGACTGCATTGATATCGGCCCCACTGCACACATATCCGTGTATAGGCCAGCATGTGGGCAGTGCCTCAAAGCGAATGGGGTGTTAAAGCAGCCATCAAGCTCCTTTCAACAGGCAAGGCACCAGTCTCAGACTTCATCCAGCTGGTAGACACAAGGCAGGAGGAGACGGGAAAGGCACTAGTGCAGAGTCTCAGAAAGTTATGGAAATCCATGTGAAGACATGAAGTCATTTCGCAGCAGCTAAAGGATCCATTTCACCAGGTTTGAACTGGAGGGCAGAGGGTCACATACAGAGGGCAGAAGAGAGATGCCCTGTGACGTATGTCATTTCAGCTGAGACTTCTGTGGATGGAGTCTTCCTACAAGTCCACCATTCCTGTTGCCCTCAATGGACAGCTCTCTGGATTTCCTTGCTATATTCTTTCTTCAACTCATATATTGCCATATTCCTTGCGTTTTGTCATTGACCACCAATTTCTTAGTTATGACCCAAGTCCTTACCTGTTGGTCCGTATACATGCTGTTACTGCCATGATCTTATGGTGTCCCTGTGCTATGTTCTTCTGGAACATTCCGTTTTCTGCCAGTCTTTAGCTTGGGCTGGACTCAGCTCATATTTTTTTGTCGGGAGTCATCAAGCATTGCCAGTCAACTCGTTTTGCCGACTTCATACTGCAGGATGGACTCCAATGTTTGAGTGCAAATACTATCCATGCATAATGACAGGAAGCCATCCTTTACAGGCATGCCTATGCTTGGCCCAAGAAGTCGATTCCATTTAACTGTAAACCTCATTCAATGAAGTTGTGCTCTCCCTCTCTCTCTCTCTCTCTCTCCTCTCTCTCCTTTCTCTCTCTCTCTCTCTCTCTCTCTCTCTCTCTCTCCTCTCCTCCTCTCTCTCTCTCTCTCTCTCTCTCTCTCTCTCTCTCTCTCTCTCTCTGCCGCGCGCGCGCGCCGCGCACGTTTATGAGTATATGTGGTACCGTTTATGCTTCAATGTGCCATTACTTTCTGTCTATGCGTGTTCATGTATGACTTTAGCCTTTCTAAGGGCCAGTGGCCTACATATATTAACGTATTGCTATATCTACATGTGTGTGTGTTGTGTGTGTGTGTGTGTGTGTGTGTGTGTGTGTGTGTGTGTGTGTGTGTGTGTGTGTGTGCGAGCGTGCGTGCGTGCATGCGTGCCTGGATGCGTGTGTGTGTGTGTGTGTGTTGTGTGTGTGTGTGTGTGTGTGTGTGTGTGTGTGTGGTGGTGTTGTTGTTGTTGTTGTTCTGTTTTACGTCTTTCCACATTACGTGATATTAGACGGAAAAAAAAGGGGAGGGGGGGGGGGGGGGGGGGGGGGGGGAGGGGGAGGGGTAAAAAACGTTAACACTATGAGGTACAATAACTAACTTATCTACAGCAATAACACAAAAGTAGAAAATCCACTTAATCAAAAACTGGAAAAAAAAGAGAAAAAAAAAGAAAAAAAAACTAAAACCCCACACAAAAAAACCTCGAAACATGTAACTCTTCTGTCTCATCGCACCACTGACTGTTTATATGTTATAAATATTTGCCAATTGGACTTTTAGCTAAGTGCAAAAAGAAAAGATACGTTTCACTTGCTGACAGTGACCGGAAAACATTTTGACTAGGCTGTACAGACGTATTTGGAATGAATTTTTTCATTAAGTTACACAAAAGAATGTGTGTGTGTGTGTGTGTGTGTGTGTGTGTGTGTGTGTGTGTGTGTGTGTGTGTGTGTGTGTGTGTGCGTGTGTGTGTGTGTGTGTCCGTGCGCGTGCGGGCGCACAATTTGTGCATTGCATTGCTATTTGGAAGACCAGACAACAGACCAACAGACCAGTATGTAAATGCGGTCACATCTGTCTATTTTCATCTAGACATTGATACTTTGATAAGGAAAACACCGTGTTTCTATCTTTCCCGTTTTTTTTGTTTCCACCTGTCCTTCTGCCTTTTATCATAAACTGATCTATCAGACGTGAGGCAAAATGTTCAACCCCATCCTTTTTTAAAGGGTTACTCGTTTTCCGTTTCGCAGCACTACAAATGGCCTAAGTGGCATGCTGTGGTGAAACTGAAAGTCTTGGTGTGGCGGGCGCTCTGAAGTGGTGATAAACAACTCGTCAGCTTCAACTCATGGTCAAGGGCACAGAAAAGAGCGTGAGACTCCTCTAGTGCTTCTCTCAGTGGCCACGTTGTCTGAGCAAGAAGCACACGACAAAAGTTCCATGCCAAACAACAATATGTGAGATGCCCGTCACCGCATACCAATTCCAGGCCTTTTATCAGCCATTGAGTGCCTCTCCTAGACCGAAAGTTGGCCGAGACATCTCATTGGCTGGACTCATAGTCTTGCTGATCTTGGGGCTGTGGGTTCGAATCTCAGCTAGACCGTTTTAGTAGAGGGGGATTTTTCCATCAGAGTAAACATTGGTTCTGACTCGATTTCCTATACTGTCCAAATGAGACTATAAACTGAGGTTCCGTGTGTGATTTTTGAAAAGAAAGACCAGTTTGGCCCTTAGCATGGATGACACGTTACACATAGCATGTACCTTCCCCGAAGCTGGAGTATGGCTGCCTTAATGGCAGGATGAACAAATAAAAAGGTCGTACACACAAAACTCTTTTCTAGTTGTAGAGTAGATGGAATTAATCCATGCCTGTCTATACAGGGAATGTCCGCAGAAGTATCAGCTTGCATGCATGAAAAAAAGAGGAAAAAACGAAGACTGAGAGCATTACATGCAGCCAGAGACCATGCTCAGAAGAAGTCACGTTCAATATGAGATGTGGGACGCTGTCAATCTCATCAGAAAGCATTACTATGAGTATTTTGTTTGTGGAGGAATAAAAGGTGTCCTGACATGTAGAATAAAGGCATTCTGGAGTGAGGACAGTGACGCGGTATATCGATTCCGTTAATCCGTCGCCATTCGCTATCTCCTCTTCACAACCCCCCACACATGTCGCCCCCCTCAACTTCTCATGTTTCAGGTCCCTGTCAATAATACAATGAATATATAAATGAGCAAAGTGCGTTTGAATGTAACGTCGTAATGTTTGTTGCAGGATATACCAGCCAAAACCATTTAGCAAATTAAGTCTTGAGTTCTGTCTTAAAGAAAGAAAGGAAGTAAGAAGGAAAGAATGAAAGGAGGAGAAAAAAAAGAAAGAAAGAAAATAATATAGATAGAAAACACATAAAACAAGAAAGCAACAGGGATGAACAAGGCCAAACATGAAGGTTGCAGCAAGACTGTGTCTACGTTAAGGAAATATCTCAGTGTGACACTTTTCTTCTCCATGATTTGCAGGAGAACAATGCATAGAAAGTTTCTCTATAGCGAGATCCCATAAGGAAAAATATGAAGAAATTAAACGAGGAATTGGCATAGGACAAAATCTGCACTAACCAAAGTGTGATAAAATAGAAATTGTGATAGCGCCCTCCTGCCCTCATCTCTGGAAAGATGAAAAAGGCATTGCGTGTTAGGAACCCAGGAGAAATACAAACGATGAAGAAGACAGAATTTCCAACCAGCATTTTGGTCAGCACCACCTCCCGAGCAGAGAGTGATGACGAGGTTTCAGTCCGCCACGTGACAATCTGATGAAGTTTCACAACAGTAGTTATTGTTGCTGCTGCCGTTATGATGATTATGCTTCCTTGAAATCCAGCTCCCAATATAAAACTGTCCAAGATGTTGAAAAGCTTTTTGTGAGTCATGTAAAACTCACTACCAGTTATCATGACCATCACTTTATCTGCGATAGGATCATAGACACAACTCATATGGTATCGGTGAGCCAAAACGTACTGCAAACTGAAAACACACACGAAAATTGCAAAAATCAGGATCGCCATTGTTCTGGTCCGTAGGAGAGTCTGGTATTTCATAGGTCTGAGGACACAGTAACACCTCTCGCAGGCGATGATGCCACACAGAATGAAGGGAAACAAACCCGGTGCCTACAAGAAAATTCAAATTATTGTCAAACATGAACTTGTTTCCTGGTGTTTTTATTGGTTGTCCTGTGAGGTGGGCATAGATGTTCCCAGAATAAAGAAACACGGACGAAATGAGGTAAACATCATCTGACACAGCCAGCATGAACAGACAAAAGGTTGACACGATCCTGAAGACCTTGTTTGTAGAACACCGCCATATTGATGACGTTGGCTGGTCCACCAATCAGAACGAACAATGCTAGCGCAATGTTTTTAAGCTGATTCACATGCATTTCTGCCTCCTGACTTGCAATGTCACCAGGATTATCCCAAGGTAAATGTTGCGTCTTGCTGGTCCTCAGGAGAAGACAAGTTGTGTTCGTGAAGTGCTGCTGTCAACTGGATTGTTGACACTGTGTGTTGAATGGTTCTCTCTCCATTCATCTTAGTATCTGAACACGGCTGTGGCAGTTATCACTGCATAGAACAAGCCACCCAAAGCAGCAAAATTGGGTGTTCTTGTGACAAACACTCTCTACAGGGAAAACAATGTACATGGTAGATTACACAGAACAGTGTTTACTCGAATAGCATTTTAAACACAACAACAGATAATGCATACCACCTGTTCATACAGTCATTTACAATCTTCAACCCATGTAGCTTACGTTACGAGAGCAAATGAAGTAACTTTACACATTCTGTACCGTCTTAATGCGAAGTTCGTTGTAACACCTGACACCACACAAAACTATACTACATACACACGCCTTCAAATATACTACTGTCAAAAAGTTAGGGGCAGCTCTCATTTTGACGTCCCTTTTTGTTCTTGAAATGAATAGACCTGAAACCAATCAACAATTTCCTGAACCTGGTTACAACATTGACCAGACAGACCTCAATGGTTGCACAACACCAAACAACCCACTGTTTTACAAGATGGGGATCAGCTGCACGTGCCAAAAGCACAAAAAATCTGTAATCTGAGTGGTTGTGGTAGCAAATGTGATTGACAAAAGGGGCGAATTGTCGATGGTGATTCATGATGCACGTGCAAGGCACGTGTAAAATAACCAAATTTCAGCCGTCTTTGTCTACAAATCAGTAGACTGCATAGCCTCTCAAGCCAGTTCAAAAAGCATGGCACATAGGTAAAGACTGGGCATCGCAGATCGTGGAGGCGCCTTAGCGTTGATTGACGAGGGGTATTCGGGCCGTGAGGTTGCCAGGCGTCTCAACGTCTCTCATTCTATCATCCAACGTCTCTTAGAGAGGTTCCAAGTCACTGGAAGTGTACATGATCGACCACGACCAGGTCGTCCTCGATCTACCAACAGACATGATGACCGATTCCTCATGCTGTCCACCCTACGCAATCGGACCGCCACCTCATTCACCTAAGATGTGAGCTCATGCAGGCTTCGAACGTCAATGTCAGCAGAAGGACAGTTTCTAACTGTTTGCATGACTTTGTGCTGTCTTCCCAGAGACCAGCTGTCCGAGTACCCCTAACTCCATGTCACTGCAGAGCCCGTGCAGACTGGTGTCGTCAGCACGTTCGCTGTACGAGGCAGTAGTGGTCTCAGGTTCTGTTTCCTGATGAGTCCCGCTTCTGCTTGGCCTTCAACGATGGCAGGACACGTGTGTGGCAAAGGTCGAGAGAACGTTTTCTTGATGCCCTACTGCAGGATGTGGATCGCCACAAAGGCGTTCTGTAATGGTCTGGGGTGGCTTCAGTCGTCAAGACAGAACTCCCCTTTACGTCATTCAAGGCATGCTGGCAGGGGCACGGTACCGTGATGAGATTGTGCACCCTCTGATCCAGCCCCTCTTCAGGCCATGGGTAATGCTGCTGTTCTGCAAGATGACAATACCCGGCCACACCAAGCCTCCGTCGTGGACGATTATCCATAGCAAGAGGGGATCACCAGGATGCAGTGGCCAGCTCGTTCACCCGATCTGGCTCCAACTTGGCACCACTGGGATGTACTTGGCTGGAGGGTAGCCAACAACCACCACCCCCCCCCCCCCCCCCCCCCTCATGTTGACGGGGCCCAGCTCAGTCTTTTCCTTCAGCAAAAGTGGCAGGCCATACTGCAGGACACTCTACAGACCCTGGTGGACTCCATGCGTCGACGCTGCGCTGAATGCCTGGCAGTTAATGGTGGCCACACGCGGCACTGAGTGGTGCTGTTTTCGCTGGTGGCTTTTTTGACTTTGCTGAAGAAAGGTGACTGGGCATTAAAGCTCAGGGTTTGCGTCCAATTTGTTGATTTCGTACAATGTCGAAATGAAATTGGTGCTGAATACATTTGGTCATTCTGAGACAGCTTCTCTTGACATTGCCTGTGCTGTTGTGGTCTGGGAGACGTCACTGGAAGTGGCCCTTAACCTTTTGCTAGTAGTTTATATTTTAAGTAACTTACCTTTTTAAGGAAGTCCTCTTTTGCCCAGTACGTATGGTGGTTTTTATCGTCTGCTTTTTTTTTCGCCGTCATTGGAATCTTCCACTAAATTTTACGTGCGTACACTAGGTTCTCATCATAATAAATTATCGTTAGTTCTACTTGGTTCTGACTTCAGGCAAAGTGAAATATGTCACTAGTTTCTGTCATTTGAACGACGGGTAAGCATGGGTGGACATACAGAGGTTGGGGGTGTGTACCTCTATTAAGTACCCACCTCCAGTTGTGTTGTTCCCTCAGAAAGGGAAAGACTGAAACATATGTTAGTGCAATGACAATCATGACCAATTTCCAATGAGAGAACTGACATCAAACTTTTCGTTTTATGTGTCTATGTATATGTGTGGTTAGTTGGTTGGTTGGCTGATTGGTTGGTTGGTTGTTTGGATGGTTGATTGATTGGTTGGTTGGTTGGTTGGTTGGTTTTGCTTTGATTGGTTTTGTTTTCTTCGTTTTATTATTTTCCCTCCACCACCCCCGTCTTTACATCTTCGTTTTCTTGTCTTTTGTATGCTTTTTTTCTTCTTTTCTTTTCCTTCCTTTTTTTCCCCTTTTTTTGGTAAAGAGCGTCTTTTTTTTTTTCTTTTTTTTCCTTAGTGGCCTTCAACCTCTGGTTTCCCACTTTTTCATTTTTTTCTCTTCAAAGCCTCACACATCATGCAGTATCTGTGTGTTACATTACCAATGGACATTCGCTTTCTGTTTTTGTTGTTGTTGTTGTTGTTGTTGTTGTTGTTGTTGTCGTCGTCGTTGTTGTTGTTTCGGGTTTGATACATGGCGTCTGGGTTTATTTAGGTTCTAATGTTTAGTGGTCTTTCACTTTCGCTCTGTCGCATTTACCACTGACACCGGAAGGAACAATTAAACAAAAGAGCATTGACGGCAGTACTTATAAAATGGGGGGGGGGAAGAGAGAGAGAGAGAGAGAGAGAGAGAGAGAGAGAGAGAGAGAGAGAGAGAGAAGAGAGAGAGGAGAGAGAGAAAAGAAAACAAAATGGATACACGAGTATGTGTAAGTGAGTGAGTGAGTGAGTGAGTGAATGAGTGTGTGTGTGTATGTGTGTGTGTGTGTGTGTGTGTGTGTGTGTGTGTGTGTGTGTGTGTGTGTGTGTGTGTGTGTGTGGAGAGAGAGAGAGAGAGAGAGAGAGAGAGAGAGAGAGAGAGAGAGAGAGAGAGAGAGAGAGAGAGAGGAGAGAGAGAGAGAGAGAGAGAGAGAAACTCGCGCGAGAACGAGTATTTACATACGTGTCAAAGAGAGACAGAGGGACAGAGTGGGGGTTGGAGGGGGGGGGGGGGGTGGCAGATAGACATACAGACAGACAGGCCGAAGCAGACAGATAGTGCACGACAGACAAACAGAAATAATACGACAGGAAGAGAGACAATGAGTCAGACGGACAGACAGGCAAACAGGCACACACACTCTCATACAAACAGAGAGAAGGAAGCGGGCGCGCGCTAAGAGAGAGAGAAAGAGAGAAGAAGAGAGAGAGAGAGAGAGAGAGAAGAGAGAGGAAGAGAGAGAGAGAGAGGGGGGGTGGGGAGGGCGAGAGAGAAGAGAGACAGACAGACAGACAGACAGACTGGGGAACATGTAGAGAGAATAAGAAGAGTCACTCTCATGCTAAAACAGAGAGAGAAAGAAAGAATGGTGGAGAGACGGACTGACGGGGAGACCGACCACAGAAAGAGAGAGAGAGAAGAAGAGAGAGAGAGGAGAGAGAGAGAGAGAGGAGAGAGAAGAGAGAGAGAGGAGAGAGAGGAGAGAGAGAGAGAAGGAGAGATGGAGGGACGGAATGAGTCAGAGAAATATAAAGAAAGGGAATTCACAGGCTTCCTAACATACTTTTTTTTTCAACGGTAGCGGTAACTGTTTCAGTAGACATAATTTTATTATGGAAACAAAGGAGTTCTACATCAGATAGTGTGTTTCTAGACTACTTAAAGGAGAGGTGATGCTTTCTAATTTTCAGCTCTCTTCCAAAGATATGTTGTAGAGAGAAGAGAGATTATTATTATTTTTTTGTTTGTTTTGAAAACACTAATACACCTCTAGGCCAAAAGAATCATGTAATTCATGAATTTGTAATTCACAAGATTTAGACCAGATTTGTTTATACCAAACAGTATGTCAAATACTGATAGTTTTTAGTCTTACGGTAGAGGTACCTATATTGAGCATGTGTCAATATTGGGACACCCCCATGTAGGCTTTTTCATAGGGGTGGAAGTTTGGAAAAGGCACCGATTAGGGAAGGGAGATCATTGGCAGCAGCCCTTGTGAAGGTGAGAGACAGATATCTGCATTTTTGTTACTTTAGTATCAAGATCACATAACTTTTTATGTGTTTCCCATAAGCTTGTGCATGCAGAAAACAGTGTGCATGGACACGAAATTGTTACAGTTGATATTGTGACCAGTTTCACAAATATTTACAACTTTTTGCATGTGATTTTTTCCCGCCATTCCTTGGTGGTGTCATTTTTCTGCAGGTACCCAAATGTGCTTATACTGGGACACGTGTTTGCACTTATACTGAGCATGGTGTCCCAAGCTAAGTACATTGTGTCTCAATATAGGGACATTTTTGAAAGCCGTCTCTGGGTGTGTGTGTGTGTGTGTGTGTGTGTGTGTGTTGTGTGTGTGTGTGTGTGTGTGTGTGTGTGTGTGTGTGTGTGTGTATGTGCGTGCGTGCGTGCGTGCGCGTGTGTGTGTGTGTGTGTGTGTGTGTGTGTGTGTGTGTGTGTGTGTGTGTGTGTGTGGTGTGTGTATGTGTGGTGTGTGTGTGTGTGTGTGTGTGTGTGTGTGTGTGTTTGACATAGATAGTAGCCTATACATTATGAAGACTGAAATTTGGATGGATCGAAAAAACAAATTAGCTACAGCATACATCAGATAGTAAAAAACAACTTCAGTCAGCTGACAAGAAGTTATTTTTTTCCAGTCCATCAAAAAAAAAAAAAACAACAAACAATGTGTATTAGGCTTAGGCTATAATTGTCATTTATAAGAAATACATATGATTATGTTTAACAAGTTTATCTTTTCGCCGAGTTTTTTCAGGGGACTTAAAGTGAAAGTTTCCTTCACAAAATTCGTTGGTTATCACTAAAGGTCAGGCGTAGGTTTTACGTTATTTGGTATTGTGTTTCAGCTCACAACAGAGCGCAAGAAATATGGTCAGTGGCGGGAAGAAGACTTGCAAAACGCTGTGAAGGCTGTCAAGGAGAATCACTGTACGATGGTTAACTGCTAGAACCCAGTATCTCTCTCACATATATGTATATGAAATACTGGGTTCTGGCAGTCAACCCTCGCACATGTCTTTGAGACATGCTGCTAACTTTTTTCTTTCAGTTCCAAGAGCAACATTGCAACGCCATGTTCAGAGCCCAAACAAGTATGCTATTGGAGGAAATGAACATTTCGGTTTGCCAACAGTCTTGTCTAGAGAAGAAAAAGATTTAGTGCATCACATTCTTTTACTAGAAGAAATGCTGTTTGGCCATTCAGAAACAGCTGTGCAGGAATTGGCGGTTCAAACTGCTTTGATTTTTTAACAACGCAGAACTTTTGCACTAGTACAATGAAGAAAAGCAAAATGCAGGCCGGAAATGGGTTTCAAAATTTCTTGCCAGAAACCCTAAACTCAGTCTTCAAAACCCTGAGGGTACCAGCATAGCAAGAGCAGCAGGGTTTAACAAAAAAAGTGTGAACGGGTTCTTCGATATCCTTGGGACAGTTCTTGACAATCACAAACTGGATGGGTCTTCTGTGTATAACATGGATGGAATATCTCTAAGCACTGTTCAGAAACCTTAAAAAGTGTGGCAAAAAAGGACAAACAACAGGTGGGTGAAGTCATCGGTGTGGAAAGAGGAACCAGAGTCACACGTGTCAGCTGCAAGAGTGGAAGTGGTTCCTTCATCCCTCCCTTTCTGATCTACAAACGAAAGCGCATGAAGGAAGACCTCAGAATTGGTGTCCCCGCTGGAACAGGATTTGCAGTGCAGGAGAAAGGCTGGATAGGTAAAGACACTCTTTGCCTGCGGCTTGAACACTTCGTCAAACACGCTAAACCTCCAAAGGATGTACCTGTCCTTCTTGTCCCTGATGGGCACGTAAGTCACACAGGAAATCTTCGGGCAGTTGAAATTGCCACTCAACATGGTGTACTAGTGCTCTTTCTTCCACCGCACTGCGGTCATTGTATGCAGCCACTTTACTTGACATGTTTCAAGCCCCTTTCTGTGAACTTCAATCCGGCTGCAGACAGGTTCCTGAGACCTCATCCTGGATCAAGCATTCAGACAGGGAACATTGCTGGACTGCTTGCAGAGACTTTCCGCCACGCTTAAGTAGTGGCCACGGCTGTGAATGGTTTTGAAAAAGCTGGCGTTTTGCCACCACATCGACACATCTTCACAGATGCTGACTTCATCGCAACATCAGTGGCAGCTGTTGAAAACGGAGAGCCTGGAAACTAGAGGGGCTGCAGCTCTGAACAACCTGGAGCAGGCCAAAGTGACACCCATGAGAAAAGATCACCTCTCATATCTAAGAAAGCACGTGAAGAAGGTGTGTCAGAGAAACTTAACTCTAACCTCTCCCCTATCTCTGTTTTTACGTATATGAAATCATCGATAAACAACCAAAACATTTGTGCAGGTGGACAATCATAGAAAAATAATCTTAATATAATCAATTGTGTCAGGACATAATGAACACTTATTATTTTCTTTTACTTGCATTTCACTTGGAAGAATAGTTGTGAGGTAAACATTATGCAAGCATTTCCAATACAGGATTCTTTTGTAACGTCTTTTGCTCTTAACCATATGAATGTATCTGTTCCGACACCAAATTTTCTGAGCCAAAATTGAGCGCACACGGAGTCATTGTTTTTTTTGTGTGTGTTTTTTGTCGTTTCAGACTAATTTCCTAATATCCTTTACTTTCCTATTAAACCGACTGACCTCACATATCTGACTTCCTTCTTTTTTTTTCCACTGAGCCCATGTCTGTGGAATCGTGTTCATTAAAATGCTATAATCTAGTATGCTATTTGCTCTGTTTTTCCCTATCATGTTCTGTAATTCCTACAGAGTAAGTAATCGGTTTCTCGAGAATGAATAATCTGTTAAATCGTTTCAATTCCTTTCTTTTGCCAAGTTGGAAAGAACAACGTGTTGTGTCTGTAGGTGAGAAGTGAATTATTCAAGATCATCTGACTTTGAGAACTGTTGCATTTGATATCTTCCATCGTAACGACAGATTTGTTCTCTTAAGAAGTGGTTAGGACCTCTTTCCAAAACCCATTGTATATTCTTTCAAAGGCTTTAATATTTTTTCTTTTACAGTTGATATGGAACATTCTGTCACCTTTAGCAGGCTTTTCTAAATGACATTTTGGAATGAAACTCCACTTGTGTTTTTCAGTCGCTTCAAACAGTTTTCCTGCCCATTGTAAATAAAAGTATTTTGTAGCTCGAGCATGTTCAACATTTTAAGACCCCCCTCTCCATACTCACCTTCCATTACTTTTCGCTTTACCTTTCCAAATGCTCTCCTATTACATTGCCTTTTTTTTACTGCCAGAGCAATTTATACAGTATTGTGTTCATTTTATTTAGTACACCATGGGGACGACCTATAGATGGTATTACATATATAAACTGACTGGTCAAAAAGGTCTTTATAACCACAACTTTACCTTGAATGCTCAGGTAGCGTTTGCTTCATTCCTTAATGATAGAATTAATTACCTCTAATCTATGAGACCAGTTGTCTTCAATACCTCTTGCCATTTTGCTTGTTTCAACCTAAATGACCAATATTTTCATCTTACTGACCAAAGTAAATGCAATGTTTTCATCTTCATTGTTCTTACCCATTTTCAAAACATTGGTTTTTTGTGTATTTAATCTAAGGCCAGACATTCTTTCAATATCAGTTAGTATTTCTAAAGCAGTAAGCATCTCTGTTCTGTTTTCTTCTTTTTTTTCCCAGGGAAACAAAAGTGTTGTGTCGTCGGCCATTTTAAAATGAACTGGGCTTGTGCAATGAGGAATTGGAATTTTAATGCCCTCTAAGGAACTGTTTCTAATTTTGATCGCAAGCAGCTCTACAGCCAGTACAAACGCAAGAGGTGAAAAAGGGCAACCCTGTCTGATATCACAGGTGTATCTGAAAAAAAATTGAAATCCAGCCGTTGTTGAGAACATATACCCACCTTTTAAAGTCTGCACCAAAACCAAAAACATCAAATGCATCTAAAAAAAAAAAGGATATTGGATCGAAGGCTCTACTGCTAGAAGATATCCATCCTCATCACGTGTGTTTAAGTAGTTTATTACATCATCTATGGACCTTATAATTGTTGTGATATTTCTGCCTTTCAGGTAGCCAACCTGATTGTTGTTAACTAACTAATGAATGACCTTGCTAAGTCATTCTGCTGGAACTTTTCCAGGGATTTTTCAATCCATATTAGTCAAGGTAATTGGGCTCCAGTTGGTTAACCGATCTCTTTCTAAATCTTTTCCTTCGTGTAATAAAGTGATGATTCCTTGTCTTTCAGTGTACGATAATTCACCTTTATGAAAAGGTGACTAATTCACCTAGTTTACCCCAAAATAAGTTTAGGAATTCTATTGTGATTCAGTCGCAAGCTGGTGCCGAACCATTATGTAGTTTACTTAGCGCATTTTTTGTTTCCTCTAAGGTAACCAGTCCTTCGCATAAGGCAACATCGTTACCTTCTAAACATGAAAAAAAAAATTCTGACTGAATGAATTTGTTAGTTTCCTCCATAACATTTTCTGCGACCATTGTTTGGGTGTACAGGTTTCTATAAACGAGATTTGCTCCTGTAAGATATCACTCTGTTTAATCAATACTTATCCTGTTTCTCTACGCAACCTTGTTGTAACTTTTCGTTTACCCCTACCTTTTTTTCTAAATTACAGACATACTTAGTGTTTTGTTCCCCATATTCGGCCCATTTAACTCTGGATCGACTCTGTGCCCCCTTTGCGTCATTTAGTTGCTTTAATTCTAATTTATGCTTTAAATGCATATGTGTGGCTTGCGTCTTTTCATTTGAAGGGTCTTTGATAAGCTGTTTTCAGTTTCTGAGATCTGTTGGTCTAACGTTCTTATTTCAATTTTCAACATTTCCCATTTATCAATATCAGACAAATTGTCATTAATATTGTCGATAAGCTCTCTATCTAACATACTATTCAATTATTGTACACAATCATGGTTTTGTAAACAAATATTGTTGAATTTCCAATAACTTGGTCCATGAATGAATTCACACTGGCTCAGTTCAACTGTCACAACCTTATGGCCCGAGTTTGGAATGGCCAGATGTTCACATGATACACAATTACTTAATGCATCCTCTGTTGTAAAACAATAGTCAAGCCTGCGAGCTGCAAATGGACAGCACCTGTGTCATGTTTCAGACATACATCTAAGACGCCCTGGTTTTATGGATTAATGTTCATACTTTAAAGTCAAGCCCCCTTAGCCCTCTCCTTCCCAGCTCTTACACCTTCATGTTCTTCTTGTTCTTCTTTGACTTCTTTCTTCTTGTTCTTGTTCTTCTTTGACTTCTTCTTCTTCTTCTTCTTCTTCTTCTTCTTCTTCTTCGTCTTCTTCTTCTTCTTCTTCTTCTTCTTCTTCTTCTTCTTCTTCTTCTTCCTCTTCTTCTTCTTCTTCTTCTTCTTTTTCGTCTTCTTCTCTTCTTCTTCTTCTTCTTCTTCTTCTTTTCTTCTTCTTCTTCTTCTTCTTCTTCTTCTTCGTCGTCGTCGTCGTCGTCGTCGTCGTCGTCGTCGTCATCGTCGCCGTCGTCGTCATCGTCGCCGTCTTCTTTTTCTTCTTCTTCTTCTTTCTCTTCTTCTTCTTCTTCTTCTTCTTCTTCTTCTTCTTCTTCTTCTTCATGACCATCATGATCACCATGCTAATTATCATCATCAACATCGTGGTCATCATCATCATCATCATCATCATCATCATCATCATCATCATCATCATCATCATCATCTTCCTCCTCCTCCTCCTCTTCTTCTTCTTCTTCTTCTTCTTCTTCTTCTTCTTCTTCTTCTTCTTCTTCTTCTTCTTCTTCTTCTCGTCCTCCTCCTCCTCAAGCCTTGTTCAAGTGATTATCATACTGAAGGAGGATTGGTTTATCGTTATTAGTAATATTCCATTGGTAAACAATTGATGACAAGTTGCAGCAAAACGAGAACATAGCTGAGTTACTCGTTAATACATCATTCTCTTCATAACTCCTCTTTCCCACAATTCCTTTCTATCAACAAAGCCGGTCACTGTTTCTCGAACTCTGTGCATAGCTTTCATGTTACTCTGAATCAGAACCAAACATTGTGTCATCACATTTCGAACATTTCTTTTGGGAGAGCTTCTTGCATCCCTCTGTGAAGACTTGCTTCCACCTGTCATTATTTGCAAACGTTATCGAAACGAGGAGGGAAAACAAACAAACAAACAAACAAAACAACAACAACAACAACAATAACAACAACGACGACAACAACAACAACAACGTATATGTTTTTGTTCCACTTAGTTTTCATAAATGTAAAACATTTTCTTGCTGACGTCCAAAAATACCTGCTTAACAGTCTAAAATATTCAGAATGATGTTGTTCTCTCTCTCTCTCTCTCTCTCCTCTTCTCCTCTCTCTCTTCTCTCTCTCCTCTCTCTCTCCTCTCTCTCTCTCCTCCTCTCTCTCTTCTCTCCAAGAAGTTTTGACTTCTGTATCCACTCTTAAACTTTATCTTTCACTGGCTACATGTCCGCAACAGCATCCAATACAACCTCCCAGCTTTCACTTTCTATTGTTCCCTGAACTGCCTATTCCGATTTGTCTCAGCTCTTTTGGATGCAAACCCGGTGTAACAGCCCATTCTTACACCCCACCCCCACCCCCACCCCCGGGGTAAGTCTGGGCTAGCCTGGTTTTACCCTCGGGGTCATTCCAGGACTAGCTGGAACTTACCCTCCCCCCCCCCCTAGTTGGAACTGATACCCCCCCCCCCCCCAGTCATCTACATTGTACAAGGTACACAGGCACTCAGGAGACACTAATTAACTGTAAAAATAGTTAAAATCT
Organism: Conus ventricosus; assembly: GCA_018398815.1. NCBI lineage: Eukaryota > Metazoa > Mollusca > Gastropoda > Neogastropoda > Conidae > Conus > Conus ventricosus. Next base: position 16,504,044 of record CM031618.1, read on the forward strand.
CTGATATACAATAAAGTTACCAATTGTCAGTGACACTGACCACTGGTTGTCTGCTTTGCACAAGATATACAAACACACGTGAGACACTGATCAACTAAAATAGTCGAAATATCTGATTTACATAGTGACCAGTGGTCAGTGGCACTGACCACCAGTCGTCTGCATTGTACAAGGTACACAGGTACTCGGGAGACTATAATTAGCTGTGAAATGGTTAAAATCTCCGATTTACGTCATAATGACCAGTAGCCAGAAATGTTAATACGCATCTGTTAGTGAACCAGGGTGTGTGTGTGGGAAGGGAGTTGGGGAAGTAGGAGGTTCATCTATTGGGAAGAGTCTAGAACTACACTTTGTCTAAACCCAACTGACTGTATATAGGAAAGGGGAAGGGGGTGTAAATATGCAGGCTAACACAATTTGTTTTAAAAGGCGGGTGTGCGTGTTGGGATAAGGCAGAGGAAAACCCTGAATCATCCTCTCTTGTTTGAAGGGTGGGGTGGAGGAAGATTTCAAATAGTCATAGATTGACCCTTTGGGGAGGGGGGGGGGGGTAAATCCAGGCTAGCCCAAACTTACCCCCGGAGGGGTAAGTTCCAACTAGGATGGAGGGGGGGGGGGAGGGTAAGATCTAGCTAGTCCTAGAATTACCCCGGGGGTGAAAGCAGGCTAGCCCAGACTTACCCCGGGGTACGTTCCAGAGGGTGTAAGAACGGGCTGTTACACCGGACGCGCCACCTTTACTCCGCGTCTGACGATGGATCGAACACTCCAGGTAACAAATAAAAAACCTCACTCAGAGGTTCCCTACTTATCAAGCAACGATACTTTGAAAGACACTGCCGGGAGCACTGCACACTTTGATTTCAGTTGATTCCCCTTTTAATTCGTCCTAAAAAATATATATAAGCATTTCCAGACTTTATCCAACATTGTTCGATGTGTGAGCTTCCTCTGCGTGTGTGTGTGTGTGTGTGTGTGTGTGTGTGTTGTGTGGTGGTGTGTGTGTGTGTGTTCGTGCGTGCGTGCGTGCGTGTGTATGTGTGTATGCGTGCATGCGTGCTTGTGTTTGTGCGTGGTGAGTATATGCGTGCGCGCGCGCGCGTGCCTGTGTGTGTGTGTGTGTGTGTGTGTGTGTGTGTGTGTGTGTGTGGTGTGTGTGTGTGTGTGTGTGTGTGTGTGTGCATGAGTGCGTTCGTGCGTGCGTGTTTCCGTGCATGCGTGTGTGCATTCGTGCGAGAGAGAGAGAGAGAGAGAGAGAGAGGAGAGAGAGAGAGAGAGAGAGAGAGAGAGAGAGAGAGAGAGAGAGAGAGAGATTGGGAGAGAGAGAGAGAAAGAGAGAGATTGAGAGAGAGAGAGACCAGTTAGTGTTTAGGTGAAAGGGATGAAAATTCTCTCTCTCTCTCTCTCTCTCTCTCTCTCTCTCTCTCTCTCTCTCTCTCTCTCTCTCTCTCCCAGAAAAGCAGTGACAAAAACACAATGTCAACATACATCGAATACCGACTGAAGACAGCAGTGCCATTTGTCCTGAAATTGCGTTGGAAATCCTGTTAGCGCTTAGAGAACAAAAATAAGAATTGAAACAGAACCCAAAAACATTAGAGTGAACAGAATTCCCATTATACGCAGCGAACTGTTCCATATTAAGTCAGACCTAGAAGCAGTATCGGAGAAATGCAACGAGATCAACGATCGCTGTGGCCACGTGGAAGCCGTGCAACACAGACTATCAGATGCCGTGGAAAGCATGTCTGTGGATCTGGATCAAGTGTATGACAGGATGGCAGAGGGTGGGGAGGAGCAATTAGTGAAAATGACAGAAGAGGTCGACAGACAGGAACGTTTTTCGAGAAGAAACAATCTGCGCCGACCCCCCCTCACCCCCAACGAAATTTCGACAATGGAAAGATAAAATGAAATTCCAGAATTACGCCATGAACTGGGGAAGAAAAGTGTCAGCCTAGCAAACGATCTGACGAGGAGACAGGCAGAGACAGTAGCAAAGGCAAAACGAGAGGGAAAGGCAGCCTATTTTGTGCGAGGCAAATTGACAGTCGGACCGCGCAGACCCGATCGGCGAACATACGCAGAAGTTGCAGCAATGGAGGCGGCACGATGTGACCTGGACACGGCTGGTACGAAAGGAAATGATACTGGGGATTCCTCTCGTCGCCATCGTGACGTCAGACCAGTTACCAGCCAATCAGGTGCGACAGGAGCAAAGGTTGCGGTAGGAACAGAAGGGGATCGGCGTGCAGTGGTGGCCGACGACACGGGGGGGGGGGGGGGGGGGGGGGGGGGGGGGGGGGGGGGGGGGGGGGGGGGGGGGAGGAGGGTTCTTCCAAGTCAACGGGATGTCAGAGGAAGCTGCGACCAGTCCTCTGACAAGAACAACAGCGCGGCGCATGACCCTTCGCCTTCAAGCCAGGTGTCTGCTTCGGTGAGGAAACAGTGCAGCAAAGGACGACCTAGTGACTGTTCACCTGGCAGTAGCAGGATCTCCACGGCCGGTTCACGTCATCAGGTGACAGGGGACGTGTCTCAGTGTGTGCGTGGTGTGACAGGCAGGGGGGGGGGGGGGGGGGGCATCTTATGGCACTGCAGACAACAACGGGTCACGGCGTTTACAGGGAAGATGACCACACACAGTGCAGTGCGAGGAATTGGATTGAACACTTTTCTGACGAAAAGCGACAGTGACATGTCTCTGCGCTCTACAAACAACTCGGAATACGACAGGCAAGACAATTAGGTAAATACGACATCATTTCCCAATTACAATGTTGAAAAGGTATATAATAAACTTTGTGATGCATCATTTACAAATTATGCAAAAAAAAAACACGTTGATTTCGTTTGCCTCACAGAGACGTTCGTCGACAAGAAATTTTATTTATCTGGTATTTTTTTTTATTTTTACGATTTTGTCAAGTTCCATGCACCTGCTAAGAAATTGTCCAAACAAGGTTGTGATTCGGTAAGAAACTTGTAAGAATATGTGACCCAGATTGTGGCAACATGGCAGTTTTAAACGTAAATGAAATAGTATTTAATGTAAACAAATATGTATTGCTAGTTGCCTGTCATGTGGTGCCCGAGCGAGGGTCGACATACAATCACTCTGTTATCAAAGACGGCATTTTGTTGCTGGAAGACACTTTGCTGGAAACAACTGAAAATAATGATTACAATATCCTCATATTTGGTGATTTGAATGCGCGCACAGGCCGCCAACAACCCAGAACTGAGCGTATGTCTAAGTTCTTCTTAGTGTTGGGAATGATGGTAATGATGTTGTTATTGGTGTTTATGATGATGATGATGATGATGAAAATGATGATGATGATGATGATCATGATGATGAGTGTGACTCTAACATTAGTGTAGAAAATGTGAACGCAAATGTAAAAAAATAAAATAAAATAAAGAAAGAGAATAATAGAAAAAGAAAAAAAAAGAAACTTTGGTGCGATGTTCTATGGATTTGTTTATAAATAAATTTGGCAAATCTCTCCTGGATTCATGTTTCATGGTTGATCATAAAATTGTCAATGGAACGTTTTGGGGACACTTCAAAAAAAAATAAAGAAAAGAATTCACCTTTGTGTCGCCTAGTGGCAGCATTGTTACTGATTATTCTATTGTAT
>CM031618.1:16512690-16555190 GCA_018398815.1 Conus ventricosus
TGTAGTGTGTGTGTGCTGTGCTGTGTGTTGTGTGTGTGTGTGTGTGTGTGTGTGGTGTGTGTGTGTGTGTGTGTGTGTGTGTGCTTGTCGGTAAAGTCAGACAAAGATCAGTGTGCTGTAAATTTAACCTTGCCACTTTCAAAAGATTGAATGTGTGTGTGTGTGTGGTGTGTGTGTGTGTGTGTGTGTGTGGTGTGTGTGTGTGTGGTGCGCTGTGTTTGAGTGTGTGTGTGTGTGTGTGTGTTGTGTGTGTGTGTGTGTGTGTGTGTGTGTGTGTTTAATACAATAATAAATTAAACGTTGAACAGCACTACAAATATTTGTAATTTTGACGATGGGTATGTCGACAGATCCGTCTTTATACACAGCGGAAGAATTAAACAAGACCGTTCCTGCGAAGAAACACTAACAAATCAGCGACATAATGATTCGTCTTGGCCTTTGTAACAGAATCTCCTTTACCACGAACTGCTTTGAACGAAGGTTATTCATTTGTAACGAGGGAATATCGAGGACACAGGACGGGCATAAAGGTAGAAGCTGCGCATCTGTCAAAGGAAAACGTTTAACAAGATGAAAGCATATAAGCGTACTCCCAGTTTGTCTTGAATACGCGTGTACATGTTCTTCCTGGGATATTCCGTAAAGAAGAAACACAGTTTGGGGCCGTTATAGCCGTTAGTAACGGCTATTTTGTTAAAATAAAACATCGGGCATCATCCGTGACCCATAATGAACATGCCTACAAATGTTCAGAAAGATCGGCCCAGCCGTTTTGTCTGGAGCGAGTGGAACACACTTTGACCACGGACAGACAGACACACAGACAGCATTTCTTCGTTCCCATTGTAAAGTACTCCCTGTTCTATAAGAACTGTCCTCCGGGATGGACCGCAGTGATAGTTTCAGCTGTCCTTGGTGGTAGTCGAGTGCAACGTCAGTGAGACCAGGTGGGATACCAGCCATTTTCTTGCGTGCTTTGATGTTGGTGTTCACTGACTCCCTTCACAGTAGTACTGATATTATATATTGAAGATAATCCAAAATTTTTCAAGTTCAGCATGAACTGCAGTCACCAAACCTTCTTGCCCTTTGCCTGGAAGCTACGCTTCTCTACTATCTCATGCTTTCTTCTGCAATTTTCTATGTGTGTAGTTTTTTTTTCTTTTTGTTTTGTTTTTGTTTTTTTTTTTTTTTTGTATTCATTACGTCATCATCATAAGACCTTCTTCAGCTTTGGTTTACTTCTTCGGTCAGTATTAGAATGGGCTTTTTGGCGACATTGAACGTAACTGTGTCAGCCTTTTTTTTTCTGTCGGTAGGGAAAGTTTCGTAATTTCTTGCTATTAAAACCATCTGAAATCAAGCATCACATATGTCCAAGGGATTCATTTTGAATTCTCTGGAAAAGACCGAGTCATCCGGGTAAGCTTCTAGAGCGGCCATTGGGTGTCAAAAATCCGAGGTCTACTGAACCTGTATTATCGTGGCAGCTTTCAAAGTGGCCTCCAAAGTGGCTGAAGAAATCTTTACAAATGCAGAAATACTTCTTGACTGTTAAAAAAGAAAACTAAAAGCAACAACAATAATAATAATAATAATAATAATAAATAATAATAATAATAATAATAATAATAATAATCATAATAATAATAATAATAATAATAATAATAAAAAGAAAAAAGAAAAAAAGAGAACCAAACATAAATCCTTCCGACTGAAGAAAACACTTCCTAAATGAAGAATACTTTATATCTGAAAAATAGAAACAAAAACAAATAAAACCCTATGTCCACGAAATACTTATTAACTGAAAAAATACTTTCCAGACTGAAGAAATACTTCCGGGCTGAAAAAAAAAGAAAAAAAAAAACCACTTCCTGGAGAAGAAATGAGTCTTCACTGAAGAAACATTCGCTGGGTGAAATAGAGAAAAACAAACAAACACCGCTGAATGAAAAAGCTCCCGACTGAAGAAAGACTATGTGATTGATGAGTTATTCAAGAGGGTAGTAATGCTCCTTGACTGCAGACTACGTCTGAGCACAGTCGCTCTTGTTGACCAGCGACAAGGGCTGGTGACAAGGTATCCAAGAATTAAATATAAAAGTAAATGAAGTGACGAGGACGATTCCCCAAACCCAACATTTTCTTAAAAGGGTGCTCTGCCTTGATTTCATCTGGAGAACTTCTTGGAACAGCAAATGCTTCTATTAGCCAACGACCAACGCTGAACGGTGTTCATTTCTCAGACTACTCATAGGCACAGTTCTACAAAGCGTCGAGCGAAAGCAGAACTGTGGGATTCTACTGGACTTTATGAGAGAGGGCATGACAAGACGAGACGATGCAAGGCAAAAGAAAATAATTTTGATCAACGAACAATTAGAATAATTATGAATACCTGGTGCACTGGGCGACCCAGTTACTGGCGAATCAGAGCTCAGAAATATAGTAGCTGCGTCCCATATATCTAATGTATCATTCAACCTGAGATATTTTAAGTCTATCTGAAACATTGAGTTGATTATGTTGGGCGGGGGTGTGGGGGAGAGAGAGAGAGAGAGAGAGAGAGAGAGAGAGAGAGAGAGAGAGAGAGAGAGAGAGAGAGAGAGACTCATGACTCGTGACTCCTGACTTTAATGTGAGGCCATCAGCCTATTCACATGAGTATGCAACAAGAAATATAAATCAATTTTATATAATTAGAACAAAATTTACCTAACTGCAACCAAACATTCTTCCCTGACAGTATGTACATGCAGAAGTCTATCTTAATTATACATTAACACTACTTGGTACATTCTTCCTTATGAACGTAATGTAAGTATATATATATATATATATATAATATATATATATAATATATTATATATAATAATATATATATTGAATTATAAACAAAGCTTGCTCTTATGTCTTAGATTGAGGAAATAGGGAGAGATACGCATTCATACCTGCAGTGGCAGATGATTCTGCCTAACTAACAGTATGTGCTTGAGTGGGTGGATGGGGAAAAAATAAAATAAATGCTTCTCAAAATGAGCCTTCAGCAAGCTTATATTCTCCAAGGGGGAGAGACATCCTCCAATAGGGAGGGAAACTCACTAACATATAACTCCTGGTCATATACCGATATTTCGAAACTTGGTGGTTTCTCCTCAGTGACCGCGGAAAGTGGTAATTTGACTCCTCTGCCTTTTCAGTTTTAAAGAAGAATGCAATCCCAGAAAAGGCTGGTGTGCAATACCGTAGTATGTTTGTTGAGTTTTCAAAAAACCAACCAAAGGTGCCACCTATGAAGCAAAAGAAAATCATGAAAGAGCAAAACAAGCTACATTTTCTTGTGAAAAGTAGAAAATATGAAAAGATATCCTCTAAGACACAAGTGCTGAGGGCCAGTTCTTGGAATGAATCCGTAAGGGACTAAAATACAACAAACTAATAAATTCCAAGGATACGTACCGAGCACCGTTCCAGCAACTTACAGAGCTGCTCTGTAAGTTGCTGGAACGGTGCTCGGTACGTATCCTTGGAATTTATTAGTTTGTTGTATTTTAGCCCCTTACGGATTCATTCCAAGAACTGGCCCTTAGCACTTGTGTCTTAGAGGATATCTTTTTATATTTCTACTTTTCACAAGAAAATGTAGCTTGTTTTGCTCTTTCATGATTTTCTTTTGCTTCTTAGGTGGCACCTTTGGTTGGTTTTTTGAAACTCAACAAACATACTACGGTATTGCACACCAGCCTTTTCTGGGATTGCATTCTTCTTAAAACTGAAAAGGCAGAGGAGTCAAATTACCACTTTCCGCGGTCACTGAGGAGAAACCACCAAGTTTCGAAATATCGGTATATGACCAGGAGTTATATGTTAGTGAGTTTCCCTCCCTATTGGAGGATGTCTCTCCCCCTTGGAGAATATAAGCTTGCTGAAGGCTCATTTTGAGAAGCATTTATTTTATTTTTCCCCATCCACCCACTCAAGCACATACTGTTAGTTAGGCAGAATCATCTGCCACTGCAGGTATGAATGCGTATCTCCCCTATTTCCTCAATCTAAGACATAAGAGCAGGCTTTGTTTATAATTCAATATTTCTTGCAGTCATTGCAACACCAAGCTGCTCTGTAAGTTGCTGGAACGGTGCTCGGTACGTATCCTTGGAATTTATTCGTTTGTTGTATATATATATATATATATATATATATATTATATATATATATATATATATATATAAATTAATGAAACAATGAGGTAAACAACAAATCTGCTGTTATCCAAAATATTTCGGCTACTTAGCCTTCCTCAGCAGGAGTTCTTCGTTTGTAAACAAACGCAACGTCATTATGTCTTTTCGAGTAGTTTTACGTCATTGATGACGTCATTGTGTTCCTTGTCACATCAAAACATTGAGCCCACGTGGTGCCAGAGTTTTTAGCTTGAAGATCCAGAATCGTTCACGCTGTTTCGTCCTGTCTGTATTTGTTTGTGTGAATCCTTTCTACGGGAATGCACCGGAGGTTCTGCAGTGTGTGGTTCGGTTTGTTAAAGTGTTGAGCGACTAGTGTGTGTGTCTTTTTGTTGATGTTTGATCTGTGTAGGTAAAACCTCATCTTCAGAGTGTTCTTAGTTTCCCCGACATACTGTGTGTTGTTGCATGTGTTGCAGAAGAGGATGTAGATGATGTTGGAGCTGTTGCATGTGAGTCTGTGTCTTATGTGGAATGTCTCTTTTGTTTGCTGGTTTTGGAATGTGGTTGTCTCCACAAGGTGTTCCTGGCAGATAATGCATTGTGAACTCAGGCACTTGAATGAGCCAGCATCAGGGTCTGTTGGCACTGGTAGACTGGATGGCATAAGAAGACTCCGCAGTGAATGGCATTTGCGTTCACCAAGTAGAGGTGGTTCTGGAATTGCCCTACTCATGTGTTCACTGTTCTGTGTCATCTCACTGTGGAGTTCTCTCAGCCAGTTCCGGAGGGGAGGGTTGCTGGGATGGTGTGTCACTACAAATGGGACTCGTTGGTTCTTCTTTTTAGGTTTGTATGCGAGGCAGACCGAGCGAGGCATCCTCATGGCTTTAGTCTGGCATTTCTGATGGTAGTGTCTTTGTGGCCTCTGTTTTTCAGTTGTTCTTCCAGTTCTTGGCAGCGTGCCTCAAAGGTTTCTGGAGTCGAGCAGAGCCGACGTAGTCGTAGAACAGGCTGTACGGAAGGTTTTTGATAGTGTGAGTGGGATGGCAAGACCGACTATGGAGATAGGCGTGAGAGTCAGTGGTTTGCTGAAGACATCAGTGTTGAGAAATCCGTCGTTGAGGGTAATGGATAAGTCTAGAAATGCGATCTCTTTGACGACGAAGAAATCGTGAATTTGATGGTTGGATGATAGCTGTTGAGGAACTGGAAGAATTGGTCCAGTTCATCTTGGGTCCCAGTCCACAGTAGGAAAATATCATCCAAGAATCTCTTCCACACGTCCAAAGAAATGTATAAAGGACTGTCTCGAAGTATGTGATGTTCAAGCCATCCCATGAATAGACTAGCGGCGCTTGGAGCCATTGGAGTCCCCATTGCTGTTCCTAGTACTTGTTTGTTAGCATCCGTCTTCGAAACTGAAGTAGTTGTTACTGAGAACATGGTTTGCAATTCTGAGAACATCTTCCTGGGGTGGATCGTTCGGAAGTTGCTCTTTTTCCAAGAAGAATTGTATAGCAGTCAGCATGTCATCGTGCGGGATGTTTGTGTAAAGGGACGTTACATCTATGGTCACCAATTTGACGGTTTCTTCAAAAGGTCCCAGTTCCATGTTCCATTTTGCAATGATTTGAAGCATGTGGGTGCTGTCCTTTATATAGCTTGGGAGGAGAGTTGTGTGATCCTGCAACCAAGAGTCCACAAGTTTTGACAGCTTTCTGTCGGTCCGTTGATGCCTGAAACAATAGGGCGTCCAGGGGGTTTGGTAAGTCCCTTGTGGATTTTCGGTAATGTGTAGAATCTGTGACAGCAGACTTTGTTTGGTTCCACCTGAGCCCATTGATAGGTGGTTTGGTTAATGATGTTTTGTTCATACAGTTTTTTGGCTAGCTCGTTTGATACCTTTGCTATTTTTGCAGTAGGGTCTTCTGTTACTTTGATGTAGTGGGATTCATTGTTGAGCTGTCTCATTGCTTCTTTTATGTAATCATCAGTATTTTGGATGACGATGGCACCTCCTTTGTCTGCTGTACTGATACGTATAGTTCTATCATAGACCATGTCTCGCAGTTGTTTCAATGCCGTTTGTTGTTCTTTATTGAGATTCTCTTTAGGCCGTCGTACACACCTGTATGCAGTCGTGCGACTCTTGAGAGTCTGACAAAAAGCGTCAAGTGCGGGGTCTTTTCCAGAAGGAGGTTTATACCATGTTTTCTTATAGAACTTTGGAGTATCAAGAATCTCCATTTCTTTTTGGTTCTCTGGATCAAAATACAGTTCTCTGAGACGTGCTAGTCTGCATCCTTCTTGAACATCTTCTTCTAATTGATTGTGATTAACTGACTGGGGGGTTGGACAAAATTTTGGTCCGAGTGCTAAAACATTCTTTTGATGTTCTGTCAGGGAAACATCTGACAGATTGACTACTGTGTCACCAGCATGTTGAGGCGGCAATGCGGCATATGGTGTTTTACCGTTGGAGTTGCCTTTCTGATGAATCTTCTATTTCTTTTTGTTTTCATTGGAGAAATTTCCTTTGGGGGTTTGCTAGACTTTGCGTCATTTATGAGTTTGTCGAGTTTCTTTTTCTTCTTCTTGTTTAGCTGTCTGTTTTGTGTACGAGTTTTGCTTTTCTGTCGCTCCAGTAATGTCTCAAATTCCTGGAAGTCTGTCAATTGTTGGATTTTGAACAATGTTCTATGGATTACACTTTCCTCTTTTTTACTTAGCGATTGATAAGCTTCACAACAGAAATAAACAATGTCTTTACTTGCATTTTTGATCAGGTCGTCAATCCGTTTGTGAAGGTATCTCGCATTCAGGGAGCGCACTTTTACCAAAATTTAGCCACATACCCTTAGGAATGACGTTGTGTTTCATACACGAAGAGAGGAACCGATGATGTGATTTAAAACGGTTCAACTTGTCCTGACGCCTTGACAGTTGGATGATTTCCTGGTCAAGGGACGTGGTGTTCATGCCGGATCCCTGCTACCACACGGGGAATAGCACGGGATCTGAAGAGAGGAAGGACCTCGAAACAAGTTTGTTATTCCGGTTTTAAGATTTACTTTTAATCATTATATATATATATATATATATATATATATATATATATATATATATATATATATATATATATATATATATAAACCAGTCAAAGTAGATAAAAATCCAAAACAAACAAGATAAAAATATCCCATATTTTCGGCTATATTTGCCTTCGTCAGGGGTACAGACTGTGACAATAAAAAGCTCGCATTCTCCACCCTCAGATCCTGAACACAAATCACAAATGTATACAGTAGGGAAAAGGCACATGAATTAAAATGTTTTAACTTAAAATAAAACGTTGAGAATAAAACATTTCATCAATAGGAAACATAAAATTAGGATAGGGGTGAAGGGTGAGGGGGCCAAAAGGTGCGCATTGACAATAGGTTGACCATAATTTTGATTGCCACCACAAACCACGATCTTGACATATGCAGCGTGAGAGAGCGAGAGAGAGAGAGAGAGAGTGAGAGAGAGAGAGAGAGAGAGAGAGAGAGAGGAGAGAGAGAGAGAGAGAGAGAGAGAGAGAGAGAGAGAGGAGAGAGAGAGAGAGAGAGAGAGAGCGTGCAGGGGGGGGGGGGGAAGAGGGGGAGGGGAGGGAATTCCACGTTCGGAAAAGCAGCAAAAGAAAAACTTCCACCATGTGCCTGTTTCATGGGGGATGAAGAAAAGGAGACCACGCACGAGAACCATTATTGTTCTGAGCTCACGTCAGTGTGTACATGCTCACAAACACCCAAACGCACGAGCGCATGTGTAGAACACACTTTCTAGGATATATAATTAGACCTAGGGGGAGTTTAGAGGGGAAGGAGAGAAAGAATGCAGAAATGTTGAGGGGAATTGGGGAGGGGGGGGGGAGAGTGCTGGGGTGGGATAATGGATGGGTACGTGGGAGAGGGAGGGGAGAGGTTTGAAGGAGGATTGGTGAGGGTAGGGGAGTAGGAAAATAAATGGGGGAGGGAGAAGGGGATGGGGAAGGGGTGGGTGGGGGGGGAGCGGGGATCGATTGCGACAATGGAGAAATAGAGGGCAGAAACGTCGGGGAGGAGAAAGGAAGGGGAGAAAATGTGCGATAGACTACGTATTCTCTACATGATTTCCAACTTCATGTATATCATATACATACCATCTCGTATATATATATATATATATATATATATATATATATATATATATATATATATATATATATATATATTATTTTAAAACTCATGATATTTATGCTGTTGATACTGTCATACAAAACACATGTTTTCTATTTCAGTACCCTCATCATGTTTCATTTACATATACAATGAAGACCTTTCCTCCCTGCGTCGTATGATTCTCCGGAAAGCCGTACCATTTTAAGCATCTTTTGTTTACATCAATTACACATGCGCAAAATATGCCTATCGCCCTCTCTGGTGCAAAGGTAAACCCTGAATCATGGGTCTACATCACAAAGCTGCCATGCTAACCTTTGACACTCGGTGTGTGTTCTTCTGTGGCCGTGTTCGTGTGGTGTTGGACTTGTGTTGTTTATATTTGTTGGATTTAGCAGCCCCATGGATAAATTACTAAAACCTTGTCGCTTTCCATGTATCAGGTTCAGTTATTTTCACTTTAATTGTCGTTTTCCCTATTTCTGTTCAGCCTGTGACCCTGTATCCTGTCCCGTGGGTCTTGTTGACACTTGACTCGTACACATGTGCCTAAATTGCCTGTTGGCCAGAGGAGTCTCTTAATGGTCGGATCCCTAGAATTCAAACTTTAATATTTCAAAACAACCGTCGGAAAATAATCAAAATGCATATAACAACTATCATTCAAAGAGTACAAAACCATACTCTTAAAATTTGATCTATGGGCAGCCATTTCATAGCAGACGATCCAGCCAAGATTCAACAGACAATTCTCATTTCTACTCCCACTCTCTCTCCCACACTCACTCCCACTGTCGCCCCATCCTCCTCACGCTCCACCCCCCCCCCCTTCCCTCTCTGGGCAGAGAGCGAGAGAGAAGGAACGGGCGAGAGATATGGCAGAGGGAGATTGGCGCTGTGTGCGTGTGGCGGAATGGAACGCATTCATCGCCGCTTCGTGCTGATTTGCATGTTGACCTACTTCTTAATTCTTCTAAGTGCCTTACTGTCTCTTGCATAATTACATATTATTAGTTATACATTCAATTCTACTACACTTCGTGATCCATCTTCCCTAAATCAATCTCATCCTCATACTTTTCTTATATATATATATATATATATATATATATATATTATATATATATTATATATAATATATATATATATATATATATATATATATATAATATAACGCAGAAAAATAAATGCAGGCACACCAACCACACACTCTTCATGTTTTTTATAAAAAGAAGCTTTCGCCTTTTATTTAGGCTTCGTCAGCATCAATAAAAACGAAGTTAAAACATCTCAGTGTTAAAAAGGGAGTACAACTTAAAGACGCAAAAACAAGCTACAATATATCCTGGAAAATCATAATAAGAGCATCACCATACAGCAATATTTCAAAAAGGTGCAACCTATGTTTAACTGAAAAATGGTTAATACTAGGCAAACCACACTTAGCAACTTTAAACACCAAAACAGAAATAGTAAACAACTGCAGGCATAAATGGAAATCGTTGTTAGTGAACACACCCAAAACAAAAACCTGAAATCCACCCAAAAACACGTGCAGCCAACCCGCACGTGCAAACAACCGCAAACGGGAGCCCACACGCTATATAACATCGGCAGTGGGCAAACCAAAAACCATCCTGATGACAGCGCAACACGCTCGAAACAAATTTGTAGATAGTTTTAAGATTCCTCTTTTAACTTGTTTTAACTATATATATATTATACTGACTTCCATAAAAAACGCGAAAACAAAACAAGCTGAAGGTTGGGGGTGAATTTTATTGGTCACAATTGTACAGAGTGGAAGCGAGAATTCAACGTGATTTGATTCATTACACCGGTAATGTGTGAAAATGTCATCAGCAATATTTCTTTTGTGTGGAAAATCCAAGGTCACGTGACATGCCAGCTGGAAGTCCTAATACCGTGTGTGGCCACCATTTGCGTTGACAACTGCTTGACACCTGCGGCTCATTGGGTGGACCAGGTGGTTGATGCGTCCCCTTGGCACACCAGCCCACATGGACGATGGCCTGGTGAAGTTGAGCCGCTGTTGCTGGTCGTGGATGCAGGAGGTCCAACCGTCTGCCAAGTTCATCCCAAAAATGTTCTATCGGGTTTAAATCGGGACTGAGGGCTGGCCAGGGCAGCACATTGACGTTGTTATGCTGAAGCAATTGCTGGGTGGCCCTGGCGGTGTGTGGTCTTGCATTGTCCTGTTGGAATGTCCAGTTTGGGTGTTGCGCAAAAAAGGATCGACATGGGGTCTGAGCACCTGGTGGATGTAGCGCTGTGCATTGACACCCTGTCCACGACCAGGACCAATGTTCTGAAAGATGACTGGTCCTATGGCGTGGTTAATGCCAATTGCACCCCATATCATAACGTTCGGGCCTCCCCAGGGGTTCCGCCCTACCACACAGGAGTCAGCATAGCGTTCACCAGGTCGACGCCATATTCTGACACTACCGTCAGCCATGTCAATACAAAAACGGCTCTCATCTGAGAACAGTATGCATCCCCACTGCTGCCTGCGCCAGTTGATTCGGGCTTGTGCCCACTGCAACCTGTCCTGCCGGTGTCTTGGTGTCAGTACCGGACCTCTGTGAGGACGCCTACATACCAGCCCGTTCTCCTGAAGATGCCGCCGCATAGTGTCGAGGCTGATTCGTTGCTGGAGATTCCCAGGCACCTGTCGAGCAGTGTTAGCGGCTGTTTGCCACCTGTCCCGCAGATGGGTTCGAACAAGATGGCGATCCTCTCTTTGTGTGGTGACCCAAGGACGGCCTGGCCGGGGACGATCATCAGTGGTGCCAGTGACTCGCATGCGGTGCTGCAGACGATAGATGGTTGAGATGTGGACGTTAAAGATGTTGGCGACCTGCCTGGCATCCACACCAGCCTCCAGATGGCCTAGGGCACGATTGCGTTCCTCTGCTCGTAGCCTTGGCATCTCTGTAGCGCTCAGACGACATGTCGTTACCTGAACCTTGTAGGGCGGCTTTATAAAGGCTGCATGCCTGCGTACTTGTCGCTGGTTAACTTTGCTCTAGAGAACTATAAAAAGCTCATTCTGGCTCACCCGGCCTCAACCAGTTTCGGCCGGCTGACTCCAGAATGAGCTTTTTATAGTTCTCTAACAAGTAAGACTTTAATAACCAAAAAATAAACGCCCCTACAAACAAACATACTGTGTAGGGTTATCCGTTTTCAATACTAATTTACTAAACTTTTTAGATTTTAGTTTTTGCTTAATCCTATGTTTTTCTTGATCAATTTCAATAACATCATTTCGCGCAAACATTCTTCAAATGAGTCTCTGTCTTTCATGTGAAATAACACTACAGTCTTTAACTGTTCTCTAAAGTCTTTTAAAACTGAGTTATATTTTTGACATAAAATCCACACACTTATCCTAGCATGTCTTCCACTAAAAGCTAGTTTTGATAAAGTGTTTCTCTTTTTAACTATGTCTCTTTCTGCCGAACAGTCATCTATAATAAATAGTGTCTGCGTTCCTTCAAACAATTTATTAAAGTGTTCTAGGCACTCACTCAGTTTATTGCTAGGATCAACTAAAAATATGTCATCATCTGTCCATATAAACCTTCTATCATGATATGCTTTGTTCCATTTAAGTGTTGGGCAGAAAATCACAATATGATCAAAATTATAGCGATAAACTGTTTGTAATAGGTCTAGGACAAATATTGTTTTTCCACAACCAGTCTGTCCACAAATCAATGAACAATGAGGGGTTTTTGTCATAAAGTTTAACTGCTCCATAGTTTTATACTAGAATTTAATCTAATCCAGTTATTGTTTTTATCATGCTCTCTGTCAAAACTTGTTCAGTATAATAAAATCCTATAAGATCTAAATGTGTAAGATTAATCCAATTCAGTTCTGTAAGATTGTTTCTATTTAGACTAATATTGATTTTGTTGCTTGTTGTTATGACCTTAATATCCTCACCATTGTGAAGAACGACGACAGTAACTTTAAGACTGTCAACGTCTAAGTTTTGCCAGCTAATTAGAATTCCTTTTAGAAGGACGTCACTAACACCCACAACCCCATCCCTCTTCACATCTTTTAAGACAGAAATTTCAAATATCATTGTGAACGTGTCTCCTAATTTCATTTGCGGAATGAACTGTAATTTTGTAGAAGCATCTTTTAAAACTGATTCTCTTCTGTGGAGGATGTACTGTTTATTCCCATACGGCTTTATTTCAATCTCTTTTCGACTATTGTCCTCTGGCATAAGACTTACATTAAAGGACCTGAGTTGAATCTTTTTTTCCTGAAATTTTTTTGATTGTTAAAAAATGTAAATGGGCTTATGAATTCAAATTTTAATGTCCCATTCTAAAAAATGGTTCCAAGTGCCATTTAAGGAAGGTTTTCGAACTATTTTTATATTCATACTGGCCAACATTATTTGCTTCTAAATTCCCGCAGTTGTTCTAGTTAGGAAACTTTTTGCTGCCCGCCAACCTTTTTTGCGTTTATAATCACCATCTTTAGTGTACCAAAACCATACAAGCGCCTATCTCACCGTTCTTTTCAAAGTCCGAAACGTCTGCAAGGTCTTTTAATTCTAAGGTTATAACACCTTACAGGCGCTAATGTAACTCCTGATTCTTCTGGCCCACGCAACATTATTTTTTATACAGCTTATTATTTTATTTCCAAAAACAATGTGCAGGTTATCACATTTTACAACTTTCCCTGTTTTGCCCTGCAATTTTTTATATTAAATGATCCGACCCTCCCACAAACTAATTTTTTTAAACTGTAAATTAGGGAATTGTATAATTTCATAATCGCAATATGCAGCTTTCCCTGACGGAAGAGCTCTTAAACAGTTGAGGCCTTCCATCATAAAGTTTTCACAGGGGCTCACTCATCTAAATGAACATAGAGTAATGAATGTAATGAAAGATCGAGCGGAAATTTTCTCCCTCATAATATTTTTTTGGGTTTGGGTGTAACTCTAAATCTATAATTGCAGCTGCAAAGCCTAACATTTTAGCTAGCTCTTTATCAAAAAAAAGTAACCTGCCTCTTCTTCAGGCTTGAATGTTAACATTGTTTTTAGATTTGCATTGTTAAGTTGGGGGTAATGTTGAATTTAAACTCATTGCTTCTTTTAGTGAGCAAAACCCTTAATAACCATCAGGTATTGTTAACTGGCTAACTTTGGCCCCTGTTTTGTCAACTTTTAGAACCTTATTATTCTCCCTGGCTTTACTTATATTAAACCATACACTTGTAAAATATTTCATGGAGCGCGACCATTTTGGCTCCGCAATTGTTATCAATAGAAATGTTCAAAAAAAACGAAGGACGGCCTTGTGTTGTTATTGTTACAAACATTTTTTAAACCGAAATAAAAATGACTGCATTTAAATATACTAAATGCAAAATATTCTGCTGGCCGCACTACAAATCTTAAAAATATAACAACTGATACTCTCGACATTTCGTGACTCAGTCTTGACGCCCTTTCAAGTAAAGGTTAGTACTCCATTAAGCAGATACCCTTAACCCCCTATTAAAAAAGACTACATCGAAAAAGTGTGGTTCAGTCATCCAAAGCAGTTTTATCAGAACCATTTAAAAAACTTTGCTGTGTTTTGTGCATCAACTGGGTGGGGAGTGTCGTATGCTGATCATTTAAAATCATCCTGATCCTTTGTGAGGTCAGTGTACAAATTTCATTTCTATTACAAACCTTCAACGTATTTTGACTGAATTGCAAGCGCCATTACCAAATGACAAACCGTTTTAATCCATTCAGCAACAGAATAGACATGAAGGCTTTTGAAGGATCTGTAACGAATTCAATATTAATGTTAAGACAGACTTTAGACAAAAGTCGGATCTAATCATGGTCTAGGGACCCCTATTTTTTGGGGCGTGCACAGAAAGTATAACTATGACTGGAATCCTCCTTACACTCTTTCTCCCTTCAGCACAACTGTTCACCTTGGGTCCATAAGCAAGAGCATAAAAACACATGGACAACATTTATCTTAGACAACCTCTAGGCCTAACAAAGCAGAATAGAACGAATAAACGACTCTAATTCGTACTTACGTTTGGTGTTTGCTAGGTTCGCAAGCACAAACGAGGGCGAGCATAACTGATCCTTCTACTGGTTTTTGATGCACAAAAACAATACTTAGCAAATTTAGAGGGACGCCATTAATTTTAAAAGTTGATTTGCCTTCAGTATTAAAAGATACCAAAATGTTTTACAATACGCAAGATCAAAAGTTGAAATTTGCTGTTTGGGAAATGGTTTTAAACATGCTACCTTTTGACCTCAGACCCCCAGATAGAACAATAAAAAAACTACAACAATGAAATCCTTGTGGCAGGGAAATGAACAGAAAGTCGGAAAAAACGAAATAAAATTCTGAGCCAGTAAAATTGCAAGCAGTAACAAGCAAGATGACCCCCCAAGAATAAGTCATCCAATCCCCGCGTTCAAAGCCCAAAGGCCATGAAGAACGCGAAGTCCACGAAGCCAAAGAAAATAATGGCCATGAATAGAAAAGACAGCCTTGTTTTTTGGATTAACCCGGGCCCAGGATTACCCTTCTTTAATTTACTAAAGAGTAACCCAACTATTAAGAGAACTAATGTCCATAGGTTGCTCGCCATAAAGCCAACTACTTTGCTTGCAGTAGACAAAAGCCAGCTAACAATACCTCCTAATATACCAGGGAAAGAGTCTATAGCTTAACCGGCTAATTTTTTTAATAAACTTGCAAGATGATCAAGCTGTTTTTTTTTTTTTAAACCCCCGATTTATCAGGGGGGCGATGGCGATGGAGGCCACGGACTTTGACCACCGCCCGCCTGTAATACCAACACCAGTGTACTTATTGCAATCCTAAGGCTGTTATAAAAAGCTTGCTAATGTGACTCCCTGCTCCCTAAACATTTTCGTATTCGTTCTGCTACGTTTTGGTCTTCATAAAAATTCTTTGGATATTTTCTTCTTATTCTGCTCACTTGAGTTTGCAATTGTTCTCGGTTAGTAGAAAAAACGCTTCTAGTCCTGCTGATCTTTCCTTGCTCAAGATCTTTTAGTCTTTGGGCTATTCTTTCTTTAATATCATGCCCTAAGTTGGCGTCATCAGCCTCAACGAGTTTTTTCTTTTTCCCTTTTTATATGCTCATCTAGTTCACCTAGTTTTGCTAAATTGTTTGTTAATTCGCCTCTGATGCTTCCCCAAGCATGATCAAGGGCCGCTATTTCTCCGCATAGGGAATGGGGGAAACATTAATTGTTTTTAAAAGCTGTTTTTTTCTGAAAAACTGGTTTTTTTGCTCTATTGCATTTATTTTTTCATCTGCTGATTGATTAAAACTTGAAGTTCCATGTTTTGTATTTGGTTAGCTGTTGGAAGTTCTTGCAGTGTGTTTTGAAGTTTAGCAACTGCATCCCTATCTAATTTTTGGTTTAAACAATGCCAAGGCGATTTTGTTACCCGCAGGGAGTCTTTGTCTAATTGAACCCACGGCTAAAACTTTAATGGGTCCGTTTAGGTTGTAAGCTGAACGCGTTGTCCTTGGTCGTTTCTTACAAACAAATGGCCATCACATCTCGTTCAAAAAACATTAGGGTCTAAAAACTTCGGGAGGTTCAAGGCCTAAATTTTGGTACAATGATCTAACATGACTTTCTGTTAATTTCACGCCGCATTGGAGACTCTGAGCGATGCTGTGTCATTTTCACTCATGCGTCTCCAGGATCAAGAACATCATAATCTTCATCTTTTCTGCCTTCCAGTTTCTTTAAAAATTAACTTTTTATTTTGTTTTATAAAAAATGTCACAAGCATATGGCTCGATTCTTGACCCCATAGAAGACTGAAAAAAACCCTTTGGCGTGAAGGGAAATAAGCGGAAATTACTGTTCCAAAAAAAATCCATCTACTATTGATGCGGATCAAATCTTACTGTTAAATTCCCAGACCTAAGAGCGGATGAAGTGATTGTGCCAGGCTCTGCGCGTCTTACTTTCAAAATAGAACTCCCCTTCAACAACAGACCCAAACAGGACAGTTGTACAGAATCTGGGCGGGCAATCGTTAAGAAAATTTCTATAAAACTTGAGGGGCAAGAAATATTTTCTTTACATAATGCAGACATATATTTTAACCTATTCTGATCTATGGCTAACCGGGAACGAAAGGGCTGATCTTGCGTTTCAAGGAATCGAAAATGAAGAAGCACTAAAACATAGAATAGCGCCGCAGACGCTAAAGACGGCAAAAGGTTTGTAGCCGTAAGTTATGCGTATGGAAATCGCTTTTTCATAACCCCTAGATTTTGAGTTGTTAAAGCGCATGCCCCATACTTTACAAGGAGCATTAAAAGACAGATTGTCATATGAACTAACTTTTAATGACCACAAATATGTTATTATATCTGCAGACACCGAAGCAAAGTACAGCATTTCTGACATCTCGTTAGAGTTTGACATCGTTAGCAACCCTAACTTAGCGAGGATGATCCAGCAACAATATCAGTCAAAATTAGCAATATATTACGAAAGAGTGATTCATCATTCTAAATATCCTAAAAGCAGGGCAGACACTATATGGAATTTCAGTTTTAGTGCCACAGCAAGATCGCTTAAAGGTATTTTAATTGCTGTGTGAAGATGAAGGACCATTCGAAAGACAAACTGAAAAATTTTATTAATCCCAAAATAACAAAAGTGCAATGTACAATTGAGGGTAGTCCTAACCAAATCTACGCTAGCGGGCTTAAACCTTATCAGCATTTGATGAAAATAAGAAAACTGTTGGAGGCGGGAGGTGTAGAAATCCAACAGTTGACCTTGTGTCTAAAGATCTACATCTCACAGCGTTAGACTTGATCATTATTTAACAACGAAATACGGTTTATGGATTGACCTAAGGTCAACAGAGGATAATCAGTTACATGGAAGCGGGAGAACTGTCAGAGACATAATAAACATTCAAATTGATAAAGAAAAAAGAGGCCGATAAACCACTTAACGTGTATTTGTTTTTAATATATGATGCGCAGCTGAATATTGAAGATAACAGATTAAAAGATATACAATACTAATTATTAATTTATTTTATAAAAAGCATGTCTGTTCAAGTTATCCAAACATTAAACTCAGTTCTAAACAGCTCACATTAACAACGTCAAAAGGTGTTTATACTTTAGTTTATGAGTCTAAGCACAAAAGACCATCGATATTGATTCGGATTAAGTATTTTTTTTTAATTTAAATAATATTTTGAGTTAGAAAAGAAACTCAGCATGGATAAGATATATGAAGGTCCAGACGAATTGTTTGAAGCAATGCAAGAAGATTTATCAAAAGCTTTAAATGACATTGATTCATTGTTCCTTATGAAGGGCCAGCGCCACAAAAACTTCGAAAAACAGTCTTAATGAGTAATCATCAGATCTGTTCATTTGCCTTTATCATTGTCAGGTCGGATGGCGTTCATTCAAAGCCAGAATTATATAGAGGGCCTAATGCTGCAGAATACTTCTTTAGAACGCATGCAGCAAGTGCGTAACGCCTGTTCTAATAATCTGAATTTATCTGAAATCCATACTGACGCCTGAAGACCAAGAACAGTATGACTCAGCCACTCACTGTGGATTTGCGGTTTAGGCCTCTCATCAGACGCAGAGAATCCGACGGTAAGAGACCATGATCACATTAGCGGAAAGTTTCAGAGGAGCGGCGCACAGTAAATGCAATCTTCAACTAAAGTTTGATCCTAAGACATGGAAGCTGCCCATCTTCTTTCATAACTTGCGAGGTTACGACTCTCATCTTATATTGCAAGCAGTAACCAACGCCTTCAGGGTAGCATGCATTGCACAGTCATCAGAAAAGTACATGTGCTTTAATCTAAATAACATGTCTTTTTATGACTCTATGCAACACATGATGGTTCATTAGAGTCACTGGCTATGTCCTTAAAGTCTTGCCCAATAACAGAAGAATATTTTGACCCAACTCTCGTTAGAAAGGGCGTTTATCCTTATGAGTACATGAACAGTTGGGAAAGGTTTGACGAAGATACACTTCCACCTAAAGGCGCGTTCTTTTCTAGTCTTAGAGGAAAGGACATCAGCGATTCTGATTACCAACATGCTCAAGATGCGTGGCAGAAGTTAGAGTGTAAAACGATGGAGAGACTATCATGATTCATACTTGATGGCTGATGTATGTTTGTTGGCGGATATTTTGAAATTATAGAAAGACCTGCATGAAACATTATAGCTTGGATCCCACGCATTACATTTCTGCGCCCGGGATGAGTTGGGATGCTTTCTTACAGTTTACTGGAGTACAGATTGATTTATTGTCTGACCTACCAATGATTCAGATGATTGAAAACGGATTGCGTGGAGGAATTAGTATGGCGTCGCATCATTACTGTAAAGCAGACAACAAATACTGGACGACTATGATCCAAGTAAAAGGTCTAACTATACTCATGTATTTAGATGCAAACAATCTGTATGGTTGGGCAATGGCGCAATCACTTCCATTACGCAACTTTAAAATGTACACAGAAGACAATCCAAAAAAATTCAAAAGGCATTAAAGTGGTTGGGCAGTTTGGCGCCTGATCAACAGCGTGGATACATTCTAGAAGTTGACTTAGAATATCTCTTGAACTCCATGACCTGCATAATAAACTATCCATTAGCAGCAGAAAGTCTAAAGATGAACCCAAAGAGAGCCCCCTAAACTTGTCCCTAATCTTGGGGGCAAAAAAAATTTAGGTTGTCATTACAGACTTTCTACAATTTTATTTAAGACATGGTTTGAAGTTAACAGCAGTTCATCGTATAATTGCTTTGATCAAGAACAGTTATAAAAACCCATACATCATGAAGAACACTGATCTCAAACAAAATCCACAGATGCTTCAGAAAAAGAATTTTTTAAGCTGGTGAACAACAGCTGTTTTGGAAAGATATGGAGAATCCGCACAAGCGCAAAGATGTTAGATTGGTCACCAGAGAGAACGAAGCAATTAAGCTGATTCAAAAACCAAATTATCAGGACTTTAGAAGTTTTCATGATCGCTTTTTGGCATAATGATGAAAAAAGAAAGTCAAATTGGACAAACCTGTATTTATTGGGTTTACCGTTTTAGAATTATCAAAGTTTTTGATGTTAGAATTTCTTTATGACTACTTTAAACCCTTGTATCCAGAGTCCAGAGTACTTTACACGATACAGATAGTTTTGTTATAGATTTTCCCTACTGAAGACATCTATAAAGACATGGAAATCGAAGTGGTTTAAAGGACATGGGGGATGGTACGACCATCCGATTACCTAAAGATTCGCCTTTACTTTTCATCCGTTAATAAGAAGGTTTTAGGAAAGATGAAGGATGAATTATCCGGAGGGGTGATTAAGGAGTTTATTGGTTTAAGGTCGAAATGTACAGTATTTCGAGCCAGGAGAAAATCATTAAGAAGAAAAGGGAATATCTCGCAGCGTTGTGCAGTAAAACATATACATGACAACTACAAAGAAGCATTGTTTGGCAATAAGACTTTTCATCATGACAACGAAAAAACTGCGATCTAATTACATGAGATCAACCAACGGTTTGAAACAAAGAAGTCGTTAGATTAGAACAAACACAAAACTTTGTGTTTGTTAATCCAGAGTTTTCATATGCAATCGGGCACTGGAGAACAGCGTAATTAATATCTTTTCGGGTATAAAATTCAGGCCCATATTTTTCTCAACTTTACCTATAAAATCAATCATATCATCCTCCAATTCAGACAAATTTTTTTCATGTTTGCTTGATGGCTTGAATTTTTTTTATTATTTCAAGATATTCTTTTCCCCATGTTTGATAATCAAAATTTGGGTTTTTGGGGTTGTAGGTGATCTGGATGCATTGCTATGTGCTGATGAACCCTCGAAAAATGTTGCACTAATAGCAGAACCCCAAATCAAATGTTTTCCGCATCAGTTCGAAGGGTCTTTTCCTTTATCATTCTTGTTTCATTCTGCGCTTCCTTCTGAGCTTCCATTTTAAACTCAAATATATTTACGTAAATTAACAAAGCAACTGGAACTGTGTCTGGCGGGATTATCTGCAGTTCTTCCTTCACAAAAGATCTTTGAGGAGCTGGTTGTTTGTTGTGTCAGTTTCTCGTAAATAATACCGGCGGATTCATTTTTACAATTCTTTTTTTTTCATAGGGGATCAACACTCCAAACTGGATCGGTTGCCTAATGCGAGTGTCCCCTTCTGCTTCCCCTGGTAAATAAAGTACCTTACTTTCAAACCAAATGGTAATATTTTCCCGGATGAATGACGTCTCCTTCAACAACATTTTTTGTTTTTCTTTGATTGCTTGTACTGGTTTTAGACAAACCCTGGAGTCGATGCCCTTTTAAAATTCTTCATTATTCATTGCCGCGCAAAACTGGGGGCAATCTTCTAACCCATTCTGTTTGCGAGAATTGTCAATAAGCTCTCTGTGATACTGGTAGGAGAAAAGTCTTTCAGCTAACTGTTTGTTAAAGTTTTCAACTAAGCTGTGATCTGTGAACCCCTGGAATGCCTCTTTTAATGGTAACTCTATGTTTTAACAATAATTGATTCACTCGCCCTTTAAATTTTTTCCCATCATCGACTTGAATCTGCGGGGTAATTTTAAAGGGCCTCGTGGATATCAGTTGTATAGCGACAGCAACAGCAGAAGCCTCTTTTGTGTTAATGGTTCTGCATCTTTGTATTTTGAAGCTATGTCAATGACTGTAAGCGCATACTTAAATCTTTTTGTCTAATCGTTCAAAGGGGGTAAATATAGAAGGTCCATTTGATGGGTGTCGTTTGGAGTTGTATTAAGAAAGTGTGGTCTCTGTATTCGCCTAGGTGAGGTAAATAAATTTGCCAAATCGCTTGTTTAGATAACCATTCTTTCGCTGTTTTTTTCACTGACCCCCGCTGCTTGGCTTAGCTTTTTTATTGCTGTGTTTCCCCTTTCCCAATATCCTTTTGGTGAATAATAGATTTTGTTCATTTTTATCAACCCAATATTGCGCAACAAAATACACGACAGTCATGCCAAAGACAATAAACCCGATTTCTTGCATCTTTTGTTTTTCTGATGGTTGATAAAAGTCACTGAATTTTGGTGGGGGCAATGTTTTCGATTGGCTGCCTGTTACAAGATAATATTCTTTTATTGCCTGGTCAACATCTTTAAATGGGGTAAGTGCATGCCCCTGTTTTTCAGTTTGTTTTTTAAAAATCTAACTGCTCAATTCTCTGTTTTCATAGGCGTCTTGTGCTGCAGCTAGTTGCCCCCCAGCTTTGTTATGTCTTTTTCTCTCGCCGTCGTCCCGTAGTTTACTAAACGCGTAATTATTTCCCGCTAAAAGCAAGCGCATTAACCACAGCGCCGCCTATCATCATTACGAGTGAAGCCATTTTTTTATAAATGTATTTTTTTTACATATTTATTTTCTCTGGAATTATTCCTTGCTTGACTAAAAAATCTTTCTTTGGCAAACGAAGCTGCAATGATAGAAATTTTAGCTTTGCTGAATCCTCAAAGTCTAGTTTGCCAAGATCTGCGGGTTTTTAATTTTTAACAAGCTTTTACCAAGCATTGTGTATCCTATACTCAGGCCACCAATAACAGCAGAATGGTATACAAGGTTAGCAACAGTTTTTTCGGCGCTCATTTTTAAAAACAAAATTAATTATAATTAATAAAAAACATGAACACGATGATCTATTAAACCTTCCTGAACTTATGATTACAATGACCAGGTTGATGAGCAAGCTATTATGCCAAAAAAGAAAACTGTATTCTTTGGCAGCATGGGGAAAAAAAACAAACAGTTTCGGAACTGAATTCAGCTTTGAACAGATTCAACAGATGTCACCACAAGACATTATAAAGTATCATAACAGGTAAAGAGGCGCAACTTGGATCAGAATGGTAAAAAGTGTAGGGCAAACGGTTCTTTGTTTGTACACTAAACTAGTCAGTAGATTTGCTCCATTGATTTTTGAACAAGATCTTACGTATGATTTAACGCAAGATCCCGTTTTAACAAAGTCATTAGGTCTCTAGGATGTGATTTATACTACAGATTTGGAACATTGTTATCGCCCTTAATATGGGATTAATTACATTTAATCATATAGATTTTATTTCCCTTCAAAATGAACGAGTGGAAAATCAGCAGAATCAGGAAACACTGAATCAGAAAACACTGAATCAGGTTAGAGATTAGTGACGAGTGAAAAGCTAAAGCATCCTGGGCGTGTTTGCAGCAGAAAAAGAGTAGCAGAGTTAAAAAGACAAAGAAAATTAAAGTTACATACAGAAATAACTATAATGAAAACATAACACCGCCAAACGCCAACAGTTAATTCAATGCCAGTCCAGAACAAGAACAAGTTAATTCAAGGGCACCAAAGTCTTCATGGAATATTGAACTTAAAACTGTTGCCATTTTTGGCGCCCTTGCTGCTGCTGGGGGCGGTTATTACGGTTATAAAATATATAACAAGGCAACAAAAACAAAAGCAATCAAAAAAATCTGAACCACTAAATACAGAAGGGCAGCAGCACCCCCAGCACCGCCAATAACAAAAAATCATTTTGATCATTTCAGATGCAATAATATTTTAAGAACTTAATTTAAAATTTTTTTGATAAAAATAGAACATGCGTATTATAAAATGATGGGTCAATAAATAAAGACATGGAGTCTATAAAAGACATTTCCATAGACCAGAATTGTAATCAATGCGGTTGCTTAGGTTGTAAGAATTTCATTAAGACTATGCTGGCCAATCTCGCGCAGAGAACGCCGAGCAAAATATTTCAGCGATGGGCGCGTTTTTTGAGGCGTGTGTGTACTATATTAGACATCTATATTTAAGATAAAAACATAGATTGTATTTTTTTTTGATTTAAATTATAAGATAACTTGAATAAGAACTTGGTTGTACTTAGAGGATGACTTAGTTTTGATCTTAGGTTGACTTAGGTAAGAACTTGAGGATGACTTGAGGACAACTTGAGTAAGAACTTAGAAGTGACTTGGGGACTTAAGTTAAGAACTTAGAAGTAATTAAGTAAAAACTTGAGAATGACTTGGGAACAACTTGAGTAAGAACTTGAGTAAGAATTAGAAGTGACTTGGGGTGACTTAAGTTAAGAACTTAGAAGTGACTTGAGTAAGAACTTGAGGGTGACTTGGGAACAACTTGAGTAACACTTGAGTAAGAACTTAGAAGTGACTTGGGGGGGACTTGAGTTAAGAACTTAGAAGTGACTTGAGTGGTTTTCATGCGTGGGTGGGGGGTGGGGCGGGTGGGGGTGGGGTTTGGGGGGGGGGGGTGGGTGGGGTGGAGTGGGGTAGGGGGGTGTGCATGCGTGGGGTGGGGGTAGAGACGTGCGTGCGTGGGGTGGGGGTGTGCATTCGTGGGGCAGGACAAAAACACACACACAAAAACAAACAAACAAACAAAAAACACACACAAACAAACAACCAATAGAAGGACAGTGTTGTGGGAAGTGAAGGGAAAATGTCGCAGAGCAGCAAGTTGTAGGTTGGCAAGTGGTAACGATCATGCCCTGAAACGTTACTATATTTAGAACCACGTCAGAGCAGCAAGATGGGCTGCCCATCATGCGGCTGTGACGTGTGCAGGTGGGGTAGAGGGGTTTGTGGGCCAATCGGCCAGAGTTTGCCGTTGGCTAGTTTTGTTATATTTAGAACCCGTCAGAGCAGCCCAAAATGGCTAACCCATCATGCCCCGATCGTTACATATTTGAACCAGTCGAGCAGCAAGTTGGCTACCGTAACAGCCTAAAAAGCGTGCGGGGTTTCGACTACTTAGTTAATTAGCGAAAAGCGCTATTCCAAACTAGTTGACCTATTTGAGCGCTACAGGGAGTTGCGCGAAATACTTTAGTGTTACAAGCAATGCTCTAGCTCAGCTACTCCTATTACACAGGAGGAGTTTTCGGTTTCGCTAATTCTACTCTTGCGATGATTGCTGTGCACAGTCAGGAACCATTAATATGAGTATTTTCTCGGCCAGTAGTTCAATCTCGGCCCGAGTCGTGTTCCGTGTCTTCTGCTTGCCGTTGTTTCACAAACACCACAAGGTGGAGAAGTTTTCTGAACTATAGGTAGTACACCCGTCATGAAACATTTGGAGCTTTTTGAATGAAATCATTTCTTCAAAAGTTAAAAGCTTTTCAAAGTTAACAACATCTCTTTCAAATATATCAGCTAAATCTCTGTCTTAAATTAACAAGCTTCAGGCGTTGTGTAGTTCGTCATTAGTAGGTTCTGTTTTTTCTTTTTCCCACCTTCCGAAAAAGCAATACTTCTCTTTGGTTTAGAAGTTAAGCAATAGGTCCGCTGATTTTCTTTTGTTTAGATACTCGCCATACAGTTGTAATAAAACACAATCACCTATAGCAAGAATTCCTCTGTGAACAAACAAACGTTGTATTGAAAGCCGTGAATAAAATGGTGGCGTTGGTTGGGGGCGCTGCTTCTAAATCGTCATATCCCGGGCACATGGTAAGCACCTTGCCAGCCATAAGGCCCGACATCAAAAAATTAAGTTATCAGGTGTCAACCTAATGACAGACCTCGGCAGTATTCTGATAGTGCGGATTCCTGGGCAGGTCGACAATTAGCAATTAAAGGCTTAACTGCTCTACCGTTTGTGTATGGGCGCGTTCAGCGACTGCTGCTTTTCCCCTACGTTGCTCTATGGGGATGTGTTCAGCCACTGTTGATTTCCCCTACGTTACTCTCTAGAAAGTTTGTAGATAAACGTTATTTTTTTGGTTATTAAAGTCTTACTTGTTAGAGAACTATAAAAAGCTCATTCTGGAGTCAGCCGGCCGAAACTGGTTGAGGCCGGGTGAGCCAGAATGAGCTTTTTATAGTTCTCTGCTCTGCATGGTGTGCACGTGCCTCACATGCAGCAACCAGTTTGCCATTTTTGTTGACCCTCCAATGCCGGGAATGATGTGTTGCTCACACAATTTTTTTCACTGCACGTGAGTCTTGGACCTAAACAACTTGCCACAATGTTTCAATATTGTATATTCACCCCTTTTCACCCAAAAAAAAAGCCTTTCAAATTTCGCGTTTTTTATGGAAGTCAGTATATATATATATATATATATATATATTATATATATATATATATATATATATATATATATATATATATATATATATATATATTTTATATATATATATTATGAATGTCGTGAATGTGAGAGTCCACCGTCTTCACCCTCCACAATATCCCCTATCCCTAACCCTTTCCCCTTACTTCCCCCCATCCTCTCCAACTGCCTCTTTCCCCTTCCCCTTGCCCCCCCCCCCCCCCTCCTCCACCTCACCTTCACCTCAAAACCTCTGTCTGGTGTTGATAACCTTTGGCTTTCATATATTTCAAATTGAATCTCGATTCCACCCTTGTCTCTCCAATTCGCCTTGTCCCGTAAGTGACACTATGTGTGTGTGTGTGTGTGTATGTGTGTGTGTGTGTGTGTGTGTGTGTGTGTGTGTGTGTGGTGTGTGTGGGGTGTGGTGTGTGTGTGTGTGTGTGTTGTGTGTGAGTGGGTGTGGGTGGGTGTAAGTTGTGTGTGTGTGTGTGCGCGCGCGCGCGTGCGCGAATGTGTGTGTATGTACGCGCGCGCGCACACGTGCGCGCGTGCAAGTTCATGTAGGAGGGTGCTATGCATGCAGGCCTGTATGTGGGATAGTATGGGTGTGTGTGTGTCGGGGAGAGAATTGTTGTCAAGTGTCACTGCACTGGTATTTCTACCCCAACCTCTTCCCCCCTCCAATTCAAGTGAGTGATGTTCCTTCTTTATCCCGTAGCTGTGGTTGGGTATTGTGATCTGTGTTTTGCTCAGTTAATAAAGTTTCTCTGAGGAAGGCAAGATTGCCGAAACGTTAGAGAAATATGTACAACTTGTTGTTTTGTCTGTCTTTGCTGTGATCGATATATATAATATATATATATATATATATATATTATATATATATATATATATATATATATATATATTATATATATACAACAAACTAATAAATTCCAAGGATAAGTACTGAGCAATGTTCCAGCAACTTACAGAGCAGCTTGGTGTTGCAATGACTGCAAGAAATATTGAATGCGTATCTCCCCCTATTTCTTCAATGTAAGACATAAGAGCAATCTTTGTTTATAATTCAATATTTCTTGCAGTCATTGCAACACCAAGCTGCTCTGTAAGTTGCTGGAACGGTGCTCGGTACTTATCCTTGGAATTTATTAGTTTGTTGTATTTTAGTCCCCTGCGGAATTCATTCCAAGAACTGGCCCTCAGCACTTGTGTCTTAGAGGATATCTTTTTATATTTTCTACTTTTCACAAGAAAATGTAGCTTGTTTTGCTCTTTCATGATTTTCTTTTGCTTCTTAGATGGCACCTTTGGTTGGTTTTTTGAAAACTCAACAAACATACTACGGTATTGCACACCAGCCTTTTCTGGGATTGCACAGGAGTCAAATTACCACTTTCCGCGGTCACTGAGGAGAAACAACCAAGTTTCGAAATATCGGTATATGACCAGGAGTTATATGTTAGTGAGTTTCCCCCCTATTGGAGGATGTCTCCCCCTTGGAGAATATAAGCTTGCTGAAGGCTCATTTTGAGAAGCATTTATTTTATTTTTCCCCATTCACCCACTCAAGCACATACTGTTAGTTAGGCAGAATCATCTACCACTGCAGATATGAATGCGTATCTCCCCCTATTTCTTCAATCTAAGACATAAGAGCAAGCTTTGTTTATAATTCAATATATATATATATATATATATATATATATATATATATTATATATATTATATTATATATATATCTATATAGATATATATATGAACATTTATATAAGTGTTCTTTAAAAATCTGAAGGTGCTCAACCCTTGGGGATCAACATCTGTTAAGAATATTTTTTTAAAATGAAGTATTAAAATCAACAAGCTTGTTTCGAACCTCTCGCTCTCCTCAGGATATTCGTTTGGGGCACGCTATCTGTCTTTTATAGCGTGCGGGACCTGATTCCATTTCTGCACGTGCGAGTCGCTTCACGTGTGGTCTGTGGTTCTTGTTGGGGTCTGTTCAGGTGGCGTGCGCTAACAAAGATTTCCATTTATGCCTGCAATTGTTTACTATTTCTACTTTTGTATTCAAGGTTGCTAGGTGTGGTTTACATAATATTAACCATTTTTCTGTGGAGCATAGATAGCATCCTTTTGAAATATTGTTGTATGATGTTGCTCTTTTTATGATTTTCCATGATATGTTGTAGTCTATTTTTTATCTTTGAGTCTCCAAATGTATTTACTCAGCTCTGTTTGATTTTGTATTTTTCATTTTTGAATGACTGTTTGTGGTTTGCGTATCTGGTTTTGAAAGTGTTTTCTGTGATCCCTATATATGTTTCTTTTTCATTTTCTGAAGTTACCTAGCTTGGTATACAATGTTGCTGTGAAGGCATTTGTTGCTTACGGGTCACTGTTCTTTTTTAGTGCAGTTGCAAGATGTCCTTTCAGCACCTTCTCTTTTATGTTGCTTTTCATTTTGTTAGATGAATCAATTATGTTTCTAAGGTTAGGCATACATGAGTATGATAGTTTGATGGTGTTTTTGTTGAATATTTTGGACAGTTTGTGTTCTTTTGGAAATGATGTTGCCACGATTTTAAAGAATTCTTTTCCTACATTTGTTTTTACTTGTCCATCGTATGGTGGGTTGTACCATATGATCTTTCTTTTCCTATTTTTCTTATTTCTGTTCGTGTTATTGTCTGGACTGTATTGTAGTTTGTAATTGTAACCACTTTTTTGTAATGCTTCTTGATATTCTGTTGCTGCATCATTGAATGCGTTTTCATTGCATGACGGGTTGCATAGTCTCTTGTTTATACCATTGGGTATTGTTTTTAGTATGGATGGTGGGTGGTTGCTTTTGATATTTACGTAGATTGGTATGTCATTGGGTTTTTTGTATGGTTGTACACGTGGTCATTGAGGTCTAATGTTATGTCTAGGTAATTCACTACTTTTTTGTTTGCTTCTATTGTGATTTTTAAGTTGTGGTTTTTAAAGCTTTTACATAATTCTTTTTCTTGTTTTCAATGGTTCTTGGATTATTGTTTAATGCAGCGAGGCCGTCATCTCTGTATAAACCGACGTGTTTTCCAAGTTGTTTTTGGATGTTGGATAGCATGAATAGTCCGACTAGTTCACATGTTTTCGGCGCCGTCATACGATCCCATGGTTACATCAAAAAAAAATAATGTGGAGTTTTTGCTCGTTTTTTTTAATTCCAAGTTTCATTTCTGCTATGGAGTAAGGTTTCCTTGGTGTGGAAAATAATCTCCATTTCTGACTCTGTTATATTTGTGTATTTGGTGGCAAATTTCAAAGCTTTATTGAATAGTTCTTCATCTATGGATGGATAGAAGTCTACTATGTCAAATGTAATGAACATTGTATTTCTCTGCTTATTGAGTTTCTTAAACCATTGTATGACCTCATAGCTGTTTTTCCAAAGGTTGTATTAAGTGTTTGATTTTACATCTACTATAGCCTTTTCCAAATTCTCTTGCTTATTTTGCCCAGATCACATCCTGACGACCGCATAGCGTGAAACAAAGTTGTAGATGTTTTTAGCAGCTTGATTTTAACTTGCTTTTTAATATATATATAATATATATATATATATATATATATATATATATAATATATATATATATATATATAATATTATATATATTATATATATATATATATATATAATATTATATACAGACATACACAGTTTGAATTCAGCTATAAATCCACAGAAGCAAAACCAAGTCTCTTTTCTTTGTCTGATATTTGTGTTTCTCTGTATTTTAATGCATAAAAAGTATACATTGCCAGGTCACGTGTCACTTCCATATTTTATTTTGTAATAGGTTTCTTAGTGTAATTGTATCCTTATTTCTATTAATGCTTATAAATATATTCCTCCCTTATTTGTCTATAACATGGGCATATCTTGAAAAAGTGTAATTTGGTTTCTTCTGTTGTACAAAAAGGACATATTGTAATTGCTTCCTTGTCTGTGAACTTGTTGTTTATGTGTAATTCGTTTACCCCTAAACGTAGTCTGGTTAATGCTTTTCTAAATTTCGCTATTGTGATGTCATAGAAATATTGTTCAGTATGGTGTACGAATTTGAAAGAGCGTAAGTAAATAAACGTTCGCTATTTTCTATTTTATCATGCCAGTTCTGCTTGTGACAGTCTATCATTCTTTGTCTTAATACTGAAATAAATCTGTTCTCATCTCCTACCCTTCATTTAACCATACTTCTGAAAGCTGTATATGTCTAAATAGTGTTTTAATTCTAATGCCCAATGTTGAGTTTTTTTTTTTTTGGTCTTTTCTCTTTCATATGCTTGTTTGGGGAGTCTGTTTGTTTCATTTTTATAATTTTAAACCAATACCTAATCGCCCTTATTGTGCTGTCTTGACATATAGGGTATCTACCCAACTCTCCATATATTAGATTATTTGGGGTTTTCTTGCCCACCCCCATATATTTTTTACAGGCGAACAAGTGTATATTTTCTATTGCTTTATATCTAGTTAGGCCCCATGTTTCTGCTGCGTATAAGAGTAAGGGTTTAACTTGAGTGTCAAACAGTTTAAAGTAAATAGCCATATCTATATGTCCTAAACTATACACAGTTTTTATTATTTCCATATTTTTGCCTTTCGCTCTCCCTGCATATCCAGAAAGTGAAATGTCTACTGAAAGTTTAGTTGTCAAGGGGAAACCTAGGTACTTATAACTGTTTACTACTTCTAGTCTTGGTCTTTGTAGTACCATTTCTCCTTTTTGCCCAAATAGCCCACTTTCCTAAAAACCATTGTTTTTGTTTTTTTTGTAGATTTACTGTTAAACCTATAGAATCCGAGGCTTGTTGTAGGTTCTTTAATTGATTTTGTAAGCCCGCTGGTGTTAATGATATCAGGGCTATGTGATCTGCAAATAGCAATGTGTAAATCTCTTCTGCACCTGGTAGAAATTGATAACCATGTCTGCCTTTTCTTGTGACATTGTCCGCCACTTCTGTTATTAATAGAGAAAAAAATCAAGGTGGACAACAAACAACCTTGTTTCACTCCTGCTGGGCATTCGATAAATTCTGTTAATTCAGTTCCATATCCAACACAAGCTTGTACTGTTTTGTATATACCTTCCAACATGCTGAGCATATTTGTAGATACTTTGTGTTTCTGTAGTATCTCCCATAATCTGTCTCTATTTACAGTATCAAATGCTTTCTGATACTCTATGAATGCTACATAAAATTTACTTCTACGTCTGCCATAGAGGCAATTTGTTACCATAGCTGTTAATGTGAAAATGTGGTCTATTGTCGAATATCCCCTTCTAAATCCTGCTTGTTCCTTACAAATTTTGTTCTCATCTTCTGCCCAGTTGTAAGTCTTTTGTTGATTATTGCTGTAAAATGTTTACTTATAATGCATAACAGTGAAATCCCTCTATAATTTCCTGGGTTTTGCTTATCACCTTTCTTGTGGAGTTGTACAATTACTGCACGTGACCATTCTAAGGGGAAGTAACTTTCTTGGAACAGTTTATTGAATAACTTAGCTAAATATGGTATTATTTTGCTATATATTTTTTTTTAGAAATTCTGGGAGAATTTCATCTATTCCTGGGGATTTACCTATTTTCAGTTTGTTTATTGCTAGACCTACTTCTGTTCTGTTATTTCTTCATCTAGCTCTTGTACTAGAATCTCTTTCACATTCACTTACTGTGCTCCTACAATAGCTCCTTGCCTTCCTGTTACTTGGGGCTCAATATACTTTCAAAATGTTCTTTCCATTGTTCAGATGTAATAACTGGTAATTTATTTTTCTTTCGTCTAACGTTTTTTTTAAAAATTGTACTCCAGAATTTTTGGCTATCCTTCTGATTTTGCATAAGTGTATCATATATCTGTTCGATAAGCACTTTTCCGAATCCATTGATGATGTTACCCTTTGACTTACGTACATACACAGTCTGTTCTCTGTCGAATATATCTTTTTCATCCTCGATATTTAATCCCCATTCCCCAATACGAGCATTTAAGTCTCCTCCAATAATATATAAATGTTCATTCCCTTGTTCAATTTGTGTACCAATGTATTGTTCTATTATTTCTATGATACAATCATAATCCTTATCTGCATAAAATCGACTGTCAACCGGATGTACATACACACCAAGACATAGTACGTCTCTATCACATTGTAACAGGTTTTTGTAGCTTCACACATAATACATTTTCTATATTAGTATTAATCAACTGAACATACCCAGATAGTTCCTTCTTGATCAGCATTATCAATCCGCCAGAAGGTCTGCCCATTCTAGTATATTTTCTGGCTGGACAGTAAAGATATAAAATTCCTGGAACTTCGTCTCAAAATCAAAATGTTTTAGAGTGAATGTCTCCGATAAACAACAACAGTTATGAATTTTTAAAAAAAAATCAGGATCTTACGCTTTCTCAGCAGACTTTCAACATTCCAACACATGAGGGAAATTTTCTTATTCTTATCATCTACCATATTATCACCTTGTATTTGTGAATGGCCTTGGCCTTCTCCTCATTGTTTGTCTTTTTTGTCCTTCCTGTGTGTGTTAGCTTGGGTGTTCTGTACTTGTTTATTGCCCAACTTTGTATTGCTTGCGTTGGACCCTAGTGAGTGCTTGCTTGCTGTGCGTGTTTTCATTTTGTCTTTGTCCCCCTCTTTTGGCCTAACACCCTTTTTTTTCATTCGTCTGTTCGTCACTCATATCTGTCACCCTTTCTTTGTCTAACCCGCCTCTCTTTCATCCCCACTGACCGCCTCTCTTCCTTCCATTCTTCTGTTCATCACTGGTATCTGCCACCCTTTCTGTGTCTAACCTGCTCTCTCTGTCATCCCCACTGACCGCCTCTCTTCCTTCCATTCTTCCTTCACCTCTTTTCTTCATCTGTGTTTCTTCTTCCGTCTCCTGCTCTTCATCTGAAAGAGACCCCCCCCCCCCAATTCCGTAACAATTTCATTCCATACCAACTGCATGTCAGGCTCACTTCCACTATCACCTTCACCTCCAGAGTTTCTTCCAACCCTATGTGGTTCCTGGCAGTGTACTCTCCCTCCTGTCTTCTCGGCTGCGGTCTGGAAGCTCCGTAGGGCACAAAAGATGTTCTGGGATGTCCTTTGACGTACACCTTTCCCAAGTAAATGTACCCTGTTTTGCCTTCTTCTCTCAGACTTTTCAAGCCAGCTGTCTGCCTCCTTGTTCTATCTTGGGCCACCCTGATTCCATTTTCTCTCATCCTCTCTCTTGCTTCAGTGTTCTGCATCATCCTGATCATATTGTTTTCCACCTCAACAGTTTTACTATTAGGGGTCGCAAATTGTGGCTTGCTGTATTGAGTCTTCCCAGTCTATGGGCCCTCTCTACAACATCTTCAGCCCATTCCTCGCCCGGCATATATGTTTGCAGTAGCTCGTTTATTAATTTTCCACAGTCCTCGCCTATGGTTTCCTTTATTTCAGGAAGCTTCACATTATTCCTCCTGTAAAAAAAAAATTCTACCCTTCCAATTCGTCGTCGATGCTATCTCGTTTATCCCACGTGTGCTCCAGTTTTCTTCCTAACTGCTCTACTGCTACCATATTTCTCTGTGTGTTTTTTTTTAAGTTTCTGCCAGTTCTTTGTGTAGTTGAGTAAGTGTGTCTGCCATTTGTGTTTGTTTTTTATCCATTCTGTTTATCGTGTCTGTCTGGGTGATATGTGAGTTGGAAAGAGCTTTCTGCGTGTCGGTGAGGTTTCTTATATATGCGAGTATCTGAGCCATTTGTGATTCCATATTTATGAATTTGGGTTCTAGGTTACGTTGTAACTTCTGAGCCTCTTCTTCTATCTTCACATTGACGTTGCTGCTACTCGGGCTAGGATTCGGTCCGGGATTTCGTTCCACATCGTTGCTCAGAAGTAATCTTTTCCGTAGATATGAGAGGTTCACCATCAACAGGATTGTCCCCAAAACATACATAATCGCTCTTGGACAGCCCCTTTCGTACACTTGTGCTGTTGTTAACCCGCATAACAGTGTGTTGTTTTACGTCGATCCATGACGTCATCATATCGTGTGTGTTTTCGTTTTCGTTTCTAACCCTGTTCGAAGTACCAGAGGGAACTATTTTCTGGTAGTCGACGCTGACTGTGTACCAGCCAAACGCGACAGTAGTCATCTCCACTGCACATCTTATCATCAGCGCGAAGTAACACAGTCCGATGCATCCCAACAGAATCTCCCTCACCCCCAAGACTTTCGATCTGTCGCCATTTTCTCTACGAATTTTCAGGTTTGTTGACCCACCAAAGAGGCCTATCCTGGCTCTCCAGTCGGCCAGTTCCACCATTCTTGTCCTAACTCACTTTCACTGATATTTGCTGTCTACTTTCGTTTACTAGGAAAACTGCTTAGACACTTCTACAAGTATAAACACTGATTTCGTTCAAGAGCTCACAGCACACCTTGCTTCCTTTCCGCCATCTTGTTGCCCCCCCCCCCCCCCCCCCCGAGAGAGAGAGAGAGAGAGAGAGAGAGGAGGGGAGAGAGAGAGAGAGAGAGAAAGAGAGAGAGAGCGAGAGAGAGAGAGAGAGAGAGAGAGAGAGAGAGAGAGAGAGAGAGAGAGAGACAGACAGACAGACAGATCGATAGACAGACAGACAGACAGACAGACAGACAGACAGACAGACAGACAGAGACAGAAAAAAAAACAATTCATATATATTCTTCCCCTGCTTTTGTACAATAGGAGTGTCGCTGTTGGATAGTACTTCAGTTTTTACCCCTTGATATTTTGGTTATTTTCAATAAAATCTCTCTCTCTCTCTCTCTCTCTCTCTCTCTCTCTCCTTTTCTCTCTCTCTCTCTCTCTCTCTACTCTCTCTTTTCTCTCTCTCTCTCTGTGTGTGTGTGTGTGTGTGTGTGTGTGTGTGTGTGTGTGTGTGTGTGTGTGTGTGTGTGTGTGTGTGGTGAACTTAGGAGCATGACAGGAAGAGGGGGAATTCTCCAAGAAGTGACCCAGGACCCCGTGGCACCTGAATGAACTCAAAGCTGAACCAGGATCAACACTTACCCTGGGGAATCCTGGATGCTTGCGACAGTCACTGCTCTGACTGGAAGATCACACGGTAGTGTCTACCATGCCGGCTGATCAGTAAAACAAGTTTCATTTAAATGGCATTCAATATCAGCATTAGTGTCAGTACAATGACCGTTTAAAAAAAACCCAACTTGATTACATTGTTTTTGAGCAGTAGCCCATTTTCCGTCTGTGTACTGGAAGTCGTATTAGAAACTATAGTACACCCAGCTGCCTTTTAGAACAAAATAGACATGCTGTCCACTAAAATCCCCTGATAAATTTGAGTGTGGTATGTGTTTGGAAATGTTCAAGGTGGATTATTTCTGCTCTCTCTCTCTCTCTCTCTCTCTCTCTCTCTCTCTCTCTCTCTCTCTCTCTCTCTCTCTCTCTCTCTCTCTCTCTCTCTCTCTCTCTCTCTCTCTTTGTCTGTCTGTCTGTCTGTCTCTCTCTCTCTCTCTCTCTCTCTCTCTCTCTCTCTCTCTCTCTCCTCTCTCTCTCTCTGTAAGAGCGCGCATGCGCACGGCCTTACTAACACGTTTCATCAGTTCTTTTCATTATATTTTATTTTTGCCATCGTGTGGACCTTTTATAGAATATCGTCCAAAACGTGTCTCTAAATCGAGATCCCATACTGTAATATACAAAAAAATTGAAGGAG
Source organism: Conus ventricosus (assembly GCA_018398815.1). NCBI lineage: Eukaryota > Metazoa > Mollusca > Gastropoda > Neogastropoda > Conidae > Conus > Conus ventricosus. Next base: position 16,548,085 of record CM031618.1, read on the forward strand.
GAATTCATGAACATGGAGGTTTCTAATACCCAAAGTGTGGCGAGGAAGAAATTATGATATCGTCCACCCGCTATCATTTCTGGCAAGAACAGATAAGCACACTGGAAAACACAGACGGGAGAAATGCAGATGATGAAAAACACTGAAGTTCCAACCAACATTTTGGTGAGTGCCACTTCACGGGCAGAAAGTGATGACGATGTTTCAGATCGCCACGTCACAATCTGACGAAGTTTCACCGTGGTGATTATCGTAGCTGTTATCATCACGATCGTCAAACCTCCAGGCAAACCAGCCCCAAATATACTACCATCCAGAATGTCGATTAACTGCCTGTGATTCGTGTAAAAATCACCACCTGTTACCATCATCGTCATCACTTTATCAGTCACAGGATCATACACACACCTAATCAAGTATCTGTATGACACGATGAAAAACAAACTGAACACACCCAGAAATAGAGAAATAATGATGACAGCCATGGCTCTGGTGCTGAGCAGAGTCTGGTACTTTAGGGGTCTGAGGACACAGTAACATCTCTCACAGGCGATGATGGCGGACAAAGAGAAGGAAATATACCCAGAACCCGAAAGAAAAAGCAGATTGTTGTTGGCCATGAATTCATTCACTGGAGTCTTCACCGCTTGCGCACTGAAGTGCATATAGATATTTTCAGCATGCAGAAACATCGACGAGGTTAAGAAGACTTCATCACACACAGCCAGCATGAAGAGACAGAGGTTGACACGATCCTGAAGGCCTTGTTTATAGAACACCGCCATGTTGATGACGTTGGCTGGTCCACCAATCAGGTAGAAGAATGCTAGAGCAATGTTTTTGACTGCATGAGCATATGCTTCTACTTCCTGACTGACGAGGTTATGAGGATTGTCCCAGGGTAGATGTTGTGACTCGTTGAACCTGATCTGAAGACATTCTTCGCCAAGTGATGCATTCTGCACAAAGCCCTGTGTTGACATTGAGTCCTGAACGGTTGTATAGTTGTTGATATTCATGGCTTGAAACGCGTCATTCAGAACTTGATCTCGAATGTGATATTCAATATTATGCTCAGCTTAAAAAACGTCATGACATTATGACTGCCTTATTTTACAGTTTTTGTACACACTGAAAGATCTATATTGAAAGGGGAGCAGAATTGTACATATCTATCAAACATCACTGTGCTAAAAATTAAAGAACAGTGGATACATTTTACAGATATGACAAAAGGCACAGCTGGCTGTTATGAGAGAAAAACAATGGGGGGGGGGGGGGGGGGGGGGGTCCAGAAACGTGAATGAAACAAAAGTTTCGCAAAGATCACAGTCGAATCAAAACGTTCTTTTTATGTCCTAAATCAACGCTCGGTTTCAAGAATAAAACAAAAGCAGAAAACAAGAAGAAAAAAACCCTTCTCATTGATAAAAGTGCACTTGATCACAACAAAAAACACCAGTTGTTCTCTGCCAAATTTTCGTCTTTACTTGACTTCTTCAGGACTGTCTAGTCCAGGATCAAGAGGCCAAAATTGTGTCAGTTCGGGGTGAAACTTGGGTGGCTACAATCCAACTACACAGACGTGTTAAGAAATGCATAAAAGACCACCAGTTAAAATATATGGTGTTATATGTTGAGCAAAATATGAAAAAAAAATAAAGAAAGAAAAAATATTTTGCGCGGGGATCCACGATAGCGCAGTTGGATAGAATTGTCTCCTTTTTGTTCTCCTGCGCGACGAAAACAAAGCTGACCATGCCAAAATGGCAACCAAGTCATGTTGTTTACATTTTGGCGGAGACGATTTTAAGAACAAGAACCTGTTAAATTTCACCTCAAAGTCGTTGAGCACCGCAATTAAAAAGGCTGAAGTTTGGAAAACATTAGGAGTCCGTGAATCGGATGTAGCAAGCAAGTTCTTAAGTATCGCCCCTTCAAATGTGTCGGACGCTGGTAATTTACTGTATCATCAACACTGCTACACAAAATTTACTCTTCAGTCACGCATTGATTCCGCTCTCAAGAAAAAAACAGAAACTTGCGCATCTGCCCCTGAATCAACAAACAGTTGCCCATCATTGCGATCGTCGAGTGTGGTGTCGTCAGCCCCACGGAAGAAATCATGCGTGTTTCCAGACATCTGTTTGATCTGCCAGAAGGAAAGGCGTTGGGTCAACCAGAGAGGATTTCGAGTCCGTGACAAGCTAAGCACTGTAAGTTTTCTTAAGAGTTAATGTTAATGTATGCATGTGTGTGATTACATTGATAATGATGTTAAATAACTATATTTTTCTCTTTTTTTATGTTCTTTCAAAGTTAAGAGTGAAACTGAAAGAAACTGTAGAAAGTATCTGTATATTTAGTATAATTTTCTGTAATTTGTGGATGATTTCATTTTTCCTTGTTCTTCCAGTTTTTGCAGTAAATGATGTGTATTTTTATTGAATATGTTCAGTGTGTGTTGTGTGTGTGGGTGTGTGTGTGTGTGTGTGTGTGTGTGTGTGTTCGTTCATTCGTACTTCTGTTTAACGTCTGTTCACTTTGAGTGACATTAGACGTGTGTGTGTGTGTGTGTGTGTGTGTGTGTGTGTGTGTGTGTGTGTGTGTGTGTGTGTGTGTGTGTGCGCACATGAACATTGTAATGAGTTTTCATAGTGCATGTGTGTGTGGTATCATGTGTCAGTTCGTCTTGAGTTTAATGCCTTTCTGCTAAAAGGGATACTGAATAAAACGGGGTTGGGTGGGGCTGGGGTGTGTGGAGAATTAGAGAACCGGAGAATGTGGTGATTGACGGTGAGACCGAGACGTGTTAGAGTATGTGCGTGCACATGCACCCACACACTCATGTACATGTTTTGTCTGTGAGTCTGTGTGTGGGTGTTTTACTGTTGTGTACGTGTGTGTGTCATGTGTGAGTGTGTACGCTTGTGTGTGAGTGAGAGAGAGAGAGAGAGAGAGAGAAGAGAGGAGAGAGAGAGTGTGTGTGTGTGTGTGTGTGTGTGTGGTGTGTGTGTGTGTGTGTGTGTGTGTGTGGTGTGTGTGTGTGTGTGCGTGCGTGCGTGCTAAATGAGCTGTGTCATTATTAACTAATTTCAAGTAGCAAAACTGCATCAAAACAGTATTGTAATGTTCATGTTATAACTGTTGAAAACTGTATATATTCTTTCTGTTTCAGTGTCAGACAGATGCTGATACATTAATTGCTGCAGCAAAAGCACAGAATGCTGAGCACGTATTGCGGCATTTACAACTGCAGGACCCAGCCTCTTATGAAATAAAGTAAGTGTGTTCTCACAACTTTTCCAGTTAAACAGTTTTTATTTTAACACACTGCATGTTGTACAGTGTGTGTGTGTGTGTGTGTGTGTGTGTGTGTGTGTGTGTGTGTGTGTGTGTGTGGTGTGTGTGTGTGTGTGTGTGTGTGTGTCTCCATTTGACATAGGATAAAGCAAAAATATTGATGGATATGGTACATGTCACTACCCTTGGGGAGTGAGAGAGAAAAGAGAGAGAGAGAGAGGAGAGAGAGAGAGAGAGGAGAGAGAGAGAGAGAGAGAGAGAGAGAGAGAGAGAGAGAGAGAGAGGAGAGAGAGAGAGAGAGAGAGAGAGAGAGAGAGAGAAGAGAGAGAAAAGGGGTTATTTTGATTACCAAAAAAATTTTTAACTGTGTACTTGACAATTTAAAGAATACGTGTTGCATACAATATTAACTTTGATTTTTTTATGTGTTAATTTTTTTTCAACTTATAAGAATTTCATATTTTATTCAATGATTTCCATTTGATTTGTTTGTCAGTATAATTATTATTTAGTTTGATATTATAAGCTGTAGTTCATCACCACTTTGTGTTTCAGTATTATTTTAAATGATTTTTTTTCTTCTTTTTTTATCCATTTATCAAGTACTAGTTGGTGATGTGGTGCATGCTTAATCAGTTATTGTATTTTTGTGTGTATTAGAAAAAAAAAGTTTAATTCCTAATGCGAAAACAGTTCTTGAACCGAGCTTACAACCACACAAAAAGATACTGTTCATGAAAAAAAACGGAAAACAACAATATTGCAGTAATCCACTGGTATGATTTTCAAAAAGAAGAATATGACGGAAACATGAAATATATTAAACTGTATGTAAACAAGTAACCGTGTTTTTTCATGAAGACAATAAATTAACAAAGCAAAAAAATATGTTATTTTTCTTTTTCAAAGAGGAGTACAAAAACTGAAAAAACTTTCCAGTAAAAGTATAAAATTTGGGAGCTTCAGAAGAAAGAAAGAAAAAAAAAGAGTGATAGTGCTTTTAAACCCAGCATTATGTGAATTGCAGTTTTATCAAGCACTAAGTAAGACTGTATGTTTTCAGGTCGGTCTCCGCCCACAAGGTCACGGCCGAAGCCCTGAGTCATCTGCTGTGGGAAGAGTTTACCAACAGCCTTGATCCTGACAGTGCATCTGAAGTGGACATCCTCACAGATAAAATGATTGACATCTTCATCAAAAGACCAAAGGACTTCATTGATGCTGCTTCGGGGTGCAAAGTTGCCAATCTGCTGGATCAGTTTTTTCGATTTTCTTCAAAGGCGTTTAAACTGAACACCCAACCTTTGCATTCTGGTCATGTTATGTGATGATGGTTTGCCTTCTTCAGCAGTTTCTTCGGGCAACCAGAACAGCAAACTGGGATCTCCATCTGCTCTCTGTGGAACAAATGCTGCCTCACTTCTTTGCCTATGACAGAGTGAACTATTCCAGATATCTTCCCTTTGTTATCTGGCTGAAATGAGGAAACTGGAGGTATCACATCCTGCCATTGACAGACAGCTGAAGGATGGTGACTTTGTGTTCAGCGACAAGATCACGCCACTTTCTCACAAACAGCATGTGATCAAGTGATTGAACAAACGATCAACAGGCATTCCAAGACACAGGGTGGGCTGTCTGGCAAGACAAGAAAGAAAGGGGCAGTTCACCCGTTGGATACTTTCTTGTCACATGAGAGCTTACATTACCACAATGTGTGAAGGAATAGCTGCGGCTTGTGAATCAGGAAAGAAAAGAAAAGAAAAGAAGGCCACTGTCAAACTTTCTGAGAATGCAAGAACCAGAAACTGTCACAAAGTACAGGTTGAAGCTGTAATTGACACAGTTCAAAAGATGATCAATCCGTTCCAGCAAACGGATTCCAGACTCATCAACATCTCTTCTGGTGTCATTCCTGCAGCAGATATAGAAGACCTGCTCACTGCCCACAAGAGAGGTAAAAATGCCTTTGAAACCTTCAAGGCTGAAAGACTTGAGACGAATGAAAAGAGCGTCCTGGAGCCCATCAAGACTCAAAAGTTAAAAACGTTTGCAGTCTGTGGCAAACTTGTCAAATGCACTGTGAAGGAGACAGACAATGTTGCACTAAAAAGCCAGCAAATCTCTTCTCACCAGGATGCTGCATTTGGGAAGAACTGACAAGTCCAGTGTCAGAGAGACACTTCACACTCTCTTGTTCCTGTACCACCTTGTCTGGGCCACTATGATGGCTCAATGATTAAGACCAACAAAGCCAAACTTCTTCAGGTGTTTGACAGTATGGAAAGAAAAGAAGATAATCAACTTTCAGCCAATGCTGTCATCTTTGATGGCATGGCTTTAATACAAGCAACAAATGTCAAAGGTCTGCAGACTTTCTCCGAGTTCTCTTTGGAACTTCTGCAGAGAGTGGTTAATGATGCAGTTCGCCATGGCGCAGACAGGGCTGATTTTGTTCTGGACACATTTCCCCGGTGAAAGCATCAAGAATGGAGAAAGGCAACGCCGTGCTGCAAAAGGAGTTTCCACCATGAAGATTGTCAATGGATCTCAGCAACTTCCCAGGCAGTGGAAGAAATATCTTTCCAGTGGAATAAACAAGAACAACCTTGCAGACTTTCTGTTTAAAGACTGGAGTCAGCAAAAGAGTGCAGTTTACTTTGTATGTTACTCATGGGAATCTGTGTCATGTGATTCAGAGCTCTGGTGATATTGTCACTTCAGCCATTGTCCCAGATTTAGAATCAGACCATGAAGAAGCGGACACAAGACTGCTTCTTCATGCTTGCATGCCAGCAGAACGCATCGGGTTGTGAACATCAAAAGCCCTGATACAGATGTGGCAATCATTGCTGCTTCTGTCTGTGAACAAATAGATGCAGACCTGTACATCACTCTGCATCAAACAGGTGTCTGGACTTGAATGCAGTCAAGCAGCTCTTGCCATCCACCTTTTTGTCTGCACTCGTTGGTCTTCATGTGTTCACTGGCTGCGACAGCGTTAGTGCTTTCAGTGGCAAGGGAAAGCTGAAAGCTCTGCATCTGATGAAATCCAGTGCAGATTTCCAGGATGCTTTCATGAAGATAGGGAAAGACTGGATGCCTGAAGACAGTGTGTTTGCAACTATTGAGAAGTTTGTGTGTGCCTTGTATGGTCAAGCCAAGTGTGCGGATCAAGTCAATACTGCCCGTTACAACCTGTTCTGTTTGGGCACTGTTAATGACAGATCTTTTCCACCAAATCAAGACTGCCTCAAACAACATCTTCTGAGGGCCCAACTACCAAGTAGCTATTCAACGGCGCTGTTTGCAAGCGAAAATATGTGCACCATCACCAGTGGGAAAAGGAGGGACAACTGAGGATGGCTAACTTTTTTTTCCTGGACAACGAACATTCTTGCCCCCCCAAATCTTCTGTCCATCATTTCCCTGCAAGTGCAAGAAGACACACTGTGTGGGTGATGCCTGCAGCTGCAGAAAAAATGGACTGAACTGCAGTGAAATGTGTGGCTGTTGTTCTGTAAGAACAGATTTGACACTGACAGTGAGAGCTGTGTTGCTGTCTCAGACCCAGACTCAAGTGGCAGTGACTCAGATCACCACAGTACGGATAATCATTGGGATTCGGACACTGAAGCTGGTGAGGACATGGACCTCTGAGCTGAAAGGTATGTTCTTTACAAAAATTTTGTACTGAAATTACATGTTTTTCATGGATCCTTGAATGGCACAAGGTAACAGTATTCCAATCGTTGACATTTTACTGATTCCGCACTTGGTTTCATTCCTAAATGGCATATCCA
>CM031618.1:16560190-16581469 GCA_018398815.1 Conus ventricosus
AGACCTTGGGGTCATTAAACAGACTGTCTCCATGGAAGTCACATATAGTGTTGAAAGGGCTGCCGGCATACAGTCTAGTTGTCAAAATCTTCTTGATGAGAAAAGTCATATGATCTGCGAAGATGCTGAAGTAATAGGAACAAATGTGGCTGGGTTTGCTGCTGTGAAGTATGGGCCTCTCTATTACAGCAGCTTGAGAAAGGCAAAACTTGGCATTGAAGAGGAACAGAGGTAACTCCGACCAACTCTGCAGTTGTCTGAAGAGAATAAGAAGGAACTGAACAGGTGGATTGTCAATGTGAAGGATACAGAGAATGACATTAGCATCACTGAGCCAGTATGATTATCACCACTGATACCAGTGACACAGGTTGGGGGTCTTGGAGGTGTGAGTATGAAGGTTCAGCCTTAGATGGACGATGGTTGCCGCATGACAAAGTCTTTCACATTAACCATTTAGAATTGAAAGCTGTCTTACTTGCTTTGGAATTATTTCAGAGAAAGCTGGAAAACAAACGTGTCCTGACAATTATAGACAATGCAACAGCAGTCAGCTTCATCTATTGCATGGGGACAAACCATTCAGCTGCTTGCAATGGCATCACATTTGCAATCTGGTCATGGTATACTGCTACGAATATCTGGATAGTGCAGCGTATGTTCCTGGGAAGCAGAACAGCACAGTCGACAAGGAGTCCTAACGCCAGAACACGGATGCAGAGTGCAAACTGGATCAGTAGGCTCAGTAAATTGCCTTCTACAGCTCAGAGCTTCTCCAGAAAAAAAAAATGACTTCTTTGCTTCCTTCGTTGAACTTTCAAATGCAGCGATATATTTCACATAGGCCGGATCCAGAAGCTGACATAACAGTCTTGCTTTCTCCATCTCTTAGGAGCATTTACAGAGATATGCATCTCCACCTAACAGCATCATAGAACTAGTGCTGCAGAAGATTCAGAGAAACCATGCCAGGAGGGATAATTATGATACCCAACTGGCCGACACAGCCGTGGTTTACTATTAAATGTCTTTTCTGCTACCCACCATTGGAACTCAGGTGCAGACACTCAGAGTAGGTCATCCTCTCTTTCAGAAGGGTCGGCTGAACCTGCCTGTCTGCAAGATCTAAGCAACCATTTCTCAGGTTCTGGCTTGTCAGAAGATTCTGTTGCTGTAACCATGGATTCATGGAGACTCAGCACCCATAACTCCTACATCACCTACATTTTAATAAAGACAGAAATTTGTAAGCATAAATAAAATCAGTGCTCCTACTCATGTGCATGGAACGATTGTTTTGGCAGAACTGTATGCATACTGCAGGTGCTAGTTATAATAGTGTTAACCTACCCAGGAGTGCTGCTTTAACATGCCTTTATCCTGATAACGCAGAAACAATAGGTCAACACCCTCAAAGACCATCACTCCACAGTGCTGTAACACAAGGGATGTAGACATAGTCATCGATATGTTAGCACATTAGCCAGATGCGAAACAGCTCAGTTTTCTGAAACTGACACTTACAAGTTTTATGTTACTTGCTTTGTCCTCTGGTCAGGGTTTGTAGTCTTAGTGTTGATTGCGTAAAAACCCATGACTCTAATGTGTACTTCCATATAACTCTCTTTCAAATCAAACAAAACCACGACCTTTAGTCATATTTTGTTTTGAAAACAAGAGATTGTGTCCTGTTCACCACCTTTAACAGTATTAAACAAACTAAACAAACAAACAAAAAACAAACAAACACAAATGAATGCCAATCTACGAACTGGGAAAGCGCCATTCATCAGTTGCACCAGTAAAAAAAAGAGACAGCATTTTTCGTCGCATGAAATATATGCTGGTCATGGAAGGAATAAACACACTCACAGCATTAGGCTGCCAGTACTTTTTTTTCTGCATTAAGCAGAGGTGTGCCTATAGACAGCATCCTTCAAGCAGGAGGATGGTCAAACAGGAACACATTTTCAAGTTTCTCTCACCGGATCTTTGAACTAATGAAGATGAAAACGGTGCTTCTGTGAGAATTGAAAGGTTTTGTTGTTGTTGTTGTTGTTGTTGTTTGTTTTTCTTTTCTCCTGTCTGTGCTGCACACATTTGTAGACAAAGAGAGACAACTCACATTGTGAGCCTATTGCCTTTCACTGACTGGAGTGCAAAGGAATAACGTGCGATTCCCGACCCTTAAATTTCCATCTGTATACATCTGATCAATCAGAAAACGAGGAATAATTGGAAACGTAACAACGTTGAAAGAAGTTGAAGTTTAATGGAAGGAAATGGAAGTTGAAGTTTAGTGGAGATTCTTTCGAGGATGCTGTTGGGTAGAGGTATGTTTGTATCCACACATCAGCAACTCGAGGTACTTCCATTGAACCCTCCATTCTGAGTATGTTCTCGGGGACCACACGAAGCCGACGTCTGCGGTATTGCATCTCTTGGGAGATCCAGGTAAAGGTTGTTCTGCACAATTCTTAGCCGCTGACAATAATTGGGTTATTGAACAGCAGGGCTGACCACCCAGACATATCTTTGATCTCCCTTGCATCCTTGAATAGATCCTCAAGCATACGCTCAAAGATTGTCCCCTACAGTTTATACTGCTTGCATGTTTTTAGCTTTTCACCAACTTTTCTTCCCTCCAGACTTTCGTTTTGTTTCATTTACTACCCTACGCTGGCTGCTTTGGGAGTGCTGTTGGATTCGTTTTTGAACCCTTGGTGGTGAGAACACCGCAGAGTTATGGACTGTGGTGTGTCTCTATATGACGCAAGAGCACAGACACAATCAGCCGTGTATCCCTGATGAGTCCGATTCAGCAGACGGAAGATCTAGAAGCAGGCAAAATAAATCCATTTGTTTTCGAGGGGGATTATTATGGTCTACTCATGCAGCTAGTGAAGGGTTTTCATAATTACATTATATTTGTTTAATTTCATGTTTCCCGTCTGTTTAATCTGATCTCCCCCCTCACAACCCCCTTTTTTATTTAAAGTTTAAATCTTTACCAAATCATTGCTCTACCGATGGAAGAATTGTTAGCTTGCTTTTATTTTCCCCCTACTATATAATTGTTCAGCTGTGCGCACACAACACACACACACACACACACACACACACACACACACACACACACACACACACAATATATATATATATATATATATAATATATATATATATATATATATATATATATATATATATATATATATATATATATATATATTATATATACTGAAAAAGGCACATTCTAAAATCCACGTAAGGTCGTGCACATTAGGAGCGTTTTGCCGTTTGTTAAAGTCAAACCCCAAAATTTACACTAATGCGTATAAACCAAACCTGTGAGGACAAGCGATACCACTGCTGAAGGCTTGTTTGCAAAAAAACACAAAACAAATCTGTGTGAAGACCTGGCTAGTGTTTTGTATTCAAATGTTTTTGTTGTTTTTTTAAATGAAAAAACATACGTGAAACTGTGTTAAGCAGATACTGCTTTCATGTAGATTACACCAAATTTAGTTGTCAGTTAAAAGGGGAACTATCCTGTGTATTGACGTTGCGTAAGAGACAGTATGACATTGAATGTTGTTAATGTTTAGTCCACGCCACCTTGTGAGGAAGAACAGTCGTCAAAACAATATCTGAAAAGACTTGGCGGACGTGTAGTATTTGTGTTGCCCTTACGGTAAGTAGGCAGGGATCGTGCATGCTTATCGCTTGCATTATTTCCCTTGGTGAGCAAAACTGTGCGCTGTTAAACTAATTTAGACTGTTTCTGTCTTAAATCCACTGGTCTTAAATTAAAAAAAGAGCAAAATAAATGAAAGAATGTTCACTCCAGTCGTGCCTTAAAAAGTGTTTTGTTGTTGTTGTTGTTGTTGTTGTTGTTTTTATGAATGAACTGGTGCATGTTGCAGGTGTTAAAAAAATACTATAGGTGTGTTTTTGGACGCGTTTCACCCATACAACACACACACCATTGATTTCTTGGAATTTGCCACCTAGACTGCAAGAGGGATTTTTTAATTTTTATTTATTTTTATTTTTTTTTAAACGGAGTGAGTGAAGGCGGAAAATGAATCAAAATTTGGTAAGTGAGGGGGTTAGTTACCGCCAAGGACACAGACACACAGAGTACAGAACTAGACAATAGTCTAGTCCTGTACTCTGTGTGTCTGTGTCCTTGGCAGACACTAGTCTAGTCCTGTGCTCTGTTTGTCTGTGTCCTTGGCGGTAACTAACCCCATCTCTTTCCAAATTTTGCAAGAGGGGATGATAGGGCAAGAAAAATGCAGGATGTCGGTAGGAGAGAGAGGGAGGGAATGTAGGAAGTGCGGGAGTGGTGGGGGTGGGGGGGCATCAGATATACTGCCATGTTGGTGGAAGTGTGTTGAGCCACACAACCGCTTATTTTTCTCGGAGTTCGTCTGCACGACAGAACTAGGGACTGTATATATTTCCCCCCTCTTTTGTGTGAATGAAAAAAAAAAATTATCGGAGTGTTGTGTACCAAATGTAAAACAAGTGCTATCAGCAGTTACATCTTGTCATCGAAAAGTGCTGAGGACAAAAAAAACAAGAAGAAGAAGAAGAAGAAGAAGAAGAAGAAGAAAAGAAGAAGAAGAAGAAGAAGAAGAGAACAACAACAACAAACAACAACAACACACACACACACACACACACACACACACAACACACACACACACACACACACACACACACACACACACACACACACACACTGGGTGCTTTCAGCAGTTACATCTTGCTATCAACTGTCACCACCGTGGTCCTATCACAAGACCGAAGTACCCCAAAACGTGCTGAGAATGGAGAGAACAGAAAAGGCGACTTTTAACTCACTTTCGCCCTCAACCAGTTTTCGGGCGAAAGTGACCTAAAAGCCGCCTTTCCTGTTCTCTGACAAGTAAGACTTCAATAACCAAAAAATAACGATTATCTACAAACAGACATACTGTGTAGGGTTATTCCGTTTTCAATACTAATTTACTAAACTTTTCAGATTTTAGTTTTTGTTTAATCCTGTGTTTTTCCTGGTCATTTTCAATAACATCATTTTCACGCAAACATTCATCAAATGCATCTCTGTCTTTCATGTGAAATAAAACTACAGTCTTTAACTGTTCTCTAAAGTCTTTTAAAACCGAGTTATATTTTTGGCATAAAATCCACACACTTATCCCAGCATGTCTTCCACTGAAAGCTAGTTTTCGACAGTGTTTCTCTTTTTAACTATGTCTCTTTCTGCTGAACAGTCATCTATAATAAATAGTGTCTGCGGTTCCTTCAAACAATATAAAAAAGCGTTCTAGACACTTACTCAGTTTATTGCTAGGATTAACTAAAAATATGTTATCATCAGTCCATATAAACCTTCTATCATGATATGCTTTGTTCCATTTAAGTGTTGGGCAGAAAATCACAATATGATCAAAATTATAACGATAAACTGTTTGTAACAGGTTGAGGATAAATATTGTTTTTCCACAACCAGTTTGTCCACAAATTAATGAACAATGAGGGGTTTTGTCATAAAGTTTAACTGCTCCATAGTTTTATAATAGAATTTAATCTAATTCAGTTATTATGTTTATCATACTCTCTGTTAGAACCTGTTCAGTATAATAAATCCTATGAGGCCTAAATGTGTAACATTAATCCAATTCAGTTCTGTAAGATTGTTTCTATTTAAGTCAACATCGATTTTGTTGCTTGTTGTTATGACCTTAACATCCTCACCATTGTGAAGAACGACGATGGTAACTTTAAGATGTTTAACGTCTAAGTTTTGCCAGCTAATATTAATTCCTTTTATAAGTATGTCACTAACGCCCACAACCCCATCCCTCTCCACATCTTTAAAGACAGAAATTTCAAATATAATTGTGAACGTGTCTCCTAATTTTCTGCTTGGAAAGAACTGTAATTTTGTAGAAGCTTTCTTTAAAACCGTTTCTCTTCTGTGGAGGATGTACTGTTTTTTCCCATACGGGGATATTTCAATCTCTTTCCGACTATTGTCGTCCGGCATAAGACTTACATGTAAAGGGCCAGAGTGAATGCTTTTCTGAAACTTTTTTGACGGCTGAAAAATGTAAATGGGCTTATGAATTCAAATTTTATTTCCCATTCTAAATATGGTTCTAAGTGCCATTTGCTGTCAGGTTTTCGAACTATTTTATATTCATACTGGCCAGCATTATTTGCTTCTACATTGCGTAGTTGTTCTAGTTTAGGAAACTTTTTGTTGTCGCTAACCTCTTTGCGTTTATAATCACCATCTTTAGTGTACTCAAACCCATACAAAGTGCCTATTTCACCATTCTGTTCAAAGTCCACAACGTCTGCAAGGTCTTTTAATTCTAAAGTTATACACCTCACAGGCGCTAATGTAACTCCCGGTTCTTCTGGCCCCCGCGACATTTTTTTAGTACAGTTTATTATTTTATTTCCAAAACAATGTGCAGGTTATCACATTTTACGACTTTCCCCGTTTTGTCTTTGATTTTTATATTAAATGATCCAACCCTCCCACAAACTAATCTTTAAACTGTAAATTAGGGAATTGTATAATTTCATAATCGCAATATGCAGCTTTCCCTGACGGAAGAGCTCTTAAAACATTTGAGAGCCTTCCATCATATAAGTTTTCATCAGTGCTCAGCTCATCTAAATGAACATAGAGTAATGAATATAATGCAAGATTGAGCGGACTTTCCCCTCATAAGTAGTTTTGTCTGGTGTAACACTAAAACTATGAGCGTCCTGACTGTCAGTTGCAAAGCCTAACATTTTAGCTAGCTCGTTATCAAAATCGTAACTTGCTGCTCAGGCTTGAATGTTAACATTGTTTTTAGATTTGCATTGTTAAGTTTGAGAGTAATGTCTAAGTTACTCATTGCTTCTTTAGTGAGCAAAACCCGTATAACCATCAGTATTGTTAACTGTTTAACTTCGTCCTCTTCCCCTTTCATATTTTTTAATCTTATTATTCCCCTTGGCTTCAGTTATATTAAACCATACGACTTTGTAGAATATTTCATGGAGTGCGACCATTTTGGTTCCGCAATCGTTATCAATAGCATGTTTTAAAGACGGAGAACTGTCTTGAGTTGTTATTGTTACAAACATTTTTTAAACAAAATAAAAATGAGTGCGTTCAAATATACTAAAGGTGCAAAATATTCTGTTGGGCGGCACTACAATCTTAAAAATATAGCAACTGATACTCTTGACATTGCTGTGACCCAGACTGTCACTTTTCATAAAAAGGTGAGTACTCCATTAAGCAGATATCTTAACCCTCCTATTAAAAAAGACTATATCCCGAAAGTGTGGTTTAGTCATCCAATGCAGTTTTATCAAAACCAGTTAAACTTTGCTGTGTTTTGTGCATCAACTGGGTGTGGAGTATCGTATGCTAATCATTTAAATCATCCTGATCCTTTGGTGAGGTCAGTGTACAGATTTCATTTTTATTACACCTTCAGACGTATTTTGACTGAACTGCGAGCGCCATTGCCAAATGACAAACCGTTTAATCCATTCAGCAACCAAATAGACATGAAGGCTTTTGAAAGGATTTGTAACGAATTCAATATTAATGTTAAGACAGACTTTAGACAAAAGTCGGATCTTAATCATGGCTTAGGCACCCCTTATTTTTGGGGCGTGCACAGAAAGTATAAGTATGACTGGAATCCTCCTTATACATCTTTCTCTTCAGGCACGACTGTTCACCTCGGGTCCATAGAGCAAGAGCATAAAACAGCATGGACAACATTTATCTTAGACATATCTGAGGGCTTAACTAAAGCGGGAATAGAACGAATAAACGACTCTATTCGTACTTACGTTTGGTGTTTGCTAGGTTCGCAAGCACAAGCGAGATCGAGCATAAATGATCCTTCTACTGGCTTTGACGCACAAAAACAATACTTAGCAAATTTAGAGGACGCCATTAATTCTACAGTCGATTTACCTTCAAGTATTAAAAGGTACCAAAATGTTTTACAATACGCAAGATCGAAAGTAGACTTTGCTGTTGGCACTGGTTTATACATGCTGCCTTCTGACCTCAGACTCCAGGTAGGAACAATAATAAACTACAACAATGAAATCCTTGTAGCAGGCAATGAACAGAAGGTTGGGAAAAACGACATAAATTCTGAGCCAGTAATATTACAAACAATAAAAAAAACACCCAAGATTAAGTCATCCAATCCCCGAGGTCCAAAGCCCGAAGACTGTTGAAGACGTGGACTTTGTTCGCGATGACCATGTAATATGAAAAGACAGCGCTAGTTGTTGGATTAACTGTCCTAGGATTACTTGGTCTTTATCTTACTAAATAGTAACCCAACTATTAAGAGAACTAATGCCCATAAGTGCTCGGCCATAAAGCCAACTACTTTGCTTGCAGTAGACAAAAGCCAGCTAATAACACTCCCTAATATACCTGGCAAAGAGTCTATAGCTTTTACCGCTATTTTTTTTTTAATAAACTCGCAAGATGATCAAGCTGTTTATTTTACCCATGATTTATCAGGAGATGGCGATGGAGGCACTGAACTTTGCCCTCCACCACCGCCCGTAATAGCCATCACCAGTGTACTTATTGCAAATCCTAAGGCAGTTATAACGCTTGCTAATGTAACTCCCTGCTCTCTAAACAGTGTTCTTCTTATTCGTTCTGCTAGCGTAGTGTCTTCATATAAATTTTTTCGATAGTTTCTCTTATTCTATTCACTTGAGTTCGTAATAGTCTCGGTTAGTAGTCAGCACTTCTAGTCTTGCTGATCTTTCTTGCTCAAGATTTTTTAGTCTTTGGGCTATTCTTTCTTTAATATCACGCCCTACGATGCGGCCGTCAGTCTCAGCGAGTTTTTCTTTTTCTCTTTTTATATGCCCATACTAGTTCGCCTAGTTTTGCTACATTGTTTGTTAATTCGCCTTTGATGGTTGTTAAAGTACGATCAAGGCTAATAATTCTCTTCATAGGTCTTAGCGGCGGATCGTGCATAGTATTTAATGCTGTTTTCTTCTTCTTCAGTGAGTTCTGCTACTGTATTTCTTACTTCGTCCACTGTTTGAATTAAATCTTCATGTGGCGTGTTTTTGTATTTGGTTATCTGTTGGGAGTTTTTGTTGTGCGTTTTGAACTTTAGCAACTTCATCCGGACCTAATTTTGGTTTAGTAAAGCCAAGGCGATTCTGCTCGCTCACACGGAGCCTTTGTTTAATTGTAGTCATGCCTACAAACTTTGATGCGTCTCGTTTATCCGTAGGCGGGACACGTTCTCCTTTGTCGTTTTTAAAATACAAATGGTTATCTTTTAGTTCAAAATCATCAGGGTATATAGTTTCAGGAGGTTCTAGTTCTAGACTTTGGTATAATGATCTGACTTTACTTTCTGTTAATTCACGCCTTTGCTCCCCTTCAGCTATTTCATCCTCCAATGAGATCTCCGAGCGATGCTGTGTCAAAGGAGTTCTTTCATCCATGCCGGCGTCTACAGGATCAATATCATAATCTCCAAAGTCAATTCCCGCCATGTTTTTAAATAATTAACTTTTTATTTTTTTTATAAAAATGTCACAAGTATATGGCTCGATTCTTGACCCGAATAGAAAGCTGAAAGAACCCCATGGCGTGAAGGGAAATAAACGGAATATTACTGTTCCAAATAATCCATCTACTATTGATGCGGATCAAATTCTTACTGTTAAATTTCCAGACCTAGGAGCGGATGATTTGATTGTGCCAGGCTCTGCACGGCTTACTTTCAAAATAGAACTCAAATCAGAAACAGACCCAAACAGGACAGTTGTCCAGAATTTGGGACGGGCAATCGTTAAGAAAATTTCTATAAAACTTGAGGGGAAAGAAGTATTTTTCTTTACACAATGCAGACATATTTTTAAACCTATTCTGATCTATGGCTAACCGCGAATGAAAGGGAGGATCTTGCATTTCAAGGAATCGAAAATGAAGAAGCACTAAAACATAGAATAGGCGCTGAAGATGCTAAAGACGGCAAAAAGCATGAAGCAGTAAGTTATGCGTTTGGAAATCGCTTTTCCATTCCCCTAGATTTTGAGTTGTTAAAGGCGCATGCCCCATACTTACAAGGGGCATTAAAAGACAGATTGTCATACGAACTAACTTTTAATGACTACAAACGTGTTATCAGATCAACAGACACCGAAGCAAAGTACAGCATTTCTGACATCTCATTAGAGTTTGATGTTGTTAGCAACTCTAATTTAGCAAGGCTGATTGAGCAACAATATGAGTCACAATTAGTAATATATTACGAAAACGCGCGTCATCATTCAACATATCCTAAAAGCAGGGCAGACGCTATATGAATTTTAATCTTAGTGTCGCAGCAAAATCGCTTAAAGGTATTTATTGCTGTGTGAAGATGAAGTACCATTTGCAAGAGCAAGTGAAAAGTTTTTTAATCCAAAAATAACGAAAGTGCAATGTACAATTGATGGTAGTCCTAACCAAATCTATGCTAGTGGACTTAGACCTTATCATCATTTTGACGAAATAAGAAAATTGTTTGGGGGTGGGAGGGGTAGAAGTCCAACAGCAGACCTTGCGTCTAAAGATCTACACCTTCACAGTGTTAGGCTTGATGATTATTTAACATCAAAATACGGTTTATGGATTGACCTAAGGTCAACAGAGGATAATCAGTTGCATGGAAGTGGGAGAATGGTTAAAGACGTAAACATTCAAATTGAGAAAGAAAAAGAAGCCGATAAACCACTTAATGTACATTTGTTTTTATTAATTGATACACAGCTGAATATACAAAGAAAAGATTAGACTTTGTAGAATACTAAATTATTTTTCATTTAAAAAAGCATGTCTGTTCAAGTTTATCCAAATGTGCCTACAGCGCCAGAGTCTCCAAGAGAAGAGATAGTAGAAACCCCCGGCATAAAAACCTTTAGATTAACTAACATTACACAAATGCTACAAAAACTAGAGCAGGACCTTTCAAAATACAGCAAAACCAAACGAAGGTATTCTGCTGCCTTTAATGCTGTTACCTATGTTAATACTGGAGCTTCAACTATAAGTGCTGCATCAGCAGGAAACGAGTGTTGGTCTCTTAGCAACAGGTGTTGGTGCACCTGCAGCTTTACCTCTAGGTGGTTTGTCTTTAGCTCTTGGCCTGTGTTCATTAGCTGTAGGTGCTGCAGCAAAAAATTAAAAACTAAACTCCAAAAGCACACAGCTATAGTTCAACTAATAACAGCTAAACTTAGTTCCTTTAAGCTGATTATAAATAAAGCACTAGCTGACTCAAACATCACGGATGAAGAATTTAATCGTTTACAGGCCGATTTTGATGACTACAAAAGACAAAAGTTTGATCTTCAAAGAAAGGCGAGGACAAGTTTTTCTCAACAGCCAGACGCCGAGCAGATAAAAAAGGAATGCTTAAAAAAAGTAAACGAAACATTAAACTCTGCTCTAAACAGCTCACATTAACAACGCCAAAGGGTGTTTATACTTTAGTTTATGAGTCCAAGCGCAAAAAGACCATCGATATTGATTAATTATTTTTTTGATTTAAATAAATATTTTGAGTTAGAAAAGAAACTCAGCATGGATAAAATATATGAAGGTCCAGACGAATTGTTTGAAGCAATGCAAGAAGATTTATCAAGAGCACTGAATGATATTGATTTAGAAGTCATTGATCCAGCAAGCGTACGGGCAAGTGTTGGTCATGCTATTTCTCAAGTTCCAGGTAAACTGACAATAGACCCTCCAGTTAAAGTAATGTTAGCTGTTTTAATCGACTATATAACAATAAATGAAGAAAACCTAGAAGTCTGGGTCTCGACTAAACAGCAGACTATTCTTTCCTCTAATGACTTAACACCCGGTTGGGCAGACCAGCTGCTTACACAGTTTTGATGTGGCCGCTGAAGAAGCCAAAATGAGAGGCTCTGGTTGGTCAGAGGGTAGAAGTCCTAGAGATCAGATTAAAACAGGCTAAGTATGCGCCGATTGTAGGCAGGTCTTACATTCCGCTGCCTCCAGCATTAGTTGCAAAAAGAGCAGTTTTAAACATAAAGAATACAGACAACAAATGTTTTATGTGGTGTGTTCTCGCAAGGCTGCATCACGCCCGCAAAAACGCAGAGAGAGTGTCTAACTATCACCCTTACATCAATGATCTTAACTTTAGTGGAATATCCTTTCCTGTTAGCGTGGATTCCATTGATCAGTTTGAAGAACAAAACAAACCATAACTGTTAATATCTACACATGGGATGAGGAAACAAATCTACAGCCTATTAGAGTGTCCAAGAACAGTCCAACAATAGGCGAGCCAGACAAAAATCATGTTGACTTACTACTGATGTTTTCACCACAGGGCTGCCGCATTACACATTGATACGAACAATGAGTAGATTATTGCGGCATACTTCAAAGCATAAAAATAAACAAGAATTCTGTAGAAAATGTTTAACAAGAATTCCATCTGTGCAAGCCGCGAGTGAACATATAAAACATTGTATTAACCCAGTTGACTGTAATACGGAACTAATTACGCCCCCAGAAGGCAGTAAAGTTAGTTTTAAGAACTGGAAACGGATGCAAAATTCTCCATATGTTGTTTACGCAGACTTCGAGTCGCTTATTGTTCCTTATAAAGGGCCAGCGCCACAAAAACTTCGAAAAAACAGTCTTAATGAGTAATCATCAATTTGTTCATTTGCCTTCATTATTGTTAGGTCGGATGGCGCTCATTCAGCACCAGAATTATATAGAGGGGCCTAATGCTGCAGAATACTTCTTAAAACGCATGCAGCAAGTGCGTAAACGCCTGTTCTAATAATCTGAATTTATCTGAAATCACGATGACGCCTGAAGATCAACACAGTATAAATCAGCCACACATTGTTGGATTTGTGGTTTAGAACTCAGTGAAGAAGCCATCCAAAAGTAAGAGACCATGATCACATTAGTGGAAAGTTCAGAGAGCAGCACATAGTAAATGCAATCTTCAATTAAAGTTTGAACCAAAGACATGGAAGCTGCCTATATTCTTTCACAACTTGCGAGGTTACGACTCTCACCTAATAATGAAAGCAGTGGGCGATGCCTTCAGGGTAACATGCATTGCACAGTCATCAGAAAAGTACATGTGTTTCACATTTAAATAACATGTCTTTTTATGACTCTATGCAGCACATGATGGGATCGTTAGAGTCCCTAGCTATGTCCTTAAAGTCCTGCCCAATAACGGAAGAATATTTTGACCCAACACTTGTTAGAAAGGGCGTTTACCCTTATGAGTACATGAACAGTTGGGAAAGGTTTGACGAATATACACTTCCCCTAAAGGCGCGTTCTTTTCTAGTCTTAGAGGAAAGGACATCAGTGACTCCGATTACCAGCATGCTCAAGATGCGTGGCAGAAGTTAGAGTGTAAAACGATGGGAGACTATCATGACTCCTACTTGATGGCAGATGTATGTTTGTTGGCGGACGTCTTTGAAAATTATAGAAAGACCTGCATGAAACATTACAGTTTGGATCCTGCGCATTACATTTCTGCGCCCGGGATGAGTTGGGATGCTTTCTTAAAGTTTACTGGAGTACAGATTGATTTATTGTCTGACCTACCAATGATTCAGATGATTGAAAACGGATTGCGTGGAGGAATTAGTATGGCGTCGCATCATTACTGTAAAGCAAACAACAAATACCTAGATGATTATGATCCGAGTAAAAGGTCTAACTATCTCATGTATTTAGATGCAAACAATCTGTATTGGTTGGGCTATGGCGCAATCACTTCCATTACGTAACTTTAAAATGTACACAGGTACAAATAATATCAAAAGGCATTAAAGTGGTTGAGCAGTTTAACGCCGGGTCAACAGCGCGGATACATTCTAGAAGTTGACTTAGAATATCCTCATGAACTCCATGACCTGCATAATGACTATCCGTTAGCAGCAGAAAGCCTAAAGATGAATCCAAGAGAGCCACCTAAACTTGTGCCTAATCTTCGGGGCAAAAAAAATTATGTCTGTCATTACAGACTTCTACAATTTTATTTAAGACATGGTTTGAAGTTGAGAGCTGTTCATCGTATAATTGCTTTTGATCAAGAACAGTTCATGAAACCATACATCATGAAGAACACTGATCTCAGAACTAAATCCACAGATGCTTCGGAAAAGACTTTTTTTAAGCTGATGAACAACAGCTGTTTTGGAAAGACTATGGAGAATCCGTACAAGCGCAAAGATGTTAGATTAGTCACCAAAGAGAACGATGCAATTAAGCTGACTTCTAAACCAAATTACAGGACTTTAGAAGATTTCATGATCAGCTTGTTGGCATAATGATGAAAAAAAAGAAAGTCAAATTGGACAAACCCGTTTTTTATTGGGTTTACTGTTTTAGAATTATCAAAGCTTTTGATGTTAGAATTTCTTTATGACTACTTTAAACCCTTGTATCCAGAGTCCAGAGTACTTTACACAGATACAAACAGTTTTGTTATAAATATCCCTACTGAAAACGTCTATAAAGACATGGAATTAGAAGTAGCTAAAGGGCATGCGGATGGTACGACACATCTGATTATCCTAAAGATTCGCCTTTGCATTCAATTACTAACAAGAAGGTTTTAGGAAAGATGAAGGATGAATTATCTGGAAAGGTGATTAAAGAGTTTGCTGGATTAAGGTAAAAAATGTACAGTATTTCGAGCCAGGTGAAAACTATCAAAAAAGCAAAGGGAATATCCCGCAGTGTTGTGCAGTCAAACATATCACATGACAACTACAAAGAAGCATTGTTTGACAATAAGACTTTTCATCATGACAACGTAAAACTGCGATCTAATCTACATGAGATCAACAC
Source organism: Conus ventricosus (assembly GCA_018398815.1). Taxonomy (NCBI): domain Eukaryota; kingdom Metazoa; phylum Mollusca; class Gastropoda; order Neogastropoda; family Conidae; genus Conus; species Conus ventricosus. Next base: position 16,575,134 of record CM031618.1, read on the forward strand.
AACGGTTGTAACAAAGAAGTCATTAGATAGAACAAACACAAAACGTGTGTTTGTTAATCCAGAGTTTTCATATGCATATGGACATTGGAGAACCGTAAATTAATTAAAGCGGAACTGTGTCTGGTGGGATTATCTGCAGTTCTTCTTTTACAAAAGATCTTTGAGGAGCTGGTTGTTTTGTCGTGTCAGTTTCTCGTAAATAATACACGGGCGGATTCATCTTTACAATTCTTTTTATTTCTACGGATCAACACTCCAAACTGGATCGGTGCCTGATGTGAGTGTCCCTTCTGCTTCCCCCGGTAAATAAAGGTACCTTACTTTTAAACCAAACGGTAATAGTTTGCTGGGTGTACTAGAGTCTTCAGCAACATTTATTGTTTTTCTTTTGATTGCTTGTACTGGTTTTAGCCCTTTAAATTCTCATTATTCATTGCGCGCAAAACTGAGGGCAGTCTTCTAACCCATTCTGTGTTGCGAGAATTGTCAATCAGCTCTCTGTGATACTGGTAAGAAAAAAGTCTTTCAGCTAACTGTTTGTTAAAGTTTTCGACTAAAGCCTGTGATCTGTGAACTCCTGGAATGCCTCTTTTAATGGTAACTCTATGTTTTCAACAATAATTGATTCACTTGGCCTTTAAATTCTTTTCCATCATCGACTTGAATCATGCGAGGATAAGTTAAGGGGCCTCGTTGGTATATCAGTTGTATAGCGACAGCAACAGCAGAAGCACTCTTTTGCGTTAATGGTTCCGCATCTTTGTATCTTGAAGCTATGTCAATGACTGTGAGTGCGTACTTAAATCTTTTTCGTCTAATCGTATCATGGGGTAAATATAGAAGATCCATTTGATTGGTGTCGTTTGTCGTTATATTCACAAAGTGGGGTCTCTGTATTCGCCTAGGCGCAGGTAAATAAATTTGCCAAATCGCTTGTTTAGATAACCATTCCTTTGCTGTTGTTCGCTGACTCCCGCTGCTGGCTTAGCTTTTAATTGCCGTAATTCGCTTCCAATATCCTTTTGGCGAATAATAGATTTTGTTTCATTTTTTATTCAGCCAATATTATGCGCAACAAAATACACAACGGTCTGCCAAAGACGATAAACGCGATTTCTTGCATCTTTTTGTTTTTCTGATGGATGATAAAAGTCACTGAATTTTGGTGGGGCAATGCCTGGATTGGTTTGTCCGTTACAAGATAATATTCTTTTATCGCTTGATCAACATCTTTAAATGTGTAAGCTGCATGCCCCTGTTTTTCAGTGTGTTATTAATAAAATCTAACTGCTCAATTCTCTGCTTTTCATAGCGATCTTGTGCTGCGGCTAGTTGCTCCACAGCTTTGTTATGTCTTTTTCTCTCGCCGTCATCCCGTAGTTTACTAAATGCGTAATTACTTCTGCTAAAAGCAAGCGCATTCACCACAGCGCCGCCTATCATCATTACGAGTGAAGCCATTTTTTATAAATGTATTTTTTTTACAATTTAATATTCTCTGGAATTATTCCTTGCTTAACTAGAAAATCTTTCGTAGCGAACGAAGCTGTAATAATAGCGATTAGCTTTGCTGAATCCTCAAAGTCTAGTTTGCCAAGATCTGCCGGTTTATTTTTAACAGGCTTTTACCAAGCATTGAGTATCCTACACTTAGGCCTCCAATAACAGCAGAATGGTATACAAGGTTGGCAATAGTTTTTTCGGTGCTCATTTTAAAAAATAAAATAATTATAATTAATAAAAAACATGAACAGCGATGATCTGCTAGAGCTACAGAGCGGCCTACACAGTCTTGGACTTACAAATGAAGAAGTTGATGATCAAGCTATTATGCCCAAAAAGGAAAGGTTGTATTCTTTGGCAGCATGTGGAAAAACAAAACAGTTTCTCGAACTGAATTCAGCATTGAACAGATTCAACAGATGTCGCCACAAGACATATAAAGTATCATAACAGGTATGAAGCGCAGCTGGGGTCGAGAATGGTGAAAAGTGTGGGGCAAACGGTTCTTAGTTTGTACACTAAACTAGTCGATTTGCTCCCATTGATTCTGAACAAGATCTTACGTATGATTAACGCAAGATCCAGTTTAAAACAAAGTCATTAGAGTCTCTAAGCTGTGATCTATATTACAGATTTGGAACATTGTTATCGCCGTTAATCATGGGATTAATTACTTTTAATCATATAGATTTTATTTCCCCTCAAAATGAACGAGTCGGAAAATCAGCAGAATCAGGAAACATTGAATCAGAAAACACTGAATCAGGTAGAGATAGTGACGAGTGAAAAGCTAAAGCATCCTGGGCGTGTTGCAGCAGGTAAAAGAGTAGCAGAGTTGAACAGACAAAGAAAATTAAATTTACAATCCCAGAATATAACTCATAATGAAAACATAACACCGCCAACGCCAACAGTTGATCCAATGCCAGCTCCAAAACAAGAGCAAGTTAATTCAAGGGCACCAAAGTCTTCATGGAATATTGAACTTAAAACTGTTGCCATTTTTGGCGCCATTGCTGCTGCTGGGGGCGGTTATTACGGTTATAAAATATATAAAGAATGGCAACAAAAACAAAAGCAATCAAAAAAATCTGAACCACTAAATACAGAAGAAGACAACAGCACGCCAGCACCGCCAATAACAAAAATCATTTTGATCCATTTAAAATGCAATAATATTTTAAGAACTTAAATTTAAATTTTTTTGATAAAAATAGATCATGGCGGATTATTATTTGTTTAAAATGATGGAGTCAATAAATAAAGACATGGAGTCTATAAAAGACATTTCCATAGACCAGAATTGTAATCAATGCGGTTGCTTAGGATGTAAGAACTTCATTAAGATCTATGCTGACCAATCTCACGCCAAGGGCGTTAAGCAAGACATCCTCAACGATGACGCGTTTTTTGAGGCGTGTGTGTACTATATTAGGCATCTACTATTTAAGATAAAAACATAGATTTTTTGATAATTATAAGATAACTTGAATAAGAACTTGGTTGTACTTAAAGGACGACTTAATTACAATCTTGAGGTAACTTAATTAAGAACTTAATTAAGAACTTAATTAAGAACTTGAAGTAACTTAATTAAAAACTTAATTAAAAACTTAATTAAGAACTTGAGGATGACTTAAGTAAGACTTAGAAGTGACTTAAGTGTGTGCATGCATGGGGGTGGGGTGGGGGTGTGCATGCGTGGGTGGGGGGTGTGCATGCGTGGGTAGGACAAAACACACAAACACCAACAAACAAAACAGAAGTGAAACTACTAGGGCCACTTCTTGCTTTGTGACTAAACAGTTGTGTCCCGCGCGCCACCTCAATCAACTAGCCAAGTGATCACAGTAGGGTCGTTTGGCCTAGTTTGCTGCTGAGCTTTGCAGGTGCGCTTTGGCAGTCAAGTGATCACAGAAGGGACGTTTGGCCTACTTTTGCCGCTGAGCTTTGCAGGTGCTGACGTCATTGGCGGCAAGCGATCACAGTAGAGTCGTTTGGCCTAGTTTGCTGCTGTGCTCCTTTTTTCTCAACCAGGCTTGCAACTGGCTTTGGCAGAGTTACAGCAGTTATTGCTGTAGCCGAGCTTTTATGGCGGCTCTAATCGCCAGTAGTAGTACATCCGTCGTTGTATATTTGGAGCATTTATATGAAAATAGTGCTGGCTACACACTACTCCTCTCCATACTGGTAGATGTACTAAGGTCTGCCTCTCTAATTTGTTTGCCAGAACCTCCGAAAATCGCCATTCTGTTGCATAAGTTCAATGATAGTTTGACGCTTGCTACACAGTTCATTTATACTGATTCCTAGCTTGTGAAATTTAGGATAGTTTATAAAAACACACAGAAAGTTGAACAAGTTTTCTAGCATACAAATCAGACATGTTCACCTCCGCCTTAAGAAATGAACGCCATGTTTTGATGCGTTTTTTTGTTTTTTAAACATGGCTTTAGCTGTCTCAAGCCAGCGCCCAACAACCAACGCGTGATGGATTGTTTTTCCTTGGCCAACTTTCAACAATGCAGCGCCATTTTTTAAATAAGGAACCATCTCATCGATAGTCAAACACGTATTGAAATTGGCTGTATCTTGGTCAACAATATTGCCTTCAACGTTTTCATTTCCTTGAACCAACAAACCTTGAAGATAGTCGCCCATTTCCAAAGCAGTCAGTTCACTTTTTTCCTTTCTGTTCCTTCTAGAAAAGCAATGCTTCTTTTCGGTTTCGCTGGTAAAGAACATGCTTCACCTAATTCTTTTTCGACAAATACTTTAACATGCTAGTAAAGTAAGCCCTGTGATCTTGAATAGCACGTTTCTGTTCTTAGGTAAACCGGTTCGCCATTTTAGAAATAACACAAACAAGCACACAGCACAGTAAACGCGTCGTGCTCGTCCGGCAGTCAGTGGAAGAATGATGAAACTGGTGTTGGTTACCTAGTCATGTGAGCGCCGTAAGCCTACGCTTAAATGTAACCCCCTCGCTGATTGGTCGGGCTGTGACATCGGCCCATCACGTGGTAGTGTTAATGTGGCAGAGAAGGTTCAAGAACGTTAGCTGATGCAATATGTTTGTAATGGGGCAGGCTGGGCGGGAGGGAGTGGGGTGAAGAGGAGGGGAGAAGAGGGGTAGGGAGGAGGTGTGTGTGTATTGCGCTGCAAGCTGGCGAGGCGTGTTTTATTGATTTTTTGGCCCCACAGTTTGTCAGCGGGTCGCTCAGCCTGCTGACTTGGAACGCAGACACTATTTATATAGATGACTGCACAGCAGAAAGAAACACTTTGTCAAAACTGGCTTTCAGTGGAAGACATGCAGAGAACTAATAAATAGTGTGTGTGTGGTGTGTTGTGTGTGTGTGTGTGTGTGTGTGTGTGTGTGTGTTGTGTGTGTGTGTGTGTGGTGTGTGTGTGTGTGTGTGTGCGCGCGCATACGTCACGTATTTTGTGAAACGTGTCTAAATGGAAATATCATTTAAACCCACGAGCAATCCTTCGCCACACTTGCTCTGAGACAACTTGACCTTAACGGCTTGCTGAATAGAACGTCTCCTCTCTCTGCCTGACGACCCCACGCTGTGATCAACATGCCGCATAGTAAGTAATCGGATAGCCAGTGCACCGTTGTATATGGGGCGCGTTCAGCCACGGCTGCTTTTTCCCCTACGTTACTCTATGGGGCGTGTTCAGCCACGGCTGCTTTCCCCTACGATACTCTCTGAAAAGTTTAGTAAATTAGTAATGAAAACGGATAATCCTACACAGTATGTTTGTTTGTAGATAATCGTTATTTTTTGGTTATTGAAAGAGATGTGTGATGGATTAATTCATTGTTAAAGCCTTACTTGTCAGAGAACAAGAAATGTGTGTTCTGGATCGCCCGGTCGAAACTGGTTGAGACCGGGGGAGCCAGAACACACATTTCCTGTTCTCTAATGGGTTAGCTGGAACGTGAGGCGTTGCACGAGAAAATCGAAAGGAATAAAAAAAAAAATCCGAAGCTCTCCCCTGCACGTTTAAACATCACGCACCTGCCTGACGCCCCCCCCCCCCCCCCCCCCCTCACCCCACCACCTCCATTCTTCAATACTCCCCGTGTCTGCACCCCTTCATTCCCGCAACTCCTCCCCCTTTCACCCCCCCACCCCCCACCCCCTTTCTACGTGTTATTGTAGTATCTTGCAACAATTTCATGGCTCAGAGTCCATCGTGATACGTCATCTTCCAGTAGCTTTTGGAAACGTTTTACGTTCTGCGTGTTTCCTTTTTTTCTTTATTAAATTTTTTCTTGTTTTTGTTTTTCTTTATTTCTGTGATCACTGTCATATCTATCAGGCAGTCACTACACTATGCCATAACATTTTCAAGCAGCACTGACTTTTCCCCGCGCAATGGTCACACTGTACAGTCTTATGTGACTTAGACAGCATAATGTTTCCATCTGTAGGCAAATATGTTAGGGAAGCATTTGTTTTGTTGTTGTTTTCGTAACATGCCTGACATAATTTCCTTGTGACGAAATACTTCGTTGTCAAATGTTTGACAAGCCTGTGGAGGCACTGAAGAATGTTCTTAAGACCAAAACGAAAGAAGAATGATTATTTGGACACATATGGACCCTCTTCAAACAGACAGACAGACAGAGAGATGGACGGACAGATGAACGGGCGGATGGATGGACAGACCGACTGACTGACCCACCGACCGACCAACCGACGACCGACCGACCATATTAGCAGTGGGCAAAACAAGGTTAACTATTTCTACACCCTCTTGGGTACATGTTCCTGTCTAAAAGCCAAAATGGTTGCAGTATCCTTGGTTGTGTTGTTT
>CM031618.1:16587469-16592469 GCA_018398815.1 Conus ventricosus
ATTGATTTTAACATAGCAAGCCATCATTTTTCAAAATTAGATTCTTAAACATGCTCTCACACATGCGGATTGGCCATGTATGTGCAACAGTAGTACTTATCATATGAGTGGTTGTTTATTTGTGTCCGTTTTGGGTAATTATTTATTGATCTTTGTGTGAACACACAGATCCCAGGCATCTTTACGCTTCATACTATGTACGATGGTCGCACCGTCAATTACGACGAGGAAACAAGGAACGTAATTACGAGTTTCCTTCAGACGTAACTGTACAGACACGTTAAAAGGCCTGCATTTTATCACCAATAATGAATGAAACGTTGAACAGCACTACAAGCATGGTCCATTTTCACAAAGGGTATGTCAACAGTTCTGTCTTTACGCACGACAATTACATTTAAAAAAAAAAAAAAAAAAAAAAAAAAAAAAAACCCGTTAATTTGAAGCAGCACGTGCATATCATTGCCGAAACGGTTCCTCTTCACCTTTGTAACGTTTTGGGTTTCAAAGTGTCGTGACTGCAGGCGAACACTGATACAAAAAGAAAATTTTAAAAAAAAAAGAAAAAAAAGTCAAGGGACAAATGACAACACACGTCGCGTTTTGACCTCTTTGGTCTTCTTTCAGCGAATTTAAGATTTTAAAAAAAGTAAGTATAATGAGTCCACCGACCAACGTGGGCAGCTTTCTTAAGGCCAGATAAATAACACTTATTACAACGAAAAGAAGAACGAGCAATCACGTATATCCTCAATCTGAGCGCAGCATGAACGTTGATTTTTTTTTTCCCAGCGGAATTTTTCTTCTTCTGTCTAACAGAATTTGTTTTACTACGTGTTGCATTGAATGAGGTATTTTTTTTTCTTTTTTTTTTTAAATGAGGGTATACCGAAAAATGATGACGGGCGTGAAATTGGAAACCACACCTGTCGAAAACAAAAGTTTAAAGAAGTTCTTGCAATATGCCAGCAGCAAACTTGTATTTGGGAATCATTTGAATCCGAGCAATTACCATTGCCAAACAAAGGGGGGAAAAGTGTTTTCATATTTGGCATTGATTTGAATTCAATGAAATAGTTTATGGATTCATACTGCTGAACAATTAAACAGTGGGAGAAAACAAGTGCAAGTTAACAATTCTTCAGTCATTACAGCAATGACTTGACAAAGATTTGAATTTTAAAAAAAAAATGGGGGGAATATATCATAGATATGAAAAACCCTTCACTACTGCCTGAGGGAACCATCGTACCCTCCTTCAAAGACAGATCTATTTGTATTGCCTGCTCCTAGGCCTTTCGTCCACTGGGTCGGACTCATCAGGGAGACACGGCTGATTGTGTCTGTGCTCTTGGTGTCAAATAGAGACACACCAAAGTCCATAATTCTGTGGTGTTCTCATCACCAAGGGTTCAAAAAAGAATCCAACAGCACCCCCAAAGCAGCCAGCGAAGGGTAGTAAATGGAACAAAACGAAAGCGTGGAGAGGAAAAAAGTTGCTGAAAAACTAAAAGCATTATGCAAATAGTATAAAATGTAGGGGACAATCTTTGGATTTATGGATTCATTGCACAACAAAACGACTGCAAGCATGGAGTTCTCACAGAGATTCAGCTGAGGAAACAAGTAGTGAAAAAGACAAGGAAAAAGGGAGGACAAAATGATATTTTTCAGTTGATCGGGGGGGGGGGGGGGGGGGGGGGGGGATTTTTTATGTTAAGATCAAAACATTTCCTTTGGTTAGAAAGATGGAGATACTTTCCAAAACATTTGTCAGGTTTTTATCAACTTGTTCGTTTGTTTGCCCCCCCCCCCCACCTCCCTCCCCCGTGATTTGTAGAAATGTCTCAAACAAACTAGTCTCAGTCGATTGAAAGGACACCCCATGCTTCTGCGAGCGAAGATCTGACCAGAAACTAATCAGGATTGTCCGAATTTTGAACATGTTAACATCATAAAATAGATAGTTTCATAAATTAGGTTTTGATAGTCATTGAGGAAATAAACTCATCCGCTCTTTCTTGTGCTTCTGGTTTATTTAAATGGAATAGAACTCTAAGAGAGACCCGAATGCCATGCATTATATGCCATGTAACTTCAAGACGAACATTTTGGTGCATTTAAAAATTCGTGTTTTGCCTTGTGACTCGTTTGTCCATGTTTCTCTGGGCGGTTTGCTAACATTTATTTAAGATTTGTCTTTCAATATGATAATTTTAAATGTTTATAGGGAATTCATAGCTGACGGTTTTAAGAAAATGCATGGGTTTGTTGCAATTTCGTAGAATGTAATTTTGTCTTTTTTTTCAAATCCATTGTGAAATGGATGCTTTTTTTCAGAAACATATCACGCATTTTGGTGACTTTACCGTCAAGGAAAAAAAGCCTTTCTGAGATGGGAGGTAGTTACGGCGAGGATGGAATCGGCGAGAGCTACAGCAACGCTCATCTGCAGCTGAGGATGTGTGTAAATTATGACCTACTGGTCGCCATCAACGTATTCTACCCTGTCAAACTGTAAATCAGACTCAGGCACGTCACTGACCACGTCTCTCTCTCTCTCCCTCCAGAAAGTAGGTTAAAGAAACTAAAAAATGTAGTCGATGATTCTAAAATGTTCTGGTCAGTGATAAGATCTATAAACAAAAAGAGTTTTGTGTATAACGAAATCTCAGTTCAACAGTGGCATGACCATTTTTGGGGCGTTTTTCATAGTTTTGATAATAAAAGTATGGAAGAAGAGACCAGTGTGGAAGAAGAGAATGAAACTGAGCCATTATTTAATCAGCCTATTTCCAGTGAAGAAGTCGTTGCTGGTATTAAACATTTAAAATTAGGAAAGAGTGCAGGACCAGATAGAATCATAGCACAAATGTTGAAGAATGCAAATACAACTGTAATCAATTTTCTTGTTAATTTATTCACCCACCTTTTTGATAATGGTATCTTTCCATCAAAATGGGCTAAATCTATAATTGTACCAATTTACAAAAAAACAAAGGAGACGTGAACAATCCCGACAACTATCGTGGAGTATCACTTACCAGCATTTTAAGTAAAATCTACACTTACATACTAAATGCAAGCTTAACTGAATGGACTGAAACTGAAGAAAAATGCTGGAAGAACAAGCAGGTTTTAGAACCAGTTACAGCACCATAGACCATATATTTACACTATATTCTTTGATTCAGAAACATCTACTCTGCAAATCGAAGCTCTAGTTTCCATTTGTAGATTCCAAGAAGGCATCGGAATGCTCTGTGGAATGTACTCCGTAAAAGTGGTGTTAATAGTAAATTGTACATGTAGAAGAGGGGTCTACAACTCAGTGCTTGCATGTGTGCGTGTGAAGGGTGAGTATTCAGATTATTTTGATTGTCCAAATGGAGTAAAACAAGGATGCTTGTTGAGTCCACAGTTGTTTTCTTTTTTCATAAACGAACTGGCGGTGGAATTGTCCCGCAAAGGAAGACATGGTATTCAGATGATACCTGGAGCAGTTGAATTAGTTTTACTACTGTATGCTGATGATGTTGTTCTTCTGTCCGGGACAGTTGTAGGTTTGCAAAACCAACTAAATGTATTGAAAGAAGAAGCAGACCGCTTAGTTTTATCAGTTAACTTGGATAAGACGAATATAGTGGTCTTTAGAATGGGTGGCCACCTATCAGTGTATAAAAAAATGGTCTTATGGAAATGCCGATGTTCAAGTAGTTAATTCATATAAATATCTTGGAATGATATTTTCAACAAAATTAACTTTCCGTTACGCATGGGAAGAATCTCTGTGAAAAGGGAAAAAACGTACTATTGAAATTCTGAAATCCCTGAGAAAACTGAATTGTACAGACTGGTATATTTTGGAAAATGTTTGATACACAGATAAAACCTCTTCTTACTTATGCAGCTGAAATTTGGGGCTTACATGAAAATTCGCAGATGGAAAAAGTACATACGTATGCTATGAAGCGTTTCCTTCAAGTACCTATTCATTCATCCAACACCGTCTTATATGGAGAAATGGGTAGATACCCTTTGATATAAATACATTTGTGAAATGTATTAAGTACTGGTTGAAGGTCTTGAAGCTACCCCAGTCCCGTTTGAGGAAGCAAGCCTATGATATGATGCTTCTAGAAATGGAAAAAGGTAAACACAACTGGGCTTATAAAGTAAAGACAATCCTTTCAGAACAGGGTTTTGGAATAGTGTGATGACCCAGGAAGTAGGTAATGAGCTACAGTTCATTGCGGAATTCAAAGACAGGCTTATTTTTTCTTTTAAACAGAATTGGCACTCAGATATGGAAAGTAAAGAAAAATATGGCTGGTTTTTCTCATTTAAGAATGTGTTTCATTCTGAAAAGTTTCTCAATGGCATAACAGATAAATGGCACAGAATAAATTACGCAAGATTTAGGTTGAGAACTTTAGGTTTTAATGCGAACAAAAGATGGTTTGAATGTGAAACATCGACAGAATCTCCTTGTCCTACATGTAGACATATTATTGATGACGAATAACACATCTGTTCCATTGTACTGCTTATAATGAAGTGCGGACAAATTGTTCATTTTTTCCAGTTAGATAGTGCGAAAAGAGAAAATGTCGCTGGCGTGTTATCATCAGATGATGAACTTGTAATAAAATCAGTTGCGAAATTCATGGCGGAAGCATTAAAATTAGACAGATGAAGGATGGTGAAATTGAAGGTAATACATTATAAGAGATATCTGAATGAATATTATCATTCATCGCATGTTGAAGAGATCAGTAAGATACAATGTCATCATTTGATTGAGTGGATGGTCGAGTCAGTCTTAAGTTGTTGTTTTTTTTTTGTTTGTTTTTTTCATGTTGAAGAGATCAGTAAAATACAATGTCATCATTTGATTAAGTGGATGGTCGAGTCAGACTTAAGGGTGTTTATATATATATATATATTGATAAACTATGCACACTGACACCAAATGGCCTTAACACAAGGGACAGAACATA
>CM031618.1:16597173-16626992 GCA_018398815.1 Conus ventricosus
GGCTTGTCAAACATTTGACAACGAAGTATTTCGTCACAAGGAAATTATGTCAGGCATGTTACGAAAACAACAACAAAACAAATGCTTCCCTAACATATTTGCCTACAGATGGAAACATTATGCTGTCTAAGTCACATAAGACTGTACAGTGTGACCATTGCGCGGGGAAAAAAGTCAGTGCTGCTTGAAAATGTTATGGCATAGTGTAGTGACTGCCTGATAAATATGACAGTGATCACAGAAACAAAGAAAAACAAAAACAAGAAAAATTTTAATAAAAAAAAAAAAAGGAAACATGCAGAACGTAAAACGTTTCCAAAAGCTACTGGAAGATGACGTATCACGATGGACTCTGAGCCATGAAATTGTTGCAAGATACTACAATAACACGTAGAAAGGGGGTGGGGGGGGTGGGGGGGTGAAAGGGGGAGGAGTTGCCGGGAATGAAGGGGTGGAGACACGGGGAGTATTGAAAGAATGGAGGTGGTGGGGTGAGGGGGGGGGGGGGGGGGGGGGGCGTCAAGCAGGTGCGTGAATGTTTAAACGTGCAGGGGAAGAGCTTCGGATTCTTTTTTTAAATTCCTTTCGATTTTCTCGTGCAACCGCCTCACGTTCCAGCTAACCCCATTCTCAGCACGTTTTGGGGTACTTCGGTCTTGTGATAGGACCACGGTGGTGACAGTTGATAGCAAGATGTAACTGCTGAAAGCACCCAGTGTGTGTGGTGTGTGTGTGTGTTGTGTGTGTTTTTTTTGGATTGATTTAATTTAGAGTCTGTTCACAACGATGGTGATATTAGACTTAAAAAAAAAAATAATAATAATAATAAAAAAATAACTAAATAAAAACCCACCTTATTACATGTGTGTTTGTGTGTAAGTGCGTTATATGAGAGTGTGTGAGCGCGAGTGTGCGTGTGCGTGCGTGCATGCATGCGCGCACCCGTGTGTATGTGAGAGTGAGAGAGAGAGAGACACAAATACATGAAAGTTTGCCTATTAACGACCAAACAATAATTATAAACTGATAAATCAATTACAGCAAATGAATAATAACAGAACTCGATATAGCCTTTGCTATATCAATCATTTTGGGGCTGTAAAGAATTTCATGTAAAGCCCCTAATGAAGCAATATCTATCTTTAGAATATTATATAAAGATGTTAGAACTGGACATTCAAAAAAGAATATGTTGAATAGATAATGGGAGACCACAAGCGCAATCTACATCCTTAGAAAATTGGTTTTCCACGAGTTTAAACGCATTTTATAAATTATACTGGACAACGATCTTTGACATAATAACGCTTTCGTTTTTGCAGGAAGTTTTTCATTGTTCATACAATTTTTTATAGAGAACTGATTTCATGTTTATCCAATTTTAATTTACTATCTGGATTTTTTCTAAGAGCACCTCTTTTGCTAATTTATCAGCTATTTCATTTCCATAGATACCACAATGGGATGGGATCCAGCAAAACTCTACAAAAGTTCCTTTCGCCATAACGGAATGTATCATAAATTTTATATCAAAAATTAGGTCTTTCCTTACATTTGCATCCCAATTTCGTAAGCTACAAAGTACAGATTTAGAGTCAACACAGATTAAAATGCTGTAAATTGCCCACATTAAGATCAGATATCCAAGATAAGGCCATAAGGATTGCGTATAGTTCAGCAGTGAAAACTGAAAAGTTCCTTCCTAAACAAATGATTTCTTTACTTTTAAATCGGGAATTACAAATCCAGCTCCTGTATAAGATTCTAAAACTGAACCATCCGTGTAGATTTTAAGATGATGTGGATATGTGTTTTCAAGATGTTCTTTTGCTTCTATTGATATCAAATTGATATTATCTTCTTTTTTTAAAGTAGTGTAATCTATATCAAAATTTGGAGAAATATGCTCCCATTGAGGAACCGTGGGCATAGTTGGAGGTTTTGAAATGGATGTAATATCGATGTCACATTTTCTAAATAAATCATCAGTATAATTTCGAATGGGCTGCAGGTAAGAAATATTCTGTGCCCTTTTAGGAAAATCCGATTTGGAATCAAGAAATATTTCATTTGTTACTGAATTTGATACAGAAAGACTTCTGGCTACATATTTGGCTGTTGCTAGTTTGCGTTGATCATCAAGTGACAAGAGATTAGCTTCTTTATATGTTTTAAAAGTATTAGAATGCGCTGGAACACCAAGGGCTATTTTAATAGCTTTACTGTCTATACTTTGTAACCGCTTAAGTAATGTTTGAGAAGCTGAAAAATATACTTCCCGTCCGTAAGTCAATTTTGATCGAACCAGACTAATAGAAAGATGCACAAGAGTTTGGATATCTTGACCCCAAGATTGTGCACTGATTATTTTTAATAAAGATAGCCTTTGTCTGGCATTGTTTATAAGATATTCAATATGGAATCTCCAGTTTAATTTTGGAGTGAAATGAACACCTAAAAATTTAACATTATTGGAATATTGAAGAGTTTCATTTTCCAGCACAAGTAGCGGCAAAAACTTTTGGATTTTTACCATTGTTAAATAACATTAATTGTGTCTTTTCCTGATAGTTCCAGTCCATTTTCATTCATATATTTATTTAGTTTGTCAATTTCAATTTGATATAGTTTTTGTATGTATAACATGGTTCTCTTATTTGTTTGTTTTTTAATGTTTGTGTTCATCCACATTGCAATATCATCGGCATATTGCACTACATGCATACTTTTAGATAGTATTTTAGGAAGATCGTGAATGAGAATTGTAAATAGAATAGGTGCAATAATGGAGCCCTGAGGGATGCCAATGTCAATATCTTTAAATGAAGAGTAACAGTTACCAACCCTAGTACAAACTGATCTCTCAGATAAGAAAGATTTTATGAATTGATACATTGCACCATTAATCCCAATATTTTTCAACTTATAAAGTAAACGAGAATGCCACACACTATCATATGCTTTTCTGATGTCAAAGAAAGTAGCAAGTGTACTTTTTCTACGAGCAAATTGTTTTTTAACATGACTTGCAAGTTTTACAAGGTGATCGATTGTACTTCTACCCTTTCTGAAACCTGCTTGATTGTTGGGAATTATGTTATTCTTTTCGCAAAAATGTAAAACGCGTTTTTCAACTATCTTTTCTAATATTTTTCCAACTTGAGATGTTAATGCTATAGGTCGGTAACTATCAATTGCAGACCTAGGTTTACCTTGTTTTGGAACCGGTATTACAACTATCCTCTTCCAGAAAGTAGGAAGAGTTCCATTTAACCAATGTGTGTGTGTGTGTGTGTGTGTGTGTGTTGTGTGTGTGTGTGTGTGTGTGTGTGTGGGGTGTGTTGTTGTTGTTGTTGTTGTTGTTGTTGTTGTTCTTCTTCTTCTTCTTCTTCTTCTCCTTCTTCTTCTTCTTCTTCTTCTTCTTGTTTTTTGTCCTCAGCACTTTTCGATGACAAGATGTAACTGCTGATAGCACTTGTTTACATTTGGTACACAACACTCCGATAATTTTTTTTTTCATTCACACAAAAGAGGGGGGGAAATATATGCAGTCCCTCGTTCTGTCGTGCAGACGAACTCCGAGAAAATAAGCGGTTGCGTGGCTCAACACACTTCCACCAACATGGCAGTATATCTGATACCCCCCACCCCCCCCCCCCCCCCCCCCCCCCCCCACCACCTCCCGTACTTCCTACATTCCCTCCCTCTCTCTCCTACCGACATCCTGCATTGTTCTTGCCCTATCATCCCCTCTTGCAAAAATTTGGTAAGAGATGGGGTTAGTTACCGCCAAGGACACAAGACAAACAGAGCACAGGACTAGACTAGTGACTGCCCAGGACACAGACACACAGAGTACAGGACTAGACTAGTGTCTAGTTCTGTACTCTGTGTGTCTGTGTCCTGGGCGGTAACTAACCCCCTCACTTACCAAATTTTGCTTCATTTTCCGCCTTCACTCACTCCGTTTAAAAAAATAAAATAAATTAAAAATTTAAAAAATCCCTCTTGCAGTCTAGGTGGCAAATTCCAAGAAATCAATGGTGTGTGTTTGTATGGGTGAAACGCGTCCAAAAACACATCTATAGGATTTTTTTTTAACACCTGCAACATACACCAGTTCATTCCTAAAAACAACAACAACAACAACAACAACAAACACTTTTTTAAGGCACGACTGGAGTGAACATTCTTTAATTTATTTTGCTCTTTTTTTTAATTTAAGACCAGTGGATTTAAGACAGAAACAGTCTGAAATAACAGCGCACAGTTTTGCTCACCAAGGGAAATAATTCAAGCGATAAGCATGCACGATCCCTGCCTACTTACCACCGTAAGGGCAACACAAATACTACACGTCCGCCAAGTCTTTTCAGATATTTTTGACGACTGTTCTTCCTCATAAGGTGGCGTGGACTAAACATTAACAATATTCAATGTCATACTGTCTCTTACGCAACGTCAATACACAGGATAGTTCCCCTTTTAACTGACAACTAAATTTGGTGTAATCTACATGAAAGCAGTATCTGCTTAACACAGTTTCACGAATGTTTTTTTCATTTAAAAACACAACAAAAATATTTGAACACAAAACACTTGCCAGGTCTTCACTCAGATTTTTTTTTTTTTTTTTTGCAAACAAGCCTTTAGCAGTGGTATCGCAGGTTTGGGTTTATACGCATTAGTGTAAATTTTGGGGTTTGACTTAAGCAAACGGCAAAACGCTCCTAATGTGCACGACCTTACGTGGATTTTTAGAATGTGCCTTTTTCGTAATATTATATATATATATAGATATATAATAATATATATATATATATATATATATGTGGTTGTGTGTGTGTGTGTGTGTGTGTGTGTGTGTGTGCGCGCACAGCTGAACAATTATATAGTGGGGGGAAAATAAAAGCAAGTTAACAATTCTTCCATCGGTAGAGCAATGATTTGGTAAAGATTTAAACTTTAAATAAAAAAGGGGGTTGTGAGGGGGGAGATCAGGATTAAACAGACGGAAAACATGAAATTAAACAAATATAATGTAATTACTGAAAACCCTTCTCTAGCTGCATGAGTAGACCATAATAATCCCTCTCGAAAACAAATGGATTTATTTTGCCTGCTTCTAGATCTTCCGTCTGCTGAATCGGACTCACCAGGGATACACGGCTGATTGTGTCTGTGCTCTTGCGTCAAATAGAGACACACCACAGTCCATAACTCTGCGGTGTTCTCACCACCAAGGGTTCAAAAACGAATCCAACAGCACTCCCAAAGCAGCCAGCGTAGGGTAGTAATTGAAACAAAACGAAAGTCTGGAGGGAAGAAAAGTTGGTGAAAAGCTAAAAACATGCAAGCAGTATAAAATGTAGGGGACAATCTTTGAGCGTATGCTTGAGGATCTATTCAAGGATGCAAGGGAGATCGAAATATATGTCTGGGTGGTCAGCCCTGCTGTTCAATAACCCAATTATTGTCAGCGGCTAAGAATTGTGCAGAACAACCTTTACCTGGATCTCCCAAGAGATGCAATACCGCAGACGTCGGCTTCGTGTGGTCCCCGAGAACATACTCAGAATGGAGGTTCAATGGAAGTACCTCGAGTTGCTGATGTGTGGATACAAACATAAATCTACCCAACAGCATCCTCGAAAGAATCTCCACTAAACTTCAACTTCCATTCCCTTCCATTAAACTTCAACTTCTTTCAACTTTGTTACTTTTCCAATTATTCCTCGTCTTCTGATTGATCAGAATGTAATACAGATGGAAATTTGAGCGTCGGGAATCGCAGGTTATCCTTTGCACGCCAGTCAGTGAAAGGCAATAGGCTCACAATGTGAGTTGTCTCTCTTTGTCTACAAATAGGCTCACAATGTGAGTTGTCTCTCTTTGTCTACAAATAGGCTCACAATGTGAGTTGTCTCTCTTTGTCTACAAATAGGCTCACAATGTGAGTTGTCTCTCTTTGTCTACAAATAGGCTCACAATGTGAGTTGTCTCTCTTTGTCTACAAATAGGCTCACAATGTGAGTTGTCTCTCTTTGTCTACAAATGTGTGCAGCACAGACAGGAGAAAAGAAAAAAACAAACAACAACAACAACAACAACCTTTCCATTCTACAACAACAACAACAACCTTTCCATTCTACAACAACAACAACAACCTTTCCATTCTACAACAACAACAACAACCTTTCCATTCTACAACAACAACAACAACCTTTCCATTCTACAACAACAACAACAACCTTTCCATTCTACAACAACAACAAAAACCTTTCCATTCTACAACAACAACAACAACCTTTCCATTCTACAACAACAACAAAAACCTTTCCATTCTACAACAACAACAAAAACCTTTCCATTCTCACAGAAGCACCGTTTTCATCTTCATTAGTTCAAAGATCCGGTGAGAGAAACTTGAAAATGTGTTCCTGTTTGACCATCCTCCTGCTTGAAGGATGCTGTCTATAGGCCCACCTCTGCTTAATGCAGAAAAAAAGTACTGGCAGCCTAATGCTGTGCGTGTGTCTATTCCTTCCATGACCAGCATATATTTCATGCGACGAAAAATGCTGTCTCTTTTTTTAACTGGTGCAACTGATGAATGGCGCTTTCCCAGTTCGTAGATTGGCATTCATTTGTGTTTGTTTGTTTTTTGTTTGTTTGTTTAGTTTGCTTAATACTGTTAAAGGTGGTGAACAGGACACCATCTCTTTTTTTCAAAACAAAATATGACTAAAGGTCGTGGTTTTGTTTGATTTGAAAGAGAGTTATATGGAAGTACACATATAGAGTCATGGTTTTTACGCAATCAACACTAAGACTACAAACCCTGACCAGAGGACAAAGCAAGTAACATAAAACTTGTAAGTGTCAGTTTCAGAAAACTGAGCTGTTTCGCATCTGGCTAATGTGCTAACATATCGATGACTATGTCTACATCCCTTGTGTTACAGCACTGTGGGAGTGATGGTCTTTGAGGGTGTTGACCTATTGTTTCTGCGTTATCAGGATAAAGGCATGTTAAAACAGCACTCCTGGCTAGGTTAACACTATTATAACTAGCACCTGCAGTATGCATACAGTACTGCCAAAACAATCGTTCCATGCACATGAGTAGGAGCACTGATTTTATTTATGCTTACAAATTTCTGTCTTTATTAAAATGTAGGTGATGTAGGAGTTATGGGTGCTGAGTCTCCATGAATCCATGGTTACAGCAACAGAATCTTCTGACAAGCCAGAACCTGAGAAATGGTTGCTTAGATCTTGCAGACAGGCAGGTTCAGCCGACCCTTCTGAAAGAGAGGATGACCTACTCTGAGTGTCTGTGTCACTGATCCCCGTCCAGGACCTCCAGTAACAACGCCACTTTCCCCCCCCCCCCCCCCCCCCCCCCCCCCCCCCGGGACGCGCTCTTCACTGCCTGCTTGTGTGTGTCGAGGATGTCGGCCTTGAACGACTCTTTTCAAGAACCGACACGGTTTGGAGCACCTAGTGCGACAGGGTGCTCCCAGTGGACTTGGGAGAGGCAGGGGTGTGGAGGCACTCCATGGTGTGGAAAGGGATGGATGCTGGAAATGTTTATTTATAATTGTGTATATGTCATATGTGTTGAAATGTTGTGATTGTGATTGTGCACGTCGTATGGTGAAATGTTTATTTATAATTGTGCATGCTGTGTGTGTTGGAATGCTTAATTGTGTGTATGTCGTGTGTTGAAATGCTTGATTGTGATTGTGCATGTTGTGTGTTTGGAATGCTTATTTATGACTGTATGTTGGTGTGAATAAATGGGTGTTGTATCGTAATCTTTATTGTGTGGTCTCTTGCGGGGGTGTGAGGTCAGTCACCCCCTTCACTCCCACCTAGACCGATCCTGTCAGGGCAGACCTCCAGGGGTCGGTCGTGACAATTGTGGGGGCTCGTCCGGGATTTGAACCCGGGACCTTGTTGTGTGTGTTGGAATGCTTGATTGTGATTGTGCATGTTGTGTGTGTTGGAATGCTTATTTTGACTGTATGTTGGTGTGAATAAATGGGGTGTTGTATCGTAATCTTTATTGTGTGGTCTCTTGCGGGGCGTGTGAGGTCAGTCACTCCCTTCACTCCTACCTAGACCGATCCTGTCAGGGCAGACCTCCAGGGTCGGTCGTGACAATTGTGGGGCTCGTCCGGGATGTGAAGGGCTCTGACTGTCTCTCTCGTTTCGCGGAGTACCTGTTTAGTTCTGTCTGTTTTGTATACGTTTAGTTAGTTTGTCGTGTTTGTTCGTGGGTGGTTGGCTGGGTGACTCTAGTGTGAAGGGAGTCTCTGGGTGGCCTGTAGGAACATCCGGTGTGACTCGGGAGTCGAGGTGAGACCAGGGGGAGTCGACCGCGACCAGACCTCCTCCTTCCGCCGGGTGCCTTACGCAGGTACGACCGTAAGTCTTGCCTTTCTGTTGCCGCTCAGTCTGCCATTCCCGTTTTGTAGTTAGCCAGTTTTTTTTTTTTTTTTTTTTTTTTTTCCGGGTGGTTATTGAGTACAGGGGGTTGTATCGGACGTTAGTGTCCTTTTTTTTTCCTCTCTCCGGATTCCGTCTGCCAGTTTTTTTTGTTTTTTTTTTTTTCCGGCCAGCCCCACCGCACTGTTGCTCGTGCTGTGGAGCGCGGTGTTGCCAGAGTGGGGGCAGCCGGACATAGTTTGTTTTTGTTTTGTTTTTTCGGTGAGCCCCACCGCACTGTTGCTCGTGCTGTGGAGCGCGGTGTTGCCAGAGTGGGAACAGCCGGAACTTGTCCGCACACACGCACACACACACATACACACATATACACACACCCCTAAAATATTTGCTTTCAAGTGGAATCGTCTTTCCCCCGTATTTGAAAACCGTAGGATATTGTTGTCATGGCGACGTCCGGTGCTGGTGTATGGCGACTCGTGCGCCGAAGAAGAAGGGTCTTCAGAATGTAGTCCCTACTATTAGTACCAGCACTTCGACTACAGTGACTTCCACTTATTCCAGTGCTGTAGCCGATAGTCCAGTGAGTACTTTCACTACTTCTTCACTAGGGGATCTTTCTGCTGGGACCCCGACTGGCGCTCGGAAGCGTCAGAGTATAGTGAAACAACTGTGGGCTTCTGTTGAGTCACAGAACCGAAGCCCTCTCTTCTCCATGCTTCCCCTCGTAAGGAGTATGCCCGGGAGACTTTCCTCATGGTAAGGTCGAGACCCAAGGGACGGGTCAGACGGGTCATCCTCCGTGTCGGGAGTGGTGAATCCTTCCCAGGACATCACCTCTGTGCTGATGTTTCTAGAGCAACAGCGACGAGAGGATGCTGCCAGACAGGAAGCCCTTCGTAAGGAAGAGGCAACCCTCCGTAGGGAAGAGGCAGTTAGGCAGGAAGCCCTGCGGAGGGAAGAGTTGGATAGGATGGAGGCTCTGCGCAGAGAGGGGGACTGACAGACAGGAGATTATGCATAGGGAGGAGGCTATTCTGCGTCGGGAGGAGGAAACTCGGCGTAGGGAAGAGGCTGCCCGACAGGAAGATCTGCGCAGAGAGGAGGCTACTCAGCGTAGGGAAGAGGCTGCCAGACAGGAGGATCGGCGTAGGGAAGAGGCTGCCAGGCAGGAAGCCCTCCGTAGGGAAGAACTAGACAGGATGGAGGCTCTGCGTAGGGAGGAGATGGAACAACTTCTTTCGCGGTCTCCCGCATCTGTAAATCAGGGGGTTGATCGACAGGCAAGTGATAGAGTTAGAGGCCCAAAGTTAAAGCTTCCAGAGTTCAGACCCAGTGAGGACATTGATATGTTCTTAGAGCATTTTGACAAAGTTGCTAGTTCATACCAATTGTCTGAGGAACAAAAGGCTATGCACCTTTTTTCTGGATTATCTGGTGCTGCAAGGCAGTGTGTGCTCACTCTTAATGAAGGCGCGTCTTATGCAGACATGCAGTTGGCTCTGCGTAAGCGTTTCCACCTTACCCCAGAGACGTACAGGAGGAAGTTCAGGTCCATGAAGAAGAATAACGACGAGACCTTCGTACAGTTTGGTGATAGGCTGCGCAAAACGCTAGGGTACTGGCGTCAGTTGGCTAAGTTGGAGCTGGAGGATCTGATCCTCATTGAACAGCTCACCAACACTGTGTCCCCAGAGTTGAGGATCCGGATAGGCGAGACAGCACCTCAGGATTTCGCGGCTGCGATTCATACCGCTGAGGTGTTTGCTGAAGCTCGCAGGGCTTATGGGCATCGCCCAGATACGGAGAGGAAGCCCTCCACGGGATTTAGTGGCAATAAGGCGCCGACAACCGCTAGCGAGGTGAACAAGGCAGGCAGTTCATCGGGGATTTCAGCACCCGGTTTTGTTTTCTTTGTGGTCGCCCCGGCCACATTAGGAAAGATTGCCCTAAAGCTGCCGGTAGTCATGGGGCTAGTCCTTTCCAGCATCCTCGCGCCTCGGCTAACGTGGGGTCCATCCAAGCTTCTGGTGATTCAGAGTGCCCAGTGTTTCTCTCTGTTGTTGGTTCCTCCTTGGTCGACACCATCAGGGATTCGGGAGCATCAACGCTCTTTGTTGATAAGGATTTGGTTTCTCCTGAGGCCCGGCGGGGCGCTAGTTATGTGTGCGGGTTGGAGGCTGGTTTTACCTCCACCCGTCCTTCTGTACTCATTCCTATCTCCACCCCCTACTTCCGTGGCGAAGTATGGGCCATCGCGGTGGAGCGACCTCTGTATTCCCTTATCATAGGGAATTTCTATCACCTTCGCAGACGGACGCAGTCAGTCCGTGTCTACAGATCTGCCCGTACAGGCGTGTGTGGGAGTTACCACACGCGCCAGAGCTAAGAAGCAGGAACAGGAATTGCGTCCCGTTCTTCAGCCCATCTCTGACGAGGTTCTTGCAAAGGCCGACCCTGCTTCCATCCTCCGTCTTCAGGCCAGGGACTTGGATGTCCAACGCCTGCGACAACTGGTAGATCGTCCTGCTCAGTCTGCCCGACACGCCAAGGTGAGCTTTAAGCTCCACAAGGGATCTCTTTAGGGTCTTCACTCGGGCAGATCGTGTGGCCAAGCAGCTAGTCGTCCCCCAAGCTTGAGGGAATCTGTTCTCCGGCAGGCCCATGATTCACCTATGGCAGGTCATATGGGCTCCAAGCGGACTCTCGAGCAGGTAAGACAAGACTTCTTCTGGCCGGGAATGAACTCGCAGGTTAGGCAGTACTGCCGCAGTTGCGATGTCTGCCAACGGACAACGCCTAAGGTCGCTTGAAGCGTGTTCCCTTAGGGTCAGTGCCTCTGGTTGGGGAGCCATTCAGCAAGGTCGGTGTCGACCTGGTGGGACCCATCAATCCACCATCCGATCGCGGTCACCGCTACATTTTGGTAGCGGTAGACTCTGTGACTCGATACCCCGAGGCTACCCGCTTAGGACTATCGATACCCTTACTATCGCTGAAGCTCTCCGGCAGATTTGGACGCGCACAGGCGTGCCCAGGAAGAAGTACGGCCGGAAGTTTGTACTGGAGAGCGATCATCATCCTCTTCAGTGCTTGGGCCGGATCCGGCCAGTCAGTCGTCGACTCATGAGTTAGGCAGTGGAACTGCAGAGTCATGCGTTCACTTTCCGTCATATCAAGGGTTCCTGTAATACGGATGCTGACTATCTTAGCCGAGCTCCGTAGTCAGCACATTGGAAAATCAGTCAGAGGGACACTTCCCCTCAACCCGGGTCATATCCCTTTTGGTCTCTGTATCAGGTGTAGTGACAGTTTTCACTTCAGTGATGATAACGGTAGTGAATCACCAATGGTTCGGATTGTTACTTTCATGGTTGGAAGGTTCGCTTAGTTGTTTGATAAATGTAGTATTATGTATTTCTCGGTGTGATTCTATCGTAGAAGTTTGTATTGGATTTATCGTACTCTGTCGATCACAGAGGGTTGGGTTCGGTCCCATTGTTGTGAATTTGCACATGCGTCAAGGTTCAAAGGAGCACTGTATCTCAGAGAAACAGATGCTTTTAGAAAGGGGGTTTGTCACGAGTTTGTCACGAGGCCTACGACGTTTGACCCAACTGGGGTGGCGGAATTATTCATTTGTTTATTGTCGTCGTTGTTGTCGTATATCTGTCCCTTAATGTGGCTTGTGGTGTGGTTGCACCTTTGGTGTGGTTTAGTTCAGGTTAGGTTTACTTTCTCTCTCTCTCTCTCTAATTCCACTGCCCGTGCATTCATCCTGCAGGTTCACGGGTGGTGGGTATCTTTTTCTTGTACTGGCTGTCTATCGGCCTCTGCCTGTCTTTTTACCTGTCGCACGTGCTTCATTTCTTTTAGTTTGAAGTATGCTCACTCTGTGACGTAGCGTGGCATGTTGGCCGCCATCGCTGAGGGAGGTTAGCTCTTCACTCGAGCGGAAGATGTCTCTGGGAGCGCCTGCTCCGGTCTTGGTTCTTCACCGTATCGTCGAAGGTACAGTCGGTATCTTCAATTCCTACTGTCGGCCTGTAGTAGAGGGACATCACTTCTTCTTTTTCTGCATCTGTGCCTCTGTCCTCTCGACTGGACAGAGGGCAGAGAGAGTCGTTTGACCCGCCTCTTCGGGGTCACCCACGGGTAGCTGGTAAGCATCAGTTTCGTGGTTTGTTTGTTTTGGTTTGTTGTTGTTAGCCGGCTTATTCTTCTCTTTTGCGCAATTTTCTTTGGTTTGCAAAATTGTAAAAGAAATATTGTTTGAGACCTTTTCTCTGGTTAATTCAATCTTTAACCCGGCCATTCTAAAATTATATCCAAAATTCTTTCTCCTGTTTATGCATCTGGTGATGCGGTAGTCGGTGGGGATGGGAGAGAACCTGGTGATTCAGGGTTGGTACTTGCTTGGTCTCGCTCGTCCGCCCCTGTCACATTCACCGAACTCTTATCCTTCGGCCACCCTCTGTTTGTGTGTGCAAGGAGAACGAGTTTTATGTTGCGAGCGTGCGTACGCATGATTTGTCGTTCGGATGCGTGGTTGGAGATTTGTGTTATTTTGAAATGTGGCTATAAAATGTGACAATTATGCCATTGAATTATTATTTGCAAAGTGTGGTGGCAGTTATAAAGCGATGGTCGCTGTGTTGGTTTATTTCCTAAGAAAGGAAATTGTTAAACGTGAGTGAGAGAAGGGTGAAGATAATTCATATTGGTTTTATAGCCTGTTGATTTAATGCAGTCTTTTACCTGCTTCGTGTGAGAAGACTTTAACAAACATTCCTGATTTGATTGGTTTACTGTGTTATGCTCAGGTCTGTGTTGAGCTGGTGTTGTGGGTGTATTTAGTAGACCTCCCTCGCCCCTCATGCGAGTGGCTGTTAGGATTTAACAGCATGGGTCAGATTGTACTGACGGCGGGGTTCCAGTGCCCTTCCTTCTTCCTTCCCTCCCTTTCTTCTCTCCTCCCAGCTACCTTTCCCCCCCTCCCGGGGGCTTCACCTGGAGCCTGGACTGGTTGGTGCCACGCGCTGGTTGGTGTTACGCTCTGGTTGGGGCCACGCTCTCGTTGGGACCCCGGACTGGTTGGTGCCACGTGCTGGTTGAGGCCACGCTCTGGTCGGGACCGCGGACTGGTAGAAAAGCCCGCCGGCTTGACTGGGCCGGCCCTGATCCCTGTCCAGGACCTCCAGTAACAACGCCACGTTCCCCCCCCCCCCCCTGGGACGCGCTCTTCACTGCCTGCTTGTGTGTGTCGAGGGTGTCGGCCTTGAACGACTCTTTTCAAGAACCGACCCGGTTTGGAGCACCTAGTGCGACAGGGTGCTCCCAGTGGACTTGGGAGAGGCAGGGGTGTGGAGGCACTCCATGGTGTGGAAAGGGATGGATGCTGGAAATGTTTATTTATAATTGTGTATATGTCATATGTGTTGAAATGTTGTGATTGTGATTGTGCACGTCGTATGGTGAAATGTTTATTTATAATTGTGCATGCTGTGTGTGTTGGAATGCTTAATTGTGTGTATGTTGTGTGTTGAAATGCTTGATTGTGATTGTGCATGTTGTGTGTGTTGGAATGCTTATTTATGACTGTATGTTGGTGTGAATAAATGGGGTGTTGTATCGTAATCTTTATTGTGTGGTCTCTTGCGGGGCGTGTGAGGTCAGTCACTCCCTTCACTCCCACCTAGACCGATCCTGTCAGGGCGACCTCCAGGGGTCGGTCGTGACAGTCTGCACCTGAGTTCCAATGGTGGGTAGCAGAAAAAGACATTTAATAGTAAACCACGGCTGTGTCGGCCAGTTGGGTATCATAATTATCCCTCCTGGCATGGGTTTCTCTGAATCTTCTGCAGCACTAGTTCTATGATGCTGTTAGGTGGAGATGCATATCTCTGTAAATGCTCCTAAGAGATAGGAGAAAGCAAGACTGTTATGTCAGCTTCTGGATCCGGCCTATGTGAAATATATCGCTGCATTTGAAAGTTCAACGAAGGAAGCAAAGAAGTCATTTTTTTTTCTGGAGAAGCTCTGAGCTGTAGAAGGCAATTTTACTGAGCCTACTGATCCAGTTTGCACTCTGCATCCGTGTTTCTGGCGTTAGGACTCTTTGTCGACTGTGCTGTTCTGCTTCCCAGGAACATACGCTGCACTATCCAGATATTCGTAGCATTATACCATGACCAGATTGCAAATGTGATGCATTGCAAGCAGCTGAATGGTTTGTCCCCATGCAATATATGAAGCTGACTGCTGTTGCATTGTCTATAATTGTCAGGACACGTTTGTTTTCCAGCTTTCTCTGAAATAATTCCAAAGCAAGTAAGACAGCTTTCAATTCTAAATGGTTAATGTGAAAGACTTTGTCATGCGGCAACCATCGTCTATCTAAGGCGGAACCTTCATACTCACACCTCCAAGACCCCCAACCTGTGTCACTGGTATCAGTGGTGATAATCATACTGGCTCAGTGCTGCTAATGTCATTCTCTGTATCCTTCACATTGACAATCCACCTGTTCAGTTCCTTCTTATTCTCTTCAGACAATGCGAGTTGGTCGGAGTTACCTCTGTTCCTCTTCAATGCCAAGTTTTGCCTTTCTCAAGCTGCTGTAATAGAGAGGCCAATACTTCACAGCAGCAAACCCAGCCACATTTGTTCCTATTACTTCAGCATCTTCGCAGATTATATGACTTTTCTCATCAAGAAGATTTTGACAACTAGACTGTATGCCGGCAGCCCTTTCAACACTATATGTGACTTCCATGGAGACAGTCTGTTTAATGACCCCAAGGTCTTCAATTCTGGTTGTGGGCTGAAGAAACGATTTGTGTGGGTGAATGATAGACCCTAACCTGTGAACAGAATCAGTGGTGTCCGTTACATCCATCGTGCAGTTGCTCTTTGTGGAGCCATTGAGTCCAATCAACAGAGAATCGTTCAAAAGCCCCATAGATACGAGACCTTTCATTCTCAAAGAGGCACAGGCAGGTTGTTACAGTTTTGTGAAAAAAACGGGTAGCTGATGATAGGCCATTGGGTAAAGCATTGAATTCATGGAGTTGATTTCTCCATTGAAATCTGAGTAGTTTCTTGTGCTGTTCATGTCTTTCAAATCAATTGAGGCCATAAGACAGCCTGTAGTTATCAGAGTCAGGGCTGTGTTTAGAGTATCTATTTTGAGATAATGATAACTGCCTTCTGAATTGAATCTTTTCAGACTTAAGATACCTTGCCCCTTGTCGAGCGGATTGTTTTTTTCTAATCCTGTTCCATTTCCGCCTTCAGTCTCCTCGCCTTGAGACTAACACGATGAAGTTTGAAACAATGCTTTTTGATTGTTAGAGACTAATTATTCTACCGTAATTATAATTTTTGTCACTGACCTGAGAGGAATAAGGAAAGTTAGAACGAAATCATCTGCACAAGATACTCACTGGGAAAGCACAGGTCATCCGTCTGGCACCGTGTATTGACATCAACTGGTGCGCATGCGCGGTTTAGTCTTCCTCAACATATATTCGTCTGGCCAATCAGCAGACGAGAAATAATCTTGTTTTTTCGCTTCTCATTAAAAAAAAAATATCTTATCAGGATGTTTGCTAAACCAGTCATAGTCTTCATATTTAATACTGACACCCCCCGTCTCATAAAAAAAAAAAAAAAACTCACACTATGGCGCCCTCTCAAACATCTCATCGTGTGACGCTGTCAAACAATCTGTCCTCCAATTACAAGTGATCGCCCTGCAGACGGTGTACCAATTATTTTCAGCATTTTTTTTTTTTGCACTACATTCACTGCAGGTAGGCTGCACAGTGCCCATGACTACATAAGTTTCCATGACAACATACGCATCCATGGTTTACGTAGCTAATCAATGTTTTTCATCAATATACTCGTGTTACCTACCGCAACATGAACTTGGGGCGCAGCGCCCGAAAATACATAATATGTTTGATGTGCGTTGTTCCCAAACATTCTCGGGGGAATTGTCAGTGACAAGACGTATGATTCTGGCATCCAGGAAGTAGAACGTCCACACTCAGTCCATAGAACGCGTCACCCGGTCACGCCATCAGGGGCTGTCACCACGTTTCCTGCTGCTTAGGGTGGCAGATCCAACGATGGAGTGGCACCGTGGGCCCAAACATAAGAGGAGAAAGGAAGGAGAGGACGAGCAGGAGGAGGTGGAGCAGGGCAGAGAGGAGAGAGAGAGAGGAGAGAGAGAGAGAGAGAGAGAGAAGAGAGAGAGAGAGAGAGAGAGAGAGAGAGAGAGAGAGAGAGAGAGAGAGAGAGAGAGAGAGAAAGGAGAGAGAGAATCACACACACACACACACACACACACACACACACACACACACACACACACACACACACACACACACACACACATACACACACACACACGCACACAGAGTCAGACAGACAGAGACAGACAGACAGACACACACACACACACACACACACACACACACACACACACACACACACACACACACACACACACACACACACACACACACATGCGCGCGCGCACGCACGCACGCACGCACGCAGGCACACACACACACACACACACACACACACACACACACACACACACACACACACACACACACACACACACACACACACACACACACACACACCTCATCCCCTGTGCACACCTATCATTCACCCCGCCTATCGAGTCAAAGGGGGATGGAAGATGATTCTGTGGAGGGGCTTTCCCTGCTGAAGGTGTTCATACATTTTTGTGCTAAATCTGGCCAAATCACAGCAGAGGAGTGTGCTCCGTGAACACTTTTTTTGTAAGGTCGCACGTGCCCACCACTCAATTGGTTTGCCTTTTTGAAAGAAACCTACCTAGGGAAAAAGACCTGATTCGGTTAAAGCTATACAATAACTTAGTAAGCATGCCTCCGATGACTCATACAATTAGACTGCTATGGTGAGCAAGGCTTATTTTGATGTAGCCGTTGCTTGTATTATAGGTAAGAAGGTGTTTGATAACACCTCCCACACACACATCCACACTGTTTCGTAGAAATTACATCAAGCTGTTTCATCGCCATAAACTGTGAGTCATATTTGTGTTGAGGTTTGCACAATATGTAATTGAACATATTTTTGAACTGGTTAATGTTTGTTTGTTTGCTTCTTGTTTTTTTTTCCTTTTGTTTTTCTGTTTGTGTTTTCGAGACATTTCTTATGAGTACGGTGTCTTAAAAGGAATTGCTTCTCTCCAGATCGTAAGAAAAAGAAAACAAACAAACAAAACAAATCCCTGAGGGTACAAGTGCGATCCAGAGAAGTACTGCCCTCAACTGCTGAATCAAGCAGCAGGGAGCAAACCTGCATCTCCCTTTGAAGCCTGCTCTATGTTGATGTAGGATGCAAGCACGCGCAGGGCATTCCTTTGAGAGCTGAAGAGAGATAAATACTCCCTGACGGATGACATTGTATAATGGCCAGTGGCAGTGACACAACAGTATTTCCGCAGAAGTGTTTCCATGGATGTACCAGTCCGTGCTTCATAACTAACGGGCCAACCGGGAAAAGACACTGCCACCAAGCACTAAACTGGATGCACCCTACGGTGACAGGTCTATCACTGAGCTATACATTGTGACAGAATGCTTTTCCTGACTTTCGAACAGGACATCGAACGCGCTGGAGCTCATTCAGTGTTGACATCTGCGTCTGATGACACTTAACAGCAGTTTGACAGTGACGTTAATATTAAGTATGCTGGAACTGCAGTCATAACAGAAACATCGTATGGGACGGTTTTGTTTGTTTGTTTGTTTTTCTTCTTCTTATTATTTTTTTTTTCAACACGTAGGGCTGCAATGCCAGCAGCAGCAATCATAGTCGTTGTAGGAGGAGCAACAACAGCAACAGAAAAAAGCATCATCATCATCATCATTAGCAGCAGCCGCAGCAGCACCAGTAGTAGTAGTAGTAGTAGTAGTAGTAGTAGTAGTAGTAGTAGTAGTAGTAGTAGTAGTAGTAGTAGTAGCAGTAGCAATAGTAGCAGTAGTAGTAGTAATTGTTGTTGTGTAATTGAAAAAAAAAAAAACATTCAAAAGTGGCAAGGAATTTGCAATTGCATTTGAAATACGCTATCAATACCTAATCGATGATAAGACAAAATCATAATGTATCTTGCATAAACCGCAAAGATAGAAGATAGTTAATACCATACATTTTTGTTTTCTTTTTAATGTACAGGAAAAGGTGCCAGATGGGTTGAGATAAGTTTTATTCAGAATGATAAACTTTTGAAAGCTTTGTATAGAAATTGCATTGCTGTACATACTCCTTTAATCTAGAAAATGTTTTGGAAATGATGCAAAGGTTTAGGAGAGCAAAAGCACACATGACCAAAATGTTTGTCAGTTTGTCACATTTGAGTCACAATCCCATTGTGAAATCAGAGCCAAATTCAAGACACACATACAATAAACAACCTTCACGAGCGCGCGCAAGTGTGTGTGTGTGTGTGTGTGTGTGTGTGTGTGTGTGTGTGTGTGTGTGTGTGTGTGTGTGTGTGTGTGTGTGTGTGTGTGTGTGTGTGTGTGTGTGTGTGTCTTTCATACCATCAACACAATTCAAAAATCAGTCAAGCAGAATACATTGATCAATAGCCAATGATGATGAATATGGAGAGAAAAAGACAACGGGAACCAACGCAGTCGACACAGCTGTGTACCTTGTGTTGAAAACGTAGGTGCGGAAGCATGGCCCTTTAGACGAATGTGTTGGATATCAATTCGTCTGGTCTTGCTTGACACTGCTTATGTTGCCTGTGTTGATTTTTCATCCCTGTTTAGTCATGAAATGGAAAGGACATTCCCGCCTGTTTTGTATCGTAGATAGATAGATAGATAAATAGATAGATAGATAGATAGATAGATAGATAGATAGATAGATAGATAGATAGATAGATAAGCAAATAAGTATGTAGTTAGATTGATAGATAGATAGATAGCGACACAAATAAGATAGATAGATAGATAGATAGATAGATAGATAGATAGATAGATAGATAGATAGATAGATAGATAGATAGATAGATAGATAGATAGATAGATAGATAGATAGATAGATAGATAATTCAGTAAAATATTCACAGTCAATCGATTTCATGTTATATGATATTCCAACCTTAGTTGCTTCCATCCCAAACAAAGAACAATTTATGGTTGTTTACTTTAGACTATAATCTATTGCAATTTTATCAATGAGAGGTTTTTATTTTTCTTCTTGTTTTCTGCTTTTGTTAAATTCTTAAAACCGAGCGTTGATTTAAGAACATAAAAAGAACGTTTTGATTTGATTATGATCTTTGCGAAACTTTTGTTTCATTCAAGTTTCTGACCCCCCCCCCCCCCCCCACACACACACACACCCCATTTTTTCTCATAACAGCTAGCTGCGCCTTTTCTCATGTCTGTAAAATATATCCACTGTTCTTTTATGTTCAGCACAGTGGTGTTTGATAGATATGTACAATTCTGCTCCCTTTCAATATGAATCTTTCAATGTGTACAAAAAACTGTAAAATAAGGCAGTCATAATGTCATGACATTTTCAAGCTGAGCATAATATTGAATATCACATTCGAGATCAAGTTCTGAATGACGCATTTCAAGCCATGAATATCAACTATACAACCGTTCAGGACACAATGTCAACACAGGACTTTGTGCAGAATGTGTCACTTGGCGAAGAATGCCTTAAGCTCAGGTTCAACGAGTCACAACATCTTCCGTGGGACAATCCTCATAACCTCGTCAGTCAGGAAGTAGAAGCATATGCTCATGCAGCCAAAGACATTGCACTAGCATTCTGCTACCTGATTGGTGGACCAGTCAACGTCATCAACATGGCGGTGTTCTTTAAACAAGGTCTACATGATCGTGTCAACCTCTGTCTGTTCATGCTGGCTGTGTCTGATGATGTCTTCTTAACCGCCTCTTTGTTCCTGCATGCTGAGAATATTTATATGCACTTAAGTGCGCAAGCAGTGAAGACTCCAGTGAATGAATTCATGGCCAACAACAATCTCATTTTCCTTTCGGGTTCTGGGTATATTTCCTTCTCTTTGTCGCCATCATCGCCTGTGAGAGATGTTACTGTGTCCTCAGACCCTGAAGTACCAGATTCTGCTCAGCACCAGAACCATGGCTGCCATCATTATTTCACTATTTCTGGGTGTGTTCAGTTTGTTTTTCATCGTGTCATACAGATATTTGATTAGGTGTGTATATGATCCTGTGACTGATAAAGTGATGATGATGATAACAGGCGGTGGTTTTTACACGATCACAGACAATTAATCGACATTCTGGATGGTAGTATATTTGGAGCTGGTTTGCCAGGAGGTTTGACGATCGTGATGATAACAGCTACGATAATCACTACGGTGAAACTTCGTCACATTGTGACGTGGCGATCTGAAACATCGTCATCACTGTCTGCCGTGAAGTGGCGCTCACCAAAATGTTGGTTGGAACTTCAGTGTTTTTCATCATCTGCATTTCTCCCGTCTGTGTTTTCCAGTGTGCTTATCTCTTCTTGCCAGAAATGACTGCGGGTGGACTATATCACAATTTCTTCTTCACTACACTTTGGATATTAGAAACCTCCATCTTCATCAATTCCTCCTTCAATTTCTTTATATATTACAGTATGGGATCGCGATTTAGAGAGACGTTTTGGTCGATATTCTATAAAAGATCCACACGATGGCGAAAATAAAATATGATGAAAAGAACCGATGCAAAGTGTTAGTAAGGACGTGCTCATGCGAGTACAGAGAGAGAGAGAGAGAGAGAGAGAGAGAGAGAGAGAGAGAGAGAGAGAGAGAGAGAGAGGAAGAGAGAGAAGAGAGAGGAGAGAGAGAGAGGAGGAGAGAGAGAGAGAGAGAGAACCCAGAACTCAGAATTTTAATGTACGTCGGCCTTTGGCCACAATACATGGAAGTACCAAATGGAAATAGGAGTGGTGGGGCTGGGGAAAGGAGTCAAGGGGATGGGGGAGAGCAAGGAATGAGGAGGGGGGTGAAGGGAGGAGAGAGAGAGAGAGAGAGAGAGAGAGAGGGGAGAGAGAGAAAGGGGAGAGGAGAGAGAGAGAGAGAGAGAGAGAGAGAGAGAGAGAGAGGAGGAGAGAGAGAGAGAGAGGAGAGAGAGAGAGAGAGAGAGAGAGAGAGCAGAAATAATCCACCTTCGACAGTTTCAAACACATACAACCACACTCAAATTTGCCAGAGGACTTTAGTGGACAAAATATCTATTTTGCTCTAAAAGGGCAGCTGGGTGTACCATAGTTTCTAATACGGCTTCGGTATACACACTGACAATGGGCTACTGCTCAAAAGAAATATTTTTTTTTTTTTTTTTTTTTTTTTTTTTTAACGTCTTGTACGAAAATGCCAATTACGACACAATGCCGTATTAATTCTTCAAAGAAACTAAAAAACAGAAAAAATTTTTTCTCCTTTTACTGCCCAAAACAAGTTTGGGCATAAAACTAGAAAAAACATTTTATTTTTCTCTGAAAATAAGCCTTCAAAAATAAATTTAAAAAATGATAACCCTTCACACTTTTTTTTCAATAAACAAAAAAATAACGATTTTTTAAAAAACAAAATACTGTGGGGGTTTACCGTTTTCAATACAATTTTACTAAATTTTTAGATTTTAGTTTTTTCTTAACCCCTGGTTTTTTTCCTGACATTTCAAAAACACATTTTCGCGAAAACTTTATAAAGGATTTCGTTTTTAATTTTGGTTCTTAAAGTTTTAAAAACCCACACACTATCCTGCTGATAAATCTTAAAAAAACAAGAGAACCCCCCGCGAGACAAACACAACATGGGGGGGGGAAAGGGCTGACCCGATCACCCCATTACGCCAAAAAACCCTGCTATTTTTTTCTTACTTTACAAGTTCTTACGCCGCACCAGCAATTAGGCGTGGGATCCCTATTTACCTTTCTCATTTAAACCAGTACAGAGACCACAGTTGGCGCAAACATGGAAATACAGAGTCCCGTCATTAAGTGATCCTGACATTTAATTTGGGTGTTGGGTTTTTTATAATTTGGGGCGACTGAAATACCACGTCCCGGACATGACAAACTTGAACCAAACGCCCCCAACCCAGCCCCTCTCATTTTAGCCATGATTTTAAGCGAGGGAGGTTTTTTTCGTTCCAAAAGGAAACAGCTTTTGTTTTAAATATCATGTTTTTTTAACAACTGTATGGCGGAGTATCTAAACAAAAGAAAAATCAGCGGCCCTTCTTAGCCTAACCCAAAGAAGTATTGTTTTTTGGAAGGCGGGGGAAAAAGAAAAAACAAAACCATATTGATAATACACAACCCTTGAAAGTTTGTTGATTTAAACGGGAATTTAGCTGATATTTGAAAGAGATGTTGTAACTTTGAAAACTTTTGCTTTTTGAAGACAATGATTTATTTCAAAAAATGGCGTTTTTAAAAAAATGGCGAAAAAAAAAACATCCACACGCTCTGTTTAGGGCATTGTTTGGGAAAAGGCTAATCAATTTTAAAGGGACAAACAACGAGACATGGCGTTCTTTTTACGAACAAACTGAATATAGATATCATATCAAAAGAAACTTTTTGTAAATGGGCGAGAGGTGTTCTACTTTACTAAAAAGGGGTTTGTTAAAGCTATTTTCAAGCCTTTGTTACGGGTTTTAATTTAGGGGGTGTAGCACTTTCGCTAATTACCAATCCAGTGCTTATTTGCTTGGGCCCATAGAACTAGGACGGCTTCATCCCTCCCCGTTTGGACAAAAAACTTGAAGCCCTTAACTGTGTTAAACGGCATCCGCCCTTTGACATAGATTCGCAACCCCTAACGTTCAACGTCCGGGCATGCCTTTTTTGCCTAGTTAAGATGGTAAAACAGAAACCCCAAAACTGTGCCCTCTCTTATACATTAAAAATTCCCATTCAAAAAAAAAATTTTTTGCACCCACCCCCCCCCCATCCTTTGTATCCCCCACGCATCCCAATACACCACCAAATTTTTACTAAAGTCTTACCAAGTGTTTAATAAAGAAACCTTAATTTCTAAAAGTTTTACAAAAAGGTTTAATCAAGTGCCCTTTAAGTTTTTAATAAAGTCGCCTTAAGTTCTTACTTAATCATTTTTAATTCTAATAAATCTTTTTAATTTTTAATAAAGTCCCCCTTTAAAGTTCACTAAATCTTTTTTAAGTTCTTATCAATCCCTTTTAAGTTTTTAATAAATCTTAATCAATTTTTACTAAGTTTCCTCAAGCACTTTTAAGTTTTACCAAGTCACCCCCAAATCAAAACTAATCCCCTCAAAGTTCTCCCAAATTTCTTTTTTCAATAAACTTAAAATTTATTTATTAATTCTTAAATATTATTCCATTTTAAAATTCAAAATGTCTTTTTTTTTGGCTTCGGGCATGCTTTTTTTTTGGGGTCTGTATTTATGGTTGGATTTTTTGACCTTGGGTTTTTTTTGGCTTTTTTTTTATTTTTTTTTATAACCGTAATAAACACCCCCAGCACAATGCCCCCAAAAAGACAATTCTTTAAAAAAATTTCCATAAGACTTTGGCGATGTAGGCACCCCTGTTGTTGTGTATTTTGAATCACTGTTCTGGTGTTTTATAGGGTTTGAAAAAAACTGGCTGGGGCCTACACTTTTCATT
This sequence comes from Conus ventricosus, assembly GCA_018398815.1. Classification (NCBI taxonomy): domain Eukaryota; kingdom Metazoa; phylum Mollusca; class Gastropoda; order Neogastropoda; family Conidae; genus Conus; species Conus ventricosus. The sequence continues at coordinate 16,621,359 of CM031618.1, forward strand.
AGATTTATATTAGGTTTTTAACAAAATTTTGTTTTTTTTCCACCTGCTAACTTTTTCCTGCCCAACGCCCCCCAGGATGAGGGGGCTTTTTACGGGGCATTTCTCCACGGGATTCAAGTTTTGGGACGCGGGTTTTCGGGTTTGGGTTCATTTTTTGGGGAAAAAAAAATCTATATGTTTAAAAGTAATTATTCCAGATTGGGGTGCAATATTGCCCAAACTGTAAAAAACACCTAGGACTTAATACTTGTTAAAACTGGATCCTCTTTAAATCATACTAAAGCTTGTTCAAATAATAGGCGAAAAATTACTTACCATTTGTGTACAAACTAAAACCTTTTGTCCTACTTTTTTCCCATTCTTGACCTAGTGCGTTTCATACCTGGGGTGATACTTTACAATGTCTTGGGGCGACTCTTTGAATCTTTCTAGGAATTCATTTCCGGGAAGTTTTTTTTCCCCCACATCGCCAAAGAATACACCTTTTCCCTTTTGGGTTTTTAAGCCGGCTCAATTTGATTTTTTTAATAAAAAATTTCGGGAAGGGGGCTCCCCTGAGCTTATAGATCTCGCCGTTCATTTTTTTCATTAAAAAATTATTTAATTTTTAAAAATGGCACCAAAAAACTGCCCAACCTTGCATACCTTTCTGCTTTATTGGAGCCTAAGGGGTAGGATACAAAATGTTTGGGTAAAACCGTTAAAAAAAAAACCGGCAGATCTTGAAAACTAGACTTTAAAAAGGCTCAGCAAAGCTAATGCTGTTTTAACGCTTCTTTGCTACAAGATTTTCTAGTTAAGCAAGGAAATTTCCCGACAGACAATTGTAAAAAAAAAAATACTTTATAAAAAGGGTTTTCATTTGAAAGATAAGCGCGCTGTAGTGATGCGCTTGTTTTTGGGAAGTAATTACGCTTTGGGAAACGGCGGGAGGGGAGAAAAAAGACATAACAAGCTAGGAGCAACTAGCCGCAGCCAAGATAACTATGAAAAGCAGAGAATTGAGCATTAATTTTTTTAACGACCCGAAAAAGGGACCCAGCTTACACTTTTAAAAGACTTTGCCCGGGCAAAAAAAGAAATTATCTTGTAACGGGCAAACAATCGAGAACATGCCCCCCCCAAAAAATTCAGCGTTTTTTTTATCCCCACAGAAAAACCAAAGATGCAAGAAATCTTTTTTATTGCTTTGGTATGCCCGGGTATTTTGTTGCCTAATAGGCTGAATAAAAAAAACAAAATCTTTTATTCGCCAAAAGGTTTTGGAAGGAATCACGGCTTTAAAAAAAGCAAAGCCAAAAGGGGAGTCGTGAACAAACAGCAAGGAAGGTTATCTAAACAAGCGATTTGGAAAATTTTTTTCCCTGCACCTAGGCGATACAGAGACCACACTTTTGAAAAATACCGAACGACACCATCAAAAAAACTTTCTATATTTACCCCCGATTCGATTTGAAAAAGTTTTAAGTACGCACTCAATCATTTACATAGCTTCAGAACAAAGATCGGGAAACCCTTAAAACAAAAAGTGTTTTGCTGTTGCGTGCCATACAACGAATACCAAAAGAGGCCCCCTAACTTATCCGCATGATTCAAATTGAATGGGAAAAGAATTTTTAAAAGGCCAAGTGAATCAATTATTGTTTTAAAAAATAAATTACCCTTAAAAGGCATCCCAGGAGTTCACAGTCACAGGGTTTATTGAAAACTTTAACAAACAGTTTTCGAAAACTTTTTCCTACCATATCAAGAGATTGATTTACAATTTTCGCAACACAGAATGGGTTAGAAGAGCCCTCAGTTTAAAGTCAAAAACCCTACAAAACAATCAAAAACAAACAAAAATGTTGAAATCCACACAACCCCCAAAAAAATTTTCCCTTTGGTTTTAAAAATAAGGACCTTTATTTACCGGGGGAACGAAGGGGCCCGCATCAGGCAACAATCCCTTGGGTTTGTCCATATGAATAAAAAAAATTTAAAAATGAATCCCCCCTTATTATTTACGAGAAACGACACAACAAAACAACCCCTCCTCAAAGATCTTTTTTGAAGGAAGAACCAGTAATCCCGCCAAAAACCCTTTTCCTTGCTTAATTAATTTACAGAAAAAAATTTTTTCTAAAAAGGAAAACTCAGAAGAAAACAAGAATAAAAGGAAGGACCTTTAATTGATACAGGGAACATAGATACAGTTCTATATTAAGGAAACACTTGTGAGGGTTTTACCAACACATGCTAAAAAATCCAGATCACCTACAACCCAAAATCCCAAATTTGATTGGGGAAAAAAATTCTTAAATAATAAAAAAATTCGAACATCAACAAAAAAAAAAAAATTTAGCTGAATTGGGTGTGATTGATGATTATAAAAACTTGGGAAAAATTTTTCCCCCGGGCCCCAAAAAAAGATTTTTGGTTTAAACCAAAAACTCCTTTAAACACATTCCAGTTGTTTAAATTTAATTTTCAAAAAAATTAACTAAAATGAAGTCAAAAGGAAGCACGGAGAAACAAGAATGATAAAAAAGAGACCTTGGGAATTTATACGGGAAAACATATGATATGAATTCTTTATTAAAGAAACACTTGCGAAGTTTTTTCAAAAGATGCTAAAACATCCAGATCCCCACAACCCCAAAACCCAATTTTGATTTGGGGGAAAAAATATCTTGAAATAATAAAAAAAAATCGAGCACACAAGCAAACTGAAAAAAAATTTTCTATGGATGAAATAGATTGATTATAAAAAAGTTGAAAAAAATAAACCCCCGTTTAGCTGTTCTCAATGCCCCATTGCATATAAAAAATCGGATTAAAAAAACCGTTTAGTGTTTGGGTTCATCTAATGACTTCTTTGTTACAACAGTTGGTTGATCTCAGAGATTAATGCAGTTTTACGTTGTCATGATGAAAAGTAGTTTATTGAACAATTTCCCCTTTGTAGTGTCAGCAAAGTTTTACTGCACAAACCCGCAGATATTCCCCTTTTCTTTCTTAAAGGTTTTTCCTCTCGAAATCTGACATTTTCGACCTTAAAACCAACAAACTCCTTGATCACCCCTCCAGAAAAACGTCCTTCATTTTTCCCAAAACTTTTATTAACTGAATGAAAAGGGGAATCTTTTGGGGAATCAATGGTTATATATCCCGCATGCCCTTTAGCATTCTAATTCCATTTTTTATAATGTCTTCATAGGGGTATCTAAAAAAAATACGTTCTGTGCAAAGACTCGGGTCGGGGAAAAAAGGGGTTAAAATATCAAAAGAAAATTCTAACATCAAAGCTTTTTAATTCTAAAAAAAATAAACCCAATAAATACAGGTTTGTCTAAATTACTTTTTTTTTTTTCATCATTAGGGCCCAAAATGATCATAAATCTTCTAAAGTCCTATAAATTAGGTTTTAAGCCTAATTTCTCTTCCCCTTTGGGGACCAACTGACATTTTACGCTTTGGGGATTTCCATAGTCTTTTCCCAAAAAGCTGGTGTTATCAGCTTGAAAAAATCTTTTTCCGAACATCTGTAATTTAGTTTTGAGACATGTTTCGAGTTGGTTTTATGAACTGTTCTTGATCAAAAGCAATTATACATGAACACTGTTAGCTTTAAACCCCCTGCCTTAAAAAAAATTGTGAAGCTTAATGCACAAAATTTTTTTTTCCCCAAGATTGGCAAGTTAGGCGGCTCTTTGGGTTCACTTTAGGCTTTCGCTGCAATGGGGATGATTAGCAGGGCATGGGTTCCTGAGGATATTCTAAGTCAACTTTAGAATGAACCCCGCTGTTGAGCTGGCGTCAAAAATGCTCAACCACTTTAATGCCCTTAAAATTTCTAAAACCGCCGCGTTACATTTTTAAAATTACGTATGGAAATGTTGGCCATTGCCCATCCCTACAATTTTTGCATCTAAAAACGGAAAATTTAGAAACCTTTTTTTTGGGTCATAACATCTAGGGATTTGTTGTTTGCTTTTTAGTAAAATCACGCCCTAAATTCCTCCCCAATCCCTTTTCAATCTCGACATTGGTAAATCGACAAAAATCAACTGTACTCCTTAAAATTTTAAAAAACGTCCCACTCATCCCCGGGGGCAGAAATTAATGCGCAGGTCCCGCTATAAGTTTCATGAGGGCTTTTCTGTAATTTTCAAAGACGTCCCCAACAAACATACGCAGCCATCAAGTATCATCATGATATCCCCACTTTTTCAATAAATTTTGCCCCGCTTTTTTGACAGCTGTAAACAAAAACACTAAGCCCTTTTTTCCAAGACTAAAAAACGCTTTTTTTAGGAGGGAAATGTTTTGCAAACCTTCCCCAAAAGTTCATTACTCTAAGGGGGAAACGCCCCTTTTTTATCAAGATTTGGGGCAAAAAAATCCTTTTTGTTTTGGGCGGACTTTAAGGGCATGCCCGTGACTCTAAGACCATCAGGTGTTCATAGATCATAAAAAGAAAGTTTTTTAAAGTGAAAAACAGTACTTTTCTGATGACTGTGCAATGCATGTTATCCTGAAGGGGTATTACGCTTTCATTAAAGAGAGATCTAACCTCGCAATTTGAAAAAATGGGCAGCTTCCCTGTCTTAGGATCAAAATTTAGTTGAAAATTGCATTTACTTGCGCGCTCCCCTTAACTTTTCCCCTAAGTGATCATGGTCTCTTTTGTTGGATCCTGCGCCCGATGAAGGGCCCAAACCCCAAATCCCAAAATGTGTGGGGTGATTTATTTCTCGGCTTGGGCTCTTATATTTCGATAAATTCAGATATTAAACAGGGGTTTAAAGCACTTGCTCATGCTTTTAAAAGATTCCGCATTAGGTCCTCTAAAAATCTTCTGAATGGGCGCCATCCGACCTAACAATGAAAAAGCAAATGACAAATTGATGATTCCACAAAGCTGTTTTGGGAAATTTTTGTGGGGGTTTGGCCCTTATAAGAACAATAAGTGATTTAAAGTCGCGTAAACACAAAAACTGTTTGCAGCCGTTTCCATTTTAAAACTAACTTGATCCAGGGGGGCGTAGTTAGTTCTGTTACAGTCTACAGAAACCTTTAAAAAAATTTTTTTATTTCAACACGGCTGGGAAAGGGGGAATTCTTTAAACATTTTCTACAGAATTCTTGTTTGCCTATTTTTGAAGTATGCCCATTGTCTACCCATTGTTCTATCAATGTGAATGTTGAGGCACCCGTTGGGAAGAATTAGATAAATCCACATGGCTTTTGCTGGGGCACCCATTTTGTTGGGGTGCTTTAGAACTTAAAAGGCACCAAATTTTTTTTCTCACCGTGTGATACATTAACGTTATTGGTTTTTTTTGTTTTTCAAACTGATCAATTGATCACAAACGGGAAAGGATATTCCACAAAATTTAAAATCTTACGAAATTTTATAGTTAATATTTCTCTGCTTTTTGCGGACGTAAGAAGCCTTGCAAGAACACACCACATAAAACTTTTTGTCCAATTTTTTAGTTTTGACTGCCTTTTTGCGACAAAAACGGAGGTAGGGGGAAAGTAAAACTTTTCCCACCGGCTCATACTACCTTTTCAATCTGACCTAAACTTCGCCCTCTGCCCAACCCGAGGGCCTTTCCCTTTCCAAAAAATTTTGGCCCCTTTTTTTTA